>CM052283.1:3013986-3146671 GCA_028455765.1 Lasioglossum oenotherae | reverse complement strand
AAAAATAATCAAAAATAAAGAAGTTTTGTTATTCGATTAGTTATGTTTACACTTCTCGGCGACCGAGATCTCTCGAGCTTCGCTGTCCTTCTATACGTTCAACGCGGTCTTTGAAGGAACAAAAATATAGTGTCCCGCTTATATCTAGGTCACAACACAGAACCGAGAAACGACTCACAGTCGGACATTACTGTAATTCGCATAGAGATTCGCGGAGCAAAACAACAACGTGTTTGGTACTGTTGCAGATATACCCTCCAAACCAGCCAATGGTATTTAACCCGCAGAACCCCAATGCTCCACCGATTTATCCTTGCGGAGTGTGTCACAAAGAAGTGCACGACAACGATCAAGCAATTCTTTGCGAGTCTGGTTGCAATTTCTGGTTTCACAGGTACGCTGCAAGTATGTCTATCGTATATAACGTCCAGACTAATGACTAGTCGTTTTACTAGTGTATTTACTATACACACACGTATTCGATTAATTCGTTCCAGGGGATGCACAGGATTATCGGAAACCGCCTATCAATTACTAACGGCAGAAGTTTACGCGGAATGGGTGTGTGATAAGTGTTTGCAGTCGAAAAATATACCCTTGGTCAAATTTAAACCATAACACTTCTTGACACGTCGTATATGCGACGCACGAGTGACTCTTTGTTAGCGTTTACACCTTGTAACACGCACATATGCGCGTGCGATTGCACACACGTATACACATGCGATATACACTAGTGCACGAGCGAAATCGTGCATATAATATAAACATGCGCTGTTTGTTAATATCTTAGCTTTAACTTGTTGAAATATTAGGGTATCATTGCGAGAGTGGTATCGATGATTCAGAGGACAGCAGAAGAGCAACATATGTTCGAAAGTTAAATGAAATTTTTGAGTCTGTTCATGACAAGTGGATTCGTCCGTTTAACAAAAAATTTATTTATAACACGAACTCGAGAGGATTTTCTAGACGGTTGATTTGTTTTCTGTTACCGTTAAAACCTGAAGCATATTAAAAACAAAAGTCCAGGAGGCATGCACGTTTTTTAAAGAAAGCTGTGAGAAAAATGAAAAAAAAAGTGAGAGAGAAAGAAAGAGAAATGTTAAAAAAGAAAGTATAAAAACGTCGAAAGGACTTCGTTCGATTTCATCGTAAACTGTTAATTGCATTTAATTCGAAAAATTGAAAGGATAATCGTATGCACATGGTAAAGCAAATATACACGCGATTGGCGGCGAACGGACGCTGAATATGCACTCAGTCCGTGATGGAAAAAGAAAACGAATGTTCTGCTCCTTTCGTTGAAATTCGGATGAACGTTCCTGGTAAATTGCAAGTCCACAACGTGTATTACTTAACGAATATCGCTGTTAGACATCATGCTCGTCGCGTCGATCAAGAAAATCCAAAAACACCGACATGATGCTTTTCGACAATGGAAACAAACAAAAATGTAGAAACGAATGAATGCACATTGAACTGTTCGAGGACAGAGTTTACGTGAACATCAGACAATTGTAAAATCGTTCACGTAACGCGATATTTTATTGTAAATGTTCGTATCTACCATGGAGTATTTGAGACGTCGGAAAAAAAATCCTGAATCCAGTGTTTTCGCATAATTCAATGATTACCGAAGTATTTTGGGTCTCCAAAGAAACGCGTTTGAACAGACCGATACTGCAAACGCGATTTTCTTGCCCCCCGAAACAACGTATTAACACATATGAAAGTGCTGCAACTCTTGTATTTTTATATTTCAAGTATTTTCGTATAAACCATGGTCAGTTATATACTTTCGAGATATGTTAGTGTTATAGTTTAGAGTATATCCAGAATGTAAATAGAAGTTTTAATACAGTATATGTATAAAAATATTTCTATCTGTTTGCGGAGATCTATCGAAGGCTTGTATCGTTAAGAGAGAACAAAAGAGAGAGAGAGATAGAGAGAGAGAGCGCGAGAAGGAGACGGTGGAGAATAAGGGAGGAGTTTCTGTTTCACCGAAGATCGTATATCCTTTCTTGCCATGGTTTATGCTGTTAATTAATTCGACACGCATTAATAACGTGTTTTTAACCTTTTCTACGTGGGTTCTCCGTGTGTTCTCGAAAAAAGGCAACAGCAGGAATTCGTTTGATCGATCATTACACTGTCCAATATCTATTTTGTGTTGTCCGGTAATCGATGATTTTATACGAACATGATAATCGTGACCGTAATCGAACGGCAATTCCCAAAGCTGAAGATACGATTTTCGAAATGTGTGGAACGCAAAACAAAGTTCAAATTTATTCTACAGCGTTTTATCCCAATCAACAGTCTCGCGGAGTACACGCTCCCAAGTGCACGGAGAACTTTGTTTTTTCGAAACCCGACGGTAACGAATTCCGTGCGATCACGAATCAAAGCTCAAGATACTACGTCAATGTATCGAACGGAGTGTCGTGTTTAGTTACAGTAACGAAATTTTTATGCACACACATACACACACACTCGCGCGTACATACGTTACATCGCATACACGCTCCTCGTCATCGATGGACTACGAACCTTTGCGCGGTCGTAACAATTTTTACTAGACACAATACCGGTTTATTATTACGTAATTATTTAACGCGCGGTTTTCGAGCAACTTTTCTCATCCAATATTGATTTGGCGCGTTTAACGATTAACAAAGTCGACGGAGGAGTATTCCGGTTCGATTCCCTTTTGATTTTGATCGACCGATCGCGCGATGATCCGCAGTCCGTTAATCGAGTTTCCACCGAACCGTTTTATCCGTTGGACGCCTCGGACAACCGAGCATAATCGACGCGAACGATCGACGGAGCAGAGTATAGGAAATCGAGGGTGAAAGTGGGAAGGGGAAGCGAAAATTTTAATTCCGTCAGCAGCTAACGCGAAATTAAACGAGTCCCACGGATTGTATAGTTTTCTTTTTTCGTTTTTTTTTTTACATATATATATATATACATATATACATATGTATGAAATATAGCCAATTTTATCATTTTACGTATTTTCACGCCTGTATTAAACGGAGAACTAATTTCGAAAAGGTATCAGAGTCGTTCGGAACAACCGGAAGCCTCGTTCTGTTCGTCCGCTCACCGCAGACGTTCCCGTTGTTCCTGGCGATCCTTTGCTCGGCGTTTCTCTCTGTGTAATCCACGCTTTCAAGCTTGTTTTACTGTAATCCTTTTTAACGAATATTACACGCGCGTAACATAAACACAGGATCCTATAACTACATAATGCTCATACTAGTATTACAACGAATAGAGAAAGAGAGTACCATTTTTCGCGTATCTTTCTTCTATACAGAGCGTTCCAACGGAACGGTGCCACCCGAATATCCGCTTGTTTGCCGTTGCGTAGAAACCAGAGATCGCGGTTTTTGAACGTGTACACGCGATACGTGAGCCGTGTAGTACGAATTTACGGATCCATTCGGCACATTCGAGCCCGACAACTGATGCGTTATTGTTTTCCGATCGAATTCTTTTCGACTGCTGATGTTCGAAGTGAGACAATAATAAAGTCGCGTAAATTATTCGACGTTATATCACCGTATATTAACACTTCACCCATCGGAAGCCTGTTAAGAGGATTTTCAATAATTGTGCTGTACCAAAAGGAAGCATAGAAATTTTCTTTTACATTGCAATCTTAAATGAAACTATTAGATGACGTTATTGAGGATGATCCGTTAGTTCACAATGAAAATTGCTGTAATTAAAAAGTGTTCAGCCATGTACCATAGATTTTTTAAAATTATGCAATATTCACCGATCGGTAATGTGTTAAAATACACGGGTTACACGTGTATTTAGTATTAGACGGATTAAAATTCGGATTCGTTTATTGCACGTGAAAATAGGGACCTCCATTGGATTTCATTCTCGAAACGGGTAGCGCGAAAGGAAAGAAATACCGGATAAATTAGCGGAAATATCGCACGAAATAATTAGATCGAAGAATAATAACGCATCAGTGCCGATTGGATCCTTAAATTCTTACTACGCGGTTCGCGTACCACGTGTATATAAACGTGAAATGGGGATCTCTAGTAGAAAACACCGTTCCACAAGACGCGTGCGATCATGCAAAGAATTTATTCTTCCTGGGATTCCGAAGTCATCGATACGTTTTCACATGGTACCTTGAACTTTTTCGTTGACAGCTTTGCGAGACATAATGCTCCATTATGCTCTCTGTACAAGAATGTCGAAGAAATACGAGGTTCCATTCGGAAGCATATCGATTACCTTGAGATCTCGTTGGAGAACAGGCTTTAGACCGAGAAGATATTTTCTCGCGCAACGGTAAAGTCGTCGGATATTCAGGTGATCCCGTTTCAAACGGGACACCCTGTGCATCTTGTCGTGTCGCGCGGCAGGTGGGGGATGAGGTCACGCCGGAAATCATTAACGTTACTTTCTTTTTCTCTGTCGCGGACGATTCTGTACACAAGAATGCACGGGATTAAGCTCGAAATAGTTTCTTCCGGGAAAAACGTGTTGCTCGGGCCGCGAGGATCAAACAGAGGCTGTCTTCTCCTCTCAGCTTCAGCGCTGACGCGTCCATCTTGGATCTTGACAAAATTCCATTCGTATCTGTCGCGGCGAAAGTTACTTTCTAAAAACTAAAAAGAAAACGAACCGAAAACCGTTACAATGTCGATCTCGATTATTCGTACAATTACGCAGAACAGAAATATCCGATCATCGTTGATATCGGTTCCTATTTTATCCTCTTTATTTCGATTCCAAAATTCAGCAGAGTTTGTTCAGTAAAATCATTATGCAAAATAAAAATTGTCTGCATCGATTGCAAGGATTGGAACCTAAATTGAAAATTTAATAGAAGAGGAGGATTAAAATTTTTCAACAATTTTATATATTCCAACTACTCAATTTTGCTCTAAATCCATTTAGATCCGCAGTCTATTAAACAGCATCGTAACGTAACGGTTTCAAACGGTTCAGAATCATCAGCGAGAAGAGCCTCGGCGTTCCCTCGCGTTCTGTACACGCAAAGCCTTTTGCATCCTCGAAGAAACTCGACACGGTGCTGACAAAACGACACGAAACCCGCGTACAGCGATAACGCGACCTGTAAATACCCCCTTTTATCGCGTCCACGAATCATTAATGCGTGCATGTGTGCCTGTTTGTGCCTGTCTGCTGTGCATGCGCGTATACGTATCCGTGTACCTACGCATGCAAGTGCGAGTGAGTGTGTGTCGGAGTTGTTTCTCGTTTTTTGACTGTATACGTGTGATTACAAGAAACATCGGAAAGGAGGTCGACGAAACGGAAAGACAGCGTTCAATTGCGCCGCGCGTGGTTTTTCCGCATCGAAAACTCGAAAGCGTGCGAAAAAAATCTCCATCCGCGCCTCTTCCTCTCTGGAGAATCATTTCCGCCGAGTCCAGCCGTAGTCTCGGTTGCGAACGGTGCTCGATCTTTCCCGATAGACTAATTGTCAGGTTGTCAGGAAGGACGCCGCATCTCACGTATATATTTTCACTTTCGAAATATTGCCGTTTCGAGGTTTGATCGCTAACGCTTTGACAAAGGACATCGGCTAGATTGCGTTATTTTTTTCATGACTTTTCTTCTCGTAAATCTTATACTATAAGACCGAGTTATTGCGTAAACTCGAATTTTTTAAAATTCTGACGAGCGGCGTTTTTTTCTGACAACCACAGAGATATCTGTGGTTGTAGGGAAGAACGCCGCGTGTCTCGCATACTTTCACTTTCGAGATATTGCTTAGATTGCATTGTTTTCTTCAGCCTTTCGAATTTGTTTTCACGACTCCTTTTCTGGTGAATACGTAAATCCTATATTAGGTGGTTCGGAAGCAGTGCTGCCAGAAAAAACCGAAACGGGTTGTTTTTCACTATCCCATTCCAGCACCATGAGCACACTCCAACGTCCCCCACTAAGGGTACGAGCACAATGGATCCGTTTTCGTCCGTTTCCGTGCGAAAAAGAGACACAACGTCGGACGTCGGCCGAATCGGACGGAAACGGATCCACTGTGCTCGTACCCTAAGACCGTAGACCAGGCATGGCCAGAAGTTGCTCGATCGGAGGCATTCTCAAGGAATACCCCCACTTCTCCCGCCCGCGCTTCTTGCTCCCCGTGGCGGCCATAGTGCTCGGAGCAACTACGGCCGCCAAGGGAAACAAGACGTGCGGCCCGGAGAAGTGGGGGATATTCCACGGGTATTTCTTGAGAATGGCTCCGAGCGAGCAACTTCTGGACATGCCTGCCGTAGACCACGGTGCCCGTGCTGTAGACTGGTCTGGTCATCAGAGCGAGGGTAAAATGTCCTCGATTTCCCCGTTCTGGCAACACTAACTTCGAAACCCACCGTAATAAGCAGTAGATTCCGCTGAAATTAGGCGTTAGTGAGAGTGGAAGAGGGGGAGAGTGGTAATTGAATTTGAAACTAAATCCTATTGTTAATCCTAGATTGTGACATGCGGCGTTTTTTCTGGCAACCACAGAGTTGTCGAACTCGAACAGATCCGTGTGTACGGATCCTTAAATTCTTACGGTTCATGTACCACGTGTATACACGTGAAACAGGAATCTCTAGTTTAGATCTAACGTTTGCCCCGTGCGAAACATCCGTCCCGAAAACGGTGGACGAATATAATTTGTTAGAAACGCGTCCTATGCGAAACAGGGCGTTCGATAAATCCGATGTAATTGTAAATCCAGCACCGGTCGCTAATCGAGGCTCGAGGGAAGCTGGAGGGATTTGGTTGCGTCGCTTCGTCGCTATCATTGTCACGGTTCCATCATTATTTTCTACGACGTCGATGTTCGTTACCGCCAGCCAACTTATATCCGTTGTTAATTTTAATCGCTTCGAGTGATTGCACGTGCGTGCAAACGCGACACACGCGTCGCCTTTACGTTGAAATCTTACGTCGATCTTCGTCTCCCGGGACGACCTCGGAGAGATCGCCGATCCAACCGAATCAAAAAACTGTAACCGGGGACAAAAATAGAAATGGAACGTTTTCGAGTCACCGTCACACGCGACATCCGAAGGAAACACACGCGCGAACACGTTGTCATCGCTGAGCAAACGAAAAAAATGTGAAAATAGAAAAGAAAATCGCTAGACGGAACAATTTGTTCATTATTTTTTATCGTGTGAATACTGAATATATACATATATATATACACACGCGCATGTATATGTATATGTCAGCAATAAAACAAAAATTGTTATACGTATTACAGATCGGCGTGCGTATCTCGCTATTCCGGCACGCGGTCCAGGCACGCGTGCGGAATCATTCTCGTTTTCCTGCGGCGTGTACATGTTCACTCATTGTACATATTTATATGGCACTTGAAATAACAAATCCATACCATGTTGGTTTTTACATAGTCTCTTCTATAAACGTCGCCCTGCGAAACATCACCTCCGGATTACCGCGGATTTTATCCGATTCGAGGAATCGGAGTCGTCAGATCAGGGGAGTTTCCTCTCGAATCGAGGGGAAACAGTTACGCCCTCTCTGCCGGAGCGCGTCACGTGAATGAGGAGGAAGCGTGGGGGAAGGTAGAGTGGAAAGACGAGTCTTGATCTGGCGACTCTGCTTCGAATATAATACAGTAGACTCCCGTAAAACGCGACCTGAAACTTGTTTAAAAAGACTGTATACAAGGTGTTTCATAATTTATGGCACAAATTGGGACAGGTAGATTTCATGGCTGGAAATTAACACTTTACCTACCGAAAGCCTATTAATAGGATTTTCAATAATTGTGCTGTACCGAAGGAAAACATAGAAACTTTCTTTTACATTACAATCTTCAATGAAAATATATTAGATAACGTTATTGAGGGTGACTTGTTAGTTCACAATGGAAATTGCTGTCATTGTTGAAGGTTCCATTAAGAAGTATTTAGCCATGAACCATAGATTTTTCGAAATTATTCAATAATCGCCGGTCGGTAATGTGTTAAGATGAAAATCAAGAATTTTCGAGAAACTTCGCGACAAAATACAATGTCAGGACTTGTTCGCTACCAGAATATGATTGAAGAGTACCTTAAACGCAGAATAATAAAATACATTGATTATTTTATTACACAGTGTTCAGTATATTGTACCATGTACAAAAACGGTAGCGACAGCGGTCTGTAGTGAAATGTGTAAAATCGGTTATTTACTAGGGCTGTAACTTTTCCGAAGCTTCGAAGGAACGAAGGGAACTTCGAAGTTTTCAGGCTTGGCGCTTGACGAAACTCACGTATTCAGTAGGACTGTAACCTTCCTTCGAAGGTCGAAGCTTCGAATTTCGAAACTTCGGAACTTCGAAGTTTCTGAAATCGAAGCTTCGAAATCTTCGAAGGAAAGTTACAGCCCTATTATTTACTACGGACGCGTGTGCTAGACTGATATTGAAATTGAATTTTCTCGGAAACGAAGCCTCCCACGCAATGTCGTTGTTCTTGATTTTCGTCTTATTGCCAGCCATGAAATCTAGCTGACCCAATTTGTACCATAAATTAAGAAACATCCTGTACACATGTTGCAGTAAATGTACAATACATTGCGTAAGGCGAGTTACTGCCACAGATATAGGTACACAGTAATTTTAAACAATTTTCTGTAGACTCTTCTACGTAAACAACAACCGATCGTGGTTACTATGCATACATGCATAATATTTCGAGAGAGAGAGAGAGAGGAAGGATTTTACAGGAGAGAGTACTCTTCTCCGTCCGCCACTTCCGCATAAAAGAACTCGAACGATTTACGGAAAAATATTTTATTGACCGAAGTTCAACGCGTCGAAGAGACGTAGCTTAGCTACGCGGGAAATCTTACTCGTCCTAGAAATGATCGCGAACAAACAGCAAAGCGAATCGTCAGACGTTCGTCGGATCGAGAGATTTCCGTTTCTCGAGCGTGTGCAAGCGCAACACGTTCGACAAAGTGCGAACCAAATGAGCCTTGGTGATTCGATTGGTCCGCTCGTTCGAATTCGATTCATCCAGCCAGAATGTCCGCGGTATATCCGGTCGAACGTGGACCGGCGCCTCGTTGCAAGTCACTTTGAAATCTGTAACGCGTCGATACATGCTTCGTTTTATATCTCTAGTTCTCCCCTCCGAATCGAGTCGAGTCGAAAGAAGTCGAGTCGGCTCGCGTCTCACCTCTCCTACGTTCTTTGAAAAAGAAAAGAAAAACCGAGCGCGAGCGGATTCAACACCTTTTGTTCACGATTGCTTTTCCTGCGTTCATAAACGAAATGTCATCTGCCGGTACTTTACCCTGCAGGAATAAAAGAAGAAAGGACGGACGTTTAATCCCGGTCGGGAGCAACCCGCGAGGAATCTATCTATCGGTGGAACAGACAAGCAACTGACACCACCGTCATCTCCTAAAGGAACCCTATGGGTTTCCAATTCCACGCTGAAAAAGCATTTTCGCTAGCCATGGTTGCCACTAGAGATACGTGTATTCAAAATACACGCGTACTTAATATAATCCGTGCAGAAATACAAGTGTTCACGTGCATCAAGATATATGTGTATAAATACATGTATTTGCAGAAAACTGAAGGTGACCCTGAAGAATCAAGGAAAATGAAGATTTGACCAAAACGTGAAAGCTCTCTTGAAACCATGCTATACCTGATGAAAACATTTTCGATCGGACTACTAATAACAGGGTAATCTCTACTGGTCACGATTCGTGGTTCACGAATCCCTATATTATTATTAGTAGGGGTGTGCGAGTTCTCGATATATTCGATTCGAGTCACTACTCGGTCTATTCGGAATATTCGAGCCGTTTGATTTTTTCAAGTAGCTCGCATTTTTTTTCAAACAGTTCGTCGATTTCAAGTAGCTCGGAAAAATCAAACGCTCGACTTGGCTCGAACAATCGAATCGAGTTTGGCTCAGCTCGTAAATTACGGTTACTCGCACACCCCTAATTACACTGTCCAACAAATTTCAACTTTTTTTACGATTTCAATATACTGTTGGGTCCTTCTTATAGAGTTTTTTTGCGCTGATTCCGAATCCGTCCTTAATTTTTCTCCTATACGCACAGTTTTTGAAAAACATGGCTTTGAAAAAAGACATATTTTTCAACTTTAAACAAATGTTGTGATGTTATTATAAAAGATATTGAATTGTTCTTCACAGCAAAAGATTCTGTAGACTTTCCCGAATACAGTGATATCCATTATTAATACATTATGATTGTTTAAACAATGATTGAAGACGGAGAGACACCACTTTTGCACCAATTTTTGAGGATATTTTTCAGTTTATCTCAAAAACTAACGGTCCAGCGGAAAATCGAACTATACCAAGCGATAGAGTAGACTCTTATCTTGAAAAACCCCCGTTTGAAGTTTGCGACATCGACGGTTTTTTCGAACCAGAAAGCAAAATATCTTCGGCAAAATATATTTTGCTTTTTGAAAGGGTGGTTTTTCAAGATAAAAGTCTACTCTATCGCGTGGTATAGTTCGATTTTCCGCTGGACCCTTATTTTTTGAGATAAACTGAAAAATATCCTCAAAAATTGGTGCAAAAGTGGTGTCTCTCCGTCTTTAATCATTGTTTAAACAATCATAATGCATTAATACTGGATATCACTGTATTCGGGAAAGTCTACAGAATCTTTTGCTGTGAAGAACAATTCAATATCTTTTATAATAACATCACAATATTTGTTTAAAGTTGAAAAATATGTTTTTTTTTTTCAAAGCCATGTTTTTCAAAAACTGTGCGTATAGAAGAAAAATTAAGGACAGATTCGGAATCAGCGCAAAAAACTCTACAACAAGGACCCAACAGCATATTAAAATCAAATTTGGTGATGGACAGTGTTATTAGTACACGTGTGAACGTGTATCCTCAATACACGTCCAAAACCGTGATCTCTAGTTGCGACGGGTCGCCGTATCTGTTCCACCAACTCGGACACTACTTGCTTTCAAAGAGTACTGCAACGGATAATTCGCCTCCATGGCAGTTTGGCGACGATGCTGGTGACATTTGTGTCTGCAGTAGATCGCGCTCTTGGACACGTTCTCCGTGCAACCGAGTCTACCGTACAGTCCGTACTTCTTCTCGTCGACGGCTCGCAGCGTGCCGTTCCTCTTCATCGCCATGTAGATCTGCTCCAACACGCCGTAGCTCTTGATCAGGAAATCTCGCTGAGCCAATGCCGTCACGCGTTCCCGCTCCTCGGATTCGCAGATTATCTCAGGCTCGAACGAGTACAGAGCGTTCGCTGCTGCCGAAATCGTGTTCGCCGTTTGTTTCTTCGCCTGGAATTGGACGACCGACTGGATCATCGGCGTCGATTACAAATCGATACGGGTAAGGTATTAGGTGTGCAGATAAGTTCCTTCCCCTTGTTTTCTACGATCATAACTTCTGACTGAATTCGAATTACTTCCCGATTCGCCATCTGAAACAGCGTTCTTTTAGCTTTAAGAAGAGTCGTAACGAGCGCTCTAAGAATCTCGTGCGAGAATCAGCTGTTGAAGCTGCTGAAATGGTTCGTGCGGCACTGGGAGAGAACGCAAACTTGAAGAACGCAAAATGTCTTACAGAACATGCAAAAAGTACCAAAGATTTAAAGCCGGGAATTTTAATTTGGAAGACGACGATCGTTCAGGTGCACTGAGAAAGTTCGATGACGATGAGCTAGAGTTAGAAGAATTGCTCAACGAAAATCATACCCAGACGGAAGAAGAATTGGCAGAAAGATTGGGGATCACCAGACAAACTGTATCTATCCGACTGGAACAATTGGGTAGGATTCAGAAGTTAGGGCAATGGGTCGAACACGAATTAAGCGAAATGAATAAGAAAAACAGACTCGGGATTTCTGCTGCCTTGCTTTCACGGCATAAAAGGAAAAGTTTTCTGCACAAAATTGTTACTGGCGATGGAAAATGGGTCTTATATGACAATCCTAAACGACGGAAATCATGGGTTAAACCTGGGGAACCGTCAACTTCAGTGGCTAAAGGGAACTTGCATCGCAAAAACGTTTTGCTGTCTATGTGGTGGGATTTCCGAGGAATCATCCATTATGAACTGCTTCCACCTGGAAGGAGAATAACTGCCGAATATTATCAAAATTTTATTATATTATCAAAGTTTACTGGACAAGGAGCAAGACACGTGATTTTGCAGCACGACAATGCTCGACTGCACGTTGCAAAAGGAACGCGGGAGACAATTTATGCGTTGGGATGAGAAGTCCTGCCACATGCGACAAACTCTCCCGGCCTGGCCCCGTCAGGCTTTCATCTTTTTCGGAGTCTGCAACAACACTTGTTGGGGCAGCACTCCATCTCACAAGGAGAACACCCGCTCTGTCCCTCACGGATTTTGTTCAGACTTTACAGAGTTATAGATCTCGTTCCCCTGATTACGAAAATACCCCATTATAGGGGCAGACACTCGATAGTTTTTGACATATTTGCAATTAAAGTTTCGTAACCGTAAAATATCAGTTTGGTTCAGATTTTTACCAAGCAATGGTGTGGCGTCACAGCAGCGAGCTGAACTGTTACGCCGCAGGTCGAGTTCGAATCCCTTCGTGGTAAATTATTTTTTATTGTTTTTTTTCCATGGAAAATGCATTTTCAATGTTAAATACATTTTAAATAAAATATTTTTATTCGCCAAAGGACTAATTGAAAATGATACTTATACTTATATACTTTATAGATACAGATACTTATTACTTTATAGAAGAAATACTAGATCTATTACTACATAAAAGATAATAATTATAAAACAATAATAATATTAAAATAATATATAATGGGGTAATATAATATAATGGGGTAATATAATGGGGTATTTTCTTAATCAGGGGAACGAGATCCATAACTCTGTAAAGTCTGAACAAAATCCGTGAGGGACAGAGCGGGGGTTCTCCTTGTCAGAAGAAAATATCCCAAGATGTATTGATGATTACAAAACCCACCAGGTGGGAAAAGGTCATAGAGAATGAGGGTGATTACTTTGAGACGTAATCTTGTGCCTGATTAATGTAACACAATCTTAAATTTGGAAAAATAGGGGAAAGAACTTATTTGCACACCTAATACACCGGAGAATGACTCTAACTGTCCGACTTTGATCTTCACGAGCTTTCGTGACAGTTCCTCCACAGCTTTCGATTTCAGAGGTATCGATCATCAAACTTACGCACCTCCTAAGGTACCACAATGTTTATAACGTACCAGACTGGCAATTATCGTGGGCATATAGGAGGTACGTAACTTTCGGGACACTCGTCTTCGACAAGATCAAAAGAAGATGGTTCAAGTGAAAGGTGGTCGATAAACTGACGTTTGGAGGAATCGGCTGCTTCTTGGTCATAATCGCGGATTTACTCCTGCCATGGTTGCTGGAGGTGGTCGAAGACGTCGACGCTGACTTCCGACCGTAGGCCATCACCTTCGGACTCTCCGGATGCAGCTTCGAGTCGCTCCATTTGACGATCACCTTCTTGCTCTCCTGCTCCTTGGCTTCCTTCAGCTTCGCCTGTAAGCCAGACGATCCTAGTTACATCTTGTACGTACATAATAGAGTGGCTCTTATTTAGTTTTGTCAAAAATATGCTCCACAGGTTTAGAAAAACACATTTTTCGCTCATGTTCATTGATAAAAGATAATGAAACCACAGTTCAATTCTCAATTTTTTCGAAAACCGTTTTACGAAGAAAAGCAATATATAAAATGGATGTATTAATATATAAAACTTAATATATAAACTTAAAGACTTAATATATAAAAATGGATGTTTGTATATATATATATATGATTAATAGACTCCGAAACTATTTGACCGATCAACATGAAACTTGGCACATATATGTATTTTTTCATGGAGAAGGTTTATACGCTATTCAATTTGTTGTAACTCGCCGCTGTAGATGGCGCTGCGATACATCAACTTATATACCGTTGAACCTATCACTATGAAAATTGATATACATAGGTATTTGAGAACGAAGAATTTTTTTATATGAATAATATTATCTCTATCTCTATATATAATAAAATTGTGTCTGTCTGTATGTTTGTAACGGCATCACTGGAGAACGGCTCAACGTAGAAAGCTGGGGCTTGAACCATTAGACGCGGCGTTTCTTCGGGAAGGTTTAGGAACAAACCGCATTCAAAAAAGTCTATTGGTTCAAAAGTTGTGACGTCATTAGTGAAAAAAGTCAATTTTTTCGCTCTCTTTTGGGCACGTTTCTGCTTATAACTTTTGATCAAATGGACTTCTTCGAGTGCGGTTTGCTCTAATACCTTCCCGAAGTAACGCAGCGTCTAACGGTTCAAACCGCAGTTTTCTGCGTCTTGCCGTTCGCAATTGATTCCGTCACAAACACACTAAATATGACTTTTTCGGCCTCTTTCGGGCACGTTTCAGCTTATAATTTTTGATCAAATCGACTTTTTTGAATGCGGTTTGCTCGAATTCCTTCCCGACGTAGGTGAGTGCGAGAGAGAGAGAGAGAGGGAGAAAACGAGATAGAGCGAGGAAGAGAGCGAGAGGGGGAGAGAGAACTACAAAGCAACGCGGAAAACGAAATGGAATTGAACGAAATAGATTATCACAAACACGTTCAATACGCACATGCTTTTAAAAAATACTGTGCCACAGCAACGCGTGGCGGGGAAAATCTAGTAGGATATAAAAGACGCAGCATGTCCACGTCTACAGGTTTCGTCTGGCATATTTTTCGATGCGGTAAACAGTTTAGAAGATATTCGAGAAAAACGATTTTATCAGCATTAGATTAATTATTTGAATGTTCAATCCATTAAATCTTCGTTTATCCGTAAAAGAGATTCAAAAGTCGAGAACAAGAACCACCCTAGTGCATACTCTCGTATGTATAGGATATATCGCATGATTGACCTCGTTCTCCTCCTTCTGGATCCTCGAGGCTTCCTCTCTGGCTCGCGACGCCACCGTGTCCTGGAACACGGAGATGCTGTTCTGCTTGAAAAACGGCTCGTACTTCTGGGAACCCGAGCACGGATAAATCCGACGAAAATTCCCCATATGCTCGTCCTCCCATTGAAACTGTCGCTCGAGGTAATCCTCCTCCGGTTTATCGAGCTTCGCCGCCGCCATCATCGTCGGATCGTTGACACTTCGCCGAGAAGCGAGCATCGCTGAATTAGTCTTTTGTCCTTTGATCTCTGGAACTATCTCGAGACGATTTACCTGCTGTCTTTGCAGGTTATTCCCTGGAGCAATCGGTCCCTGACACGTCTCCTGTCTTCCTCGATGATCTTCTTCTTGTCGCACTGCTGCAAGTTCAACATAGCGAACGTGTCCATCAGTAGACCCTCCTTTATATCCTTGTCGATCTGCGCGTCCGTGTGAAAACTCGGCGAGTGGTTCACCTAAAGCGTTTCCACAGAGAACGTCTTCTATTATACACAACGCTCGAAACGAACAATTTCCATTTACCAGCGGAGATTAGCGAAGATCAGACAATTACGAGACTCCGCTTACAATTAATCCTTTCCGGTTCTATTGTTAGACTGCGAATTTTATGCATTTATAGTAAACATGGGTAGGTCCAATTTCTGACAGTAATGAAATTTGAAGAATTTAAATATACTAAATACTATATTATTTTCACCTATTAAACATATCCCTAGTAGCACAAAATATTGTATAAACATTTTTTTCAGATATTCGAATAATATTTTTTAAGGCACACTTTTTAATATGAAAAAAAATATTAGATGCAAAAAAATGCAAACAAAATATTCATCAAATATGAGAGAAATATTCAAATATGTAAAGTAAATATTCAGAAAATATACAATCAATATCTAAAATAATTAAATAATATTCTTATAATGTAAAGTATCAAATAAGTGACACGCACAACATATACTTACAGTAAATTCAAAATAGATATTTTACGTTTAATATTAAATAAAGATTTATTCTACATTTGAAACCAATATTTCATTCATAATATGAAATGCGTATTCTTTCAATATTATAGAACGAATATTTTTTTCATGATAAGTATAGAATATTTCTTGAAAATTAGGGAAAAAATATTCTGTTTTTAATATTAAATAAATATTCATTTTATATTGAGAAAGAAATATTTTTCTCATATATAATATAAAATAATCATATATAATATAATATAAAATAAATATTATCTGCACATTAGGGAAAAATATTCTATTCCCAATATTAAATATACATTAATTGTGCATTTGGAGAAAAATCGTTTTCTCGTAACATGAAATACATATTTACTGTATATTTGAAAAAAACTATTTGTGTACTTAACGTAAAATAAATATTGTACGTATATTTGGATATTAAAAACAGATTGGATCTCTTTTTAATACCACGTAAATGTCTATACAATAGTTTGTGCTACTAGGGATGCAACAAGAAATTAAATACTTATTTCACCCCACATCTTGTGTTGCAATTCAGGCAGAAAGTTTTTATTTTGCATAAAGATCCGCAGTCTACTTATTTTACTGATCTGCATTCACAAATAATTTCATGGTACAAATAGCAATTTTGTCTATGTTTCAGCAGTGAACTAAAACAGGGAGAACACGTCGGACCGCAAAAATCCAGATTCGGTTCTCAATAACCTGCGTGGTTTCGGTAACCGGATATTAGATGCCCAACTGTAACCCGGTTAACTCTGTATAAGAGCGGGTTATAATCGGGAAGCTTTAAAACAGGAATCGTAACCGCAACCCGAATCAGTTTCGGTTCTTTGTAACCCACGAAACTCTGTAACCTAACTCTGTAAACTAAGAACAGCTTTTGATTACGAAGTTCGAACTTCTTTCCTTATTTAGTTGAGTAGTTGAGTTTATCTACGAATCAATTTTAAATAATATAAGAACAACTTATTAATGATGTGGAGAAATTCATATCTTAGGTAATAATTATGAAGGGTATGAATGTTGTGTGTCTGGAAGAACGAATTGTATAATATATAAGTGGAATTATGTACAAGGCTTATGAATGCTCTTCTTTTTTTCCGGAGTTTTCAATCATCGATATTTGTTTCTTATTTATTATATATTTATTTTTCTTCCATATTCTAGTTCACGCGGTGTATAAATCGTTTGACGATCGTCACGATATATCTGTAGAAACAGTCGACTAGCTAACGACATATTAAAAAATCATCGAAATCGAGGTTAGTATTGGGTTACAGAGGGTTACAATAACCTTCCTTAGTGAACCGGGTTCGAGTTAGGATTAGGCGTCGGGTTGGAATCCCTGGTTAATCTAATCTCGTTCGTAAGCGTATCGAATTCGCGTGGTTCGATGGTTGGCTCGCAACAGTTATCGTTACCTCTAAAAGGTACGGCTTCAATTTCCAATCTAGCAGCACATCGAAGCCGAGCAATTCGAAGCACGCGTACGTTTTATCGTGCGTCGGGAAGCACGTGTGATAACTGTGCTTCAATATCGGGTACGCCGCCAGGATCGTTTTGATAATGATCTCGTCGATTTTCCGCCACAGTTCGTCCACGTCGATGTCCTTCACTTTCAGCCACTTGTTCAACGTGGATATCTTCCTGCGTTGAAACGGCTCTCGTATCGATAATAATATATACATACATATACATATGTGATATGAAAAAAAGGAAAAAAAAAAGAAATGACAATTACCCACCTACCTTTTACTGCCGACTTCGTCGTCGATAACGTACATTCGACTGTGCTTGTTCACGGCGTAGTTCGTCAAGTGCATGAACACGTTCGACGTGTTGTGTCCGGTTGGTTCCTTGTATCTGCTCGTGGCGAACCTGACGACGAACAAACGAGAGGAACGAAGGACGATGAAAGGAGAAAGAGAAAACGGCACGCGTTCTTTACCTCGTCAGGCCGTCATTGTACACGTACACTCTGAGAGGGTCGCAGGAGGTGATCAGAGCGTAGATCCGAAGATCGAACTTGTAGCCGTCGATCAGGAAAGGCTGAGAAAATAGGGACCAGTGATCATTCGGATTCGAGATAACTAGACCGCGGATCTTTATGCAAAATAAAAATTATCTGCATCGATTGCAACGAATAGAAACCAAAGTGAATGTTATCTCTTCCCGTAATGATTTTAACGCTTTACCTATCGGAAGCCTGTTAAGGAGGTAGACTCCTTTATCCAGGATTGCAAGGGTGCGGGATTCGCCTTCTCATTTCTCGATAATATAAACACAGGAGTTTTTTTTTCAGTGGTCAAAAACGCTAGATAAAAGATCGATCAAGGGCGCCATCTCCCTCGAAAGTCCTATTTTTTCGTTTACGAGGCGTAATTCGCATTACTCGGAAGCATACAACTGTACATGTAGCTATTTTCATAGCTACATGCTGCTGAATAATGCAAATTACGCCTCGTAAACGAAAAAGTAGGACTTCTGAGGGAGATGGCGCCCTAGATGGATCTTGGTGTTTGTGTAGGGTGTCTCGAAATGATCTGACGTTTGAAATCGCACCATTTTTTTGTGTCGAACATAGAGTACTAATCTTTGACGATTGGCATCAGGAAGTATTGAGGTTTAGTGATGGAGAATTACACGATCGAGAAACGCATAGAAATTGTGAAAATTCACTACAAAAAATGGTGAAAATTTTTCCTCAATGAAAATCATCCACAAAAAACTTCAATACTTCCTGATGCCAGTTGTCAAAGATTAGTACTCTATTTCGTACTCTATTTTCTTGAAAATGGTCTGGATATAGACCGAAACGTTGAAAATTTAAACTAAATTTCATGTAATATTTTGCACACTTGCTATATTTATAAAATTGATCGGACCAGTGCGCCAATACCACAAATTATAGTTCAAATAATTGTCGATTGAAATACCAAAATTCATATTAGTACTCTATGTTCGCCACAAAAAAAAAATGGAGCGCAATTTAAAATATCAGGTCATTTTGAGACACCCTATATTATCGAGAAATGAGTAGGCGAATCCCGCATCCTTGCAATTCTGGAAACGAGTCAACCACCTTAATAGGATTTTTAATAATTGTGCTGTTCCAAAAGGAAGTATAAAAATTTTCTTTTACATTGCAATCTTAAATGAAACTATCAAACAACATTATTGACGGTGAATTGGTAGCTCACAATGAAAATTGCTGTTGCTATCAAGGGTTCCATTAAAAAGTGGTAATATGTTAATAGAGGAGAAATCATATATTGACATATTCAATTCTCAAAATTTTCCAACAATTTCGAATTTCATCTACTCAATTTTCCAATAAATGCATAAACATCCACAGTCTGGAGATAACGAAGAACGGTCGAGCTTTGGAAAGAGTTGCATACCCTGGCCACGTAAACCTGGCAGATCATGCGTTCGGCGGGCTTGACGTCCTTCAGGTTCCTCGTTAAGTAGATACCGCGGCCCTGACAGCCGGTGTCGGGCTTCACGATGAAGGTTTTCGAGCGCCTTAGCTTCGCGTAGGCCATCGCCTCTCCATGGCTGAAACATAGCGAGGCGAAGATATCCTCCGTCGGAAAATCCGTCGCGTGTCTGTCCAAGACTGCGATCACCGTGGATTAATGACGATTACAAAGCGGAGTTCACGATCAATTTTGCATAGCAGTATTTGTTAGAGACTCCTCAAGATGGCTGCATAAATGTTTCTTGCAAATACTTGCAAATGTAAAAGCCACAACAATAAATAGGCAACACAAATCGTTAAAACATGACCAAAACATAAGGAGTACTCTAATTTATTCAAAAATTAGTACTCCGGCGATTTCGGGTCCCGGATATTGAATCCGCCATGTGAAATGTTGAAATCAAATTCATATTCAACGATCAAAAAATATGGGAATACTAGATTTCAAGGTAATCTGATAATGTTTTCAGTAACACAGAAAAACCCTCGATTTTGAACAAAATTGGAGTATGTGTTAGATTTTTGGGCACGTTTTGGCGATTCGTCTAACATGGATCCACTGTGATCGCAGCCTGACGATCGCGTTCAGCTTACTCCGCGGGGAAGCACCACGTCTTCGGGAAGAAGTTGTAGTCCCTCGGATAGAGCTTGAGCATGCGGTTCAGGTTCCGCGCGAGCAGATCCTTCCTGCATATCTCGGTCATTCCGGGGAAATGGTTCACCTTCTGGTACCTCTTCATATCCTTGGCCCTCTCGACGCTGACGCTCAAGTCTGTCCAGTAGAGGTTCCAACTGCTGTCCTCGGTGACCTCTTTCATCCCGAAGCGCGCCGCCACGCGCCTCACCACCTCGTACTTGCAGTTGCTCGTGCATATCGTCAGATACCTTCACGAGAATCCTACTTATCGCTAGAATCACGACAACCGCAACGACAGCTTGCGTACCTGCGTTTCTTCTTCTTCTTGGACTTGTTCGAGGATTCGTCCTTGCCCTTGCGAGACTCCGCGTCGGTATCCGCGAACGAGAGGTCCGCTGGTAAACCCACCCCTCCCCAAATCAGTTTGCGAACAAACTAGAGCTGTTGCTTATGAGTAGACTGCGGATCTTTATGCGTTTATAGCAAAATTGAGTAGATGCAATTGAAAATTGTTGAAAAATTTTTTAAATAGAAGATGTCGATATTCAGAGTGTCTCCAAATTCCTTCAACATCCGGAAATGGGAAGTTCCTTAGTATGGATTTATAGTGGAGCAGCGAGGTGAGCTGTGCGGTGAAAAAAAAAGAAAAACAAAGAAAATACATATGTACTTTTTTTTTAGTATGTGCCAAAATGTTGTCACGAATGTTGGTTTGTTTTCACCGCGCCGCTATCATCGATGCTCACCGCTCCACTGTAAATCTACCCTTAGATCATTTGAAGCGACATTTTCCTTTGTAAAAATGGCGTCCGCGGCTTTGTTAAGGAGTTATTAACGAAAAACATGGAGCAATCAGCGCGCGGCTACAGCGAACGGAGTTCGACTGGCGTCGCCGTTGGCCGAGCCAGAATCAATCCGATGTAGCCGCGCTCTGATTGGTCCGTGTTTTTCGTTAATAACTCTTAAACAAAGCCGCGGACGCCATTTTTGCGAAGGAAAATGTCGCTTCAAATATTCTCAGGAACCTCCCATTCCCGGATGTTGAAGGAATTTTGAGACACACTGTATGATTCCTCCTCATTAAGGGCAGAAATAGCATTCAATTTGGTTTCAATTTCTCGCAAACGATGCAAACTATTTTTATTTTGCATAAACATTCGCAGTCTACTTATGAGTAGATTTTATCTGTATGCATCTATATCTATGGCTTCGAACCATTTACAGAAAATACTAGAAAATAAAATTCCACAGAGTTCCGTACGTTCTTCATTTATTTGGGATCTACAGGTTTTGCACTGCAAATTCAACCTTTTGCAAATCAATTTCACCCATTAAGAATAATGTAAAATTAATTATCTATTTCGGTGAAATCATATATTTATTTAAATACACGTAAACGGTGTCATTACTGCGAGGGAAGACTCAATACGTTTCAATAAATATGCACTTTCATTTTTCAAATTTATTCATCAGAAAATGGCTACAATGAATACACATATCTACACACAGTTTTCGCACATCACAAATTTAATGAATTGCTAATTACTAGACTGCGGATCTTTATGTAAAATAAAACTTGCCTGCATCGATTGCAAGAAATAGAAACTAAATTGCATGTTACTTCTTCCCTTAATGATTTTAATAGAGGAGAAGTCATGTATTGACGTCTTCAATTTTTTAAAATTTTTCAACAATTTTAAGTTTCATCTACTCAATTTTCCTATAAATAAATACCAATTTTAAAGAAGTATTTGATGTACATCTTTGCAATATATATAATTTTGAATTTCTTAACAATTAATTTACATTTGACTAGATCTTTTTTACAAAAACTTGCTTAAAAATACTTTATCTGCAGAAGGATGAAATTGATTATATCAAAAGAATGAAATTGATTTACAGTAAGGTGAAATTGACTTGCAGAGAAGGGTGAATTTGGAGTGCAAACCCTGTAAAGGGATTCGAGGATCGAATCGAGACACGCGTTACCTCGATGGCGGCGTATAGGTTAGAAGCGATACCTTTATCGTCTTTCTTATCCGGCGGCGGCGGTAAACTCCCGATCGGTTCTCGATCGTGTTTGGTCGATTCCGAGACGAACGGGACGATGCTCGACGAGACGTCGGAGAGCTTCCTGCATCGATCTCCATGTACGGCGTTGCAGAATCGTACGTCGCCGCTCGAATCGGATTCGCTGGAATTGCTTCTCTCAACGACGAGCTCGTGTTCCCGTTCCCGGTTCGGCATCGAGGGACGTCTGCGGTTGTGTCCAGCGACGTTCATGACCGGCGTATCTCATTATTTTGAACGACACGTCGTCGTCGCGCGGCATCGAGTCGTTTAATTCGATCGGACCGGGCGCATCGTACCGTCGATTCGTTCTCGACGAACAACGCGAATCGTCGAACGCACCGACGAACCGTTTCCTTTCGGTTTTCGATTTTCGAGAATCGGTATCAGGTTAATTTCTCTCCCGACACGAGATCCGAAAGCCGGTTCCTGTCTCTCGCGAAATCGTGGCGAGTCCCGTTTCGCGCGACGCCGCTTCCATCAATTGTTTTGCCATCGCGCGACCAAAGGGACAGCGAAACTGTCGGGAACTCGAGGATAACCGGGGATGATCGTCGACGGAATCGTTCCTGAAC
Organism: Lasioglossum oenotherae; assembly: GCA_028455765.1. Taxonomy (NCBI): domain Eukaryota; kingdom Metazoa; phylum Arthropoda; class Insecta; order Hymenoptera; family Halictidae; genus Lasioglossum; species Lasioglossum oenotherae. Next base: position 3,123,910 of record CM052283.1, on the reverse strand, counting down.
GCGACGGCTGAAACAGAAACGTTCCGCGGATTTCTACTAGGGATCCCTGTTTCACGTGTATACAGGGTGAGTCAGAAGAAACGGAACATCTGAATATCTTTGAAATCTGGCGACATGGGAATTTGAATGGTATCGAAGAACGCACATCGCCATTGTGATATTATTCTTTCCTGTGCCTTTTTTCCGTATTTTCAACGTCGCCAACCCATTTTAAATGGAACTGCATATTCTTTCCGTGTATAATCGTAGCCGACATCTAAACGAATTCAGCCATGTTTAAATCAAATGTTTAATATCAAGGAAATCATTTTCAGCAAGTGGAGCTTACACGTTGAATTTTATTTATTCCATTTGTCGGGATTGAAGGTCATTTAAAGGTCACATCGTGTACATGGCTGAATTCGTGTAGAGTTTAGATGTCGATTACGATTGTACAAGGAAAAATATGCAGTTCCATTTAAAAAAAACGTTCGTGACCTTGGAAATACCGTGAAAAAGCACAAAAAAAGAATAATAATAATTGTTATTATTATTATATACGGACCGAGGTCCTTTTATACAAATGTATACAGTTTTTACAGTATAACTGATAAAAACAGAAAGAAGACATGTCAAAAAAAAAAAAACAAAAAAAGTCTTAACCTAATAATATTAATAATATTAATAGTAATAGTAATAATATTACGATGGCGATGTGCGTCCTTCGATACCATTCAAATTCCCATGTCGCCAGATTTCGAATCTTTAATTCCAACAAAGGTATTCAGGTGTTCTATTTCTTCTGACTTAGCCTGTATAAATACACGTGGTACGTGAACCGTGTAGTAAGTATTTAAGGGTCCGTATTCACGGGTTCTTAAATTCGTACTACACTCTCCACGTACCACGTGTACACGTTCAAAACCTCGATCTTTATAGTTTCTAGCGACGCGACGCGATTCGACGCAGCTCCGTCGATATCACTGCGGCATGCCGCCGTCGTCCACGCAAAACGCAACCCGAACCTATGACTCCGTTTCCCTTAATTGCAGTCTTCCCACGTTCGACCAAGTTCGCGCAGTTGCAAAGAACATCACGAACGCTCCTAAATGGCTCGCGCGTTCATCGCGAGGGTGGGATCGCCGACCCAGCGTCGCGACAATGAGAACACGAACGTCCAGACACATGTGTATATGTTTATTGTTCATTGAATGTTACAAATGCGAGTTCAGTAACCGATTGGCTCGAAGAATCGCGACGACGTCCATAGCGCAACCCCAACAGAGCGTCACGCCGCTTCCACCGTGACCATAATTGTGTATTATCTGGAACAAATATCATAGATATTGTACAATCGAGTCTTACGATTTATCGGATAGATGATAGACGCATTTCCTTGTTTCCGATACCGTGTATTTCTTGCCGCGAGGAGATTCGAGGACTTCCGACTCGAGGCGGACGCTGGCCCTTCCGGGTCGAAGACCCACCCACTCTTTCACCGGTTCCAGCCCCTGCAGCCAAAGAATGCAGAGATATTTAGATTGCTCTTGAGGGGTGGACTCGTTTCCAGGATTGCAGGAGTGCGGCATGTGCCCTCGATAATGCAAAGATGGGATTTTTTCAGTAGTGAATATCTATAATAGAAAGAAATTAATCTATCCGAGTGTCTACAAGGCACAAGACCAGATACGATAAATCAACAAAAATGGTGATATTTTTAAAATATCTATGAAAAACAAGATGGCTTTATAGAAATTTCGACCACTGTAGTATCTGATTAAATTTATATAAAAATTATTTGATATAACCTTTACATTAATTCTATACAAATTTAATTAAATTACATAAATATTACTCATAATTTTTATATAAATTTATTTAAATAATATAAGTAATTGACTTCCAAAAATATTCGGACACTAGGTACAACTAACTTTATGATTTGATAATTCGATTGTTGATAAAGCAATCGCCCTGGGAATTGTTTCTAGCAATAAAACATTTATTAATGTTGATAAACATATATATGCTTTATTTGAAAAATATACATACGTTTCATAATAAAAATTATTAAACGAAATAATGTACCATTTGTGGCTCACAAAAATATTCGGACACGTATTAATTTTTCTATTTGGCATTGTGTAATTTAGCATCACAAAATTTGTTAGTACTTCGAGGAATAACCATTTCGTTTTAGGACATGTCTTAGCCTGTTTGGCATATTATTTGTAATTTTTTTTAAATAGTCAACAGTTATATTTGACCACTCAGTTGAAAGTCTTTGTTTCAATTCGGCTATCGATTTAATTGGGGTTTTTAGAATTTTTCTGTCCAATTCATCCCATAAATTTTCGATAGGATTAAGGTCCGGTGATTGGGGCGGCGGAAGAAGAATTTTGGGGCAGCGGTGTAATAAAAATTCTTGCACAATACGTGACTTGTGCTTGGGGTCATTGTCTTGGTAAAACTTAAAATTTCAGCACCTTGAACTAAATTATTTTTGAGTATATTTAAATAATGATTTTTGTCCATGATACCGTCAATAAACACTAGGTTACCGACACCATATAACGAAATGCAACCCCAGACATTATTTCGTTTAATAATTTTTATTATGAAACGTATGTATATTTTTCAAATAAAGCATATATGTTAATCAACATTAATAAATGTTTTATTGCTAGAAACAATTCCCAGGGCGATTGCTTTATCAACAATCGAATTATCAAATCATAAAGTCAGTTATACCTAGTGTCCGAATATTTTTGGGAGTCACTGTACATGCTGCCGAATAATGCAAATTACGCCTCGTAACGTGAAAATAGGACTTCTGAGGTTTTTGACTATTGAAAAACCCCATCTTTGCAGTATCAACAAATGAGAAGGCGCATCCCGCACTCTTGCAATCCTGAAAACGAAACTACCCCCTTAACACTAATCGTACCACGACCGGTTAAATGACTGGTTTCATATTTCCTGTTTTACGTTTTTATTAAATCGCTTTCTTAATTGTCTGTTATGAAAATATTTCAATTATTGAAATTATAAAGATGTTTCCATTAGAAATGATTATATTTCTTTATTCAAGCACATATTCTTATCAAAATTGTGAGAAATCTAAATAATTTCAGCCTTGTGATTTTTACAAAACAATGTATATCAGTCACCTTTTGTACTCGGTACGGTTAGTGTTAAGATTCCTCGAGGATCGATGGATCATCGACGTTACCTTGAGGGCGGGCAAGATTCGTCTGCACCCTTCATAGATGAACTCCGAGTCTTCCTTCCGTGGCGTGCAGTCGTAGTCGTTCTCTTGATGCGTGCCGCCCAACACCATAGTATCGATACTTGAAAAAAGCAAATAGCATTCGATCAGGCAACCTGACGTTATCGCGCGCAAACACAGCGTTACGGTACGGTGTAGCGATTCGTTACTTTGGAATGACGTAGTGCGAGTCATGGTCGTCGACGAGGTGCCCGTGCATCGCCCAAGGCGCCGTCACCTTGAACGCGAAAATCCGAATAGACTTTCTTCTTTTTCGAGTACACATATTGTACATACACAAATACACACCCTGGCGACTTGACCTCTGATAGCCGTAACCGTGTTATCGGCGGCGAGCAGCCGAGCCCCGAGACCGCTACAATTTATTACCAAATCGTATCCATCGTCGTCGATCAGCTCGTGCAACTTTTCGACTCTTCTCTTCTGAAATTCACCGCCCGCTGCGACAAACTTCTTCATCAACCAAGGCAACGACCTGGTCGGCTCGCAGGTGTACGACAGGAATATCCATCCGTCCCTGAAATCATTTCGAATCAGACTGCGATCACTGTTCTTTTGATTAACTCTCGAGTGGACAACCAAAATCTACAGTTGTCCACTTAGAAGGATAAAGATATACTGAGGAAAAAAAGTAGTTCAACTTCAATAACACGCGTGTTATTGTAATTTTTTTACTTCGACGAATATCAATGTATTCTTTTCAATAGTATGAAATTTAGAAGCAAATCGTGATGTATTTGAATTGTCTATCATGAAATGATTGAAAATATTAGGACCTTGAATAAGTTCTCGCTGTTTCTTCAAAGATGGTAGTAGCAGTACCCCGTTCGTGGAATTTCGAATGGTAACACACATGCAAGGCAGTAGTGTATCTAACCTTAAATTTCAGTGTACGGTAGTTCACTTTAGTGTAAACAAAGTAATTTTTTCTTAGTTCTGAAAATGTCTACTTTTGTGCCGAATAAAGTGTATTTGCGGGGAATTTTATTGCACTACTTTATTCAAAAGAAATCTGCAGCTGAAGCACATAGAATTCTTGTTGAGACTTATGGTGGCAATGCTTTGTCGGATACGACATGCAGAGACTGGTTTCGACGCTTCAAAAATAATGATTTTGAACTTGAGGATAAAGAACGTTCTGGCGCACCGAAAAAATTTGAAGACGAAAAGTTGGAGGAATTACTCGAATATACTATACTACATATATTATACTTTGAATGAAATGTTTTTGTTCCTTATAATTTAAATAAAGCTTTTATTTTGTAAAAGAAACAGCGAGAACTTATTCTAGGTCCTAATATTATTTGATTCAATACCGTATATTATTATTCGTAATATTTCTTTTTTCCCTTCAATCAGATATGTTGTTAAACAAATTTGAGAAATGTATTGATTTATACTGGAATTGGTTCGAGGCCATATCTTATTTTTTTTTTTTTTGAAAACATTGATGGTCAAGCTATTGGCTTATATGATTGGCGGAAGTGAGTTTTGCTATTGAAATTCAATAGTATTAAATATTAAAATAAGTTGATATGATATTGGCACTATTTAATAGTACATCTTATTGAATCAACATATATTTTTTTTGTTTCGACAGAATTTTTTTCTCAGTGTACTTACTTGTAACTCGATCCATGCTCCTCGTTCAGTCTGTTCAAGTCTTCGGATGAGAGCTTGCGCGCGCCATAGGCCAGTTTCGTCCAGCTGGAGTCAGCGTAGCCTCGAGGATCGCTGGTTACGCGATAAACTGGTAGCAACGAGATTCCCATTTCCGGCGCCTGGCCAGATCGCCAAAATCCCTCGAGCCATCGAAACGTGGTGCCAGCCCATTTTCTATCGAGGTACCGACCGCGTGTAAGCTATCGTACGTTACAAAGAACAGTCGGAACGATTTAACTCTTATGTGGCCGATCAAAATGTAGTATAGACTCCTGTATGACGCGATGAAGGAATTGTTTAAAATTACTGTGCATCTTATAATAGATCTTATAATTATTATTATTATTATTATTATATACGGACCGAGGTCCTTTTATACAAATGTATACAGTTTTTACAGTATAAATGATAAAAACAGAAAGAAGACATGACAAAAAAAAAAATAACAAAAAAAGTCTTAACCTAAGTCTTAATTAAAATTTACATGAAAATGGACCGCGCGAAACTAAACAAGTACAGGTAAGATTAACAAATAGTATCACGCAATTTTGTTTTGAATGCCTGTAACGTGCCATTTAAAAAATCGATATTGTTATAAAATCTGTTAGAGCAAGCAATAATGCGATTTAATGGATTTATTATTCCATATAAGGATTTGGATTTCATTGTTTGAAATCCTGCTCTCGTTCTCAAAACACGTTCAGGTACATAGAAATTGATTTGCCTTAGGAGTGAGGGACAATCTATATTATTATTAATCAAATTGAAGATAAAGCTCTGGTCGGAAACTGTTCTACGATCGGATAATGTTTCAAGGTTGACTGTGTTTAATATTATTGAGTAATTATGATCAAAGAATGACATTGGATTGTTTGTCCTATATGCACAAAACCTGAGGAATTTATGCTGCACTCTCTCTAGCATAATTTCATATTTAACGCTTTTCGGAGACCATATAGTTGAAGCATATTCTAACTGGGGACGGACAAGGGTAATATATAGCAACCTGAGTGTATGGATTGAATGAACATGTGCGGAAAAACGAAGTATGAAACCGAGCACTCTTGAAGCGGAGTTGACAATGTGATAAAAATGGTAGATAATATAATAGATCTTATAAACGATATATATCGTTTTGTGCATCTACATATTGTACATTTACTGCAACATACAATACACTTAGATACACTTACATACACTTAGGAGCAAAACTGATCACTGGACTGCGGATTTTATGCATTTATGACAAAAATGGGCACGTACAATTGACAGCAGTGGACATATCAAAAAGATTCAAGGACATCAATGTATTACTTTCAGTTTAATATGAAAATTAAGCTTAATAAAAAATTTTTATTTGTCACCCGTGTCTTGCAATCAATGCAAACATTTTTTATTTTGCGTAAAGATCCGTAGTCTACTGATCACACACACTTTAAGTCAGAATAACTTTTTTATGAATGGACCAAATGACTTTAATTTCTCTGTAAGGCTAGATGAATTGGTTTAGTAAATGGCGTCTAAAAAATATGTTGAAAAAATGAATTTGGTTGGAATTGTGAAAAACAATAGTAAACATTGATTTCTACGACTGTTTTAGCTGGGCCAATAACGAAAATTGAAACGATGTGTTTGGTCAGCTTGTATAAATTATATACGCTCCGAAAATTTCATTGGAATTGGTTAATTGGTTTACGAGTTATAAACGAAAAAAGTGGTTAAAAGGGCAGAAATCTTGAAAAATTGCCATTTTTACCACTTTTGATCGTTTGTAACTCGTAAACCAATTAACCAATTTCAATGAAATTTTCGGAGCGTATACAGGGTGTGTCCGTTAAGTTATGTCACCATTTTTTAGGCATTTCCAGTAGTGCAATTAAAAAATGTTTTAGACAAACGTTTCTCAGTACTTGGTGAGCTACATGTTCGCATATTCTTAAATCTGAAAAAATGCTTTTTACGTAAAAAAGTAAAGGTCACCTTGACTTTTTTAAATGGCACCATATGTTTTGGACATCATAGGATTGTTTCCGACGTCGAGACGAATTTAACAGTGTACTGTACTATGACCTCAAACTTGAAAATTTTGTGCAAACGTAATTTTAATGAAAAATTATTTCTTACAATATAAATCAAGTTACATCAGATGTTCGAGCTGCGATCCACCTTCTATTCTAAAAATCTATACTTAGATTTTTGTATTTTTTTTTTACTTTAGAAATCGTTGGATAGGAACATATGGTCCAATTCGTTGGCCACCGCGTTCTCCAGATCTGTCTCCGTTGGATTTTTATCTTTGGTGATATCTGCAATCTGTTGTATACGATACAGCAATCAATAATGTTCAAGAACTTCGATAAACAATCGTATAAAAACTGCATGTAATAACATAAACCGAGACGCTCTAATTATGGCGACAACGAAAAGTCTAATACAGAAAGAGCGGAGCTCTGTATCGTAGAAGATGGATCGCAGTTCGAACATCTGATGTAACTTGATTTATATTGTAAGAAATAATTTTTCATTAAAATTACGTTTTAAACTGCGCCCAAGTCTTGCTTCTAACTGTACACATGTGCCCATAATTATGAAAGTGGTCTAAGTAAAAATTAAAAAATAATGAGTCGAGTTACTTCACATCACATTATTTCAAACTAAATTTATTCAATGTAATTTTAGATAGTGTTTGTTGGGTCTCAAACAGACCGAACATGAGAATTAGAAACGGTCGACTGCAATATCTCGAGACACTCGACACGATGCGACGGTCCCAGAATTATTTGGGTGTTATCGGACACTACTTCGAGACCTCCGTGAGCGTAACAGGGAAAAGCCAAACAAGCACGTATAATTTCTCATATCTTTCTCACTTGATTGATCCTAGCCAAAACATCGTTTTATTGCAACACACTCCCATTTCGACGACCAAAACCCACCACCCACTCACCAATTAAAATTCATTTTTGCAGCCAACCAATAAAAAGAAAATTAGAACTCAAGAACACCTCGAACCGTTCACAACTAGGGCTGTAACTTTCCTTCGAAATCTTCGACCTTCGAAGGAAAGTTACAGTCCTACTGAATACGTGAGTTTTGTCAAGTGCCAAGCCTGTCTTGTCTGTCTTTTCATTTAGTCCGCGATATCCGATTTCACCGAATTTAATAAAACTCATTAAAATTTTCTTTGCAAAGTATTATTTTTTAAGTACATTCGTTTTTAAGTACATTCGAAATTTATTAATAGAATGCACTCTTTTAAATTGAATTTAATTACGAAAAATCAAAACGGAAAGTTCAGTGTCAGCCACCGATGACTGAAAGTTAATATTTTTCTTTATCAAAAATCGTGACATGGTATGGAACTCATAAGTTACAACTTTATACGTTTCGAAGACTTTGAAATTTCGAGCACTTCGGAACTTCCAAACTTCGAAACTTCGAAGTTCCCTTCGTTCCTTCGAATCCTTCGAAGCTTCGAAGTCTTCGAAGCTTCGGAAAAGTTACAGCCCTATTCACAACTAGCTAGCATACTACCATCTCGACCGAACCTTTAAGAACGTTGTATACATACATTGTTAAGTTTAAAATATATCTGAAAATGTTGTCTTCCACAATTCTAACTTACTGTTCGCTCTCCGAGAGTTTTTCGTGCAGCTCTCCGCAAGCACTTTCAATACCGTGTTAACTCGCGATAGTTTTATGGACTCGTACCTTTGCAACTATCGAAATTCATCTGAGAGCTACACGGATGCAAATCAAATGGCCACATTCCTCGGAGGACTTTCCGAGAGTTGACTCTCACGTCAATCTCCGAGAGCAAAACATTTCTGAAGTAGTTTTCCCAGATGGACACGCGCATTGAGACTGCTTTCGAGAGCAACTATCGACAAGAACTCTTAACACTAAAACTACCGAGCACTGAAAGCGATTAAAATGTTTCAGCTGATAAATTGACAATTTTTATTGCAATATGCGGTTGGATAAAAAAATTTATCGAATCATTTCGTCATAATCCCAATAATTATAAAATTAAAAATGTAAGACCGGTCATTTGACCGACACACAGTGGGGTATTTCGCTGAAAAACGGGAATAAAATATTGTAGCGTTATTTATGGGCTCACGGTCACAAATAAGTAGGTCGTTGGATTCGTCTTGACGCCAGCTATAAGATTATGAAATAAAAATTGCACTTTAACATTTAAAATATCAAAATAATTGTTATTTTTTGGCGAAGAAAAATTTTTTTTGAAATTTGAAATATATAATTTTGTACATGTTTCAATACTGTTCAACTTTTATTGGAACCATTTTGTCGTCAGATTATCCGAACTCTTGAAAAGTAGTGATAATGGAATGCTTTGATTACTATGTACTGAGTTGAGATAGGTGTACAAACTTTTCACAGATTTTATTCTGTTATCATCTAAATTAGTATTGTTATTAATATTTCAACATTACCAATCATTCTGTAAGTTTTTTCTCGATTTCAAAACTTTATTGACGATTTTGGTATACAATTGAGCTGAATTCAGCACTCCTTCTGGTACCATTACATTCTATAAAGCTTTGCGATCATAGTCCAACAAAAAAATCTTCCGAATTTTTCCGAATTCGAGAGTGATGATATCTCCTCTTCGGTTTCATCTGCTCGAGATGGCTTCTTTGCAGCAAATGTAAACAAAGATCCTCGTAAGATCTCGTAGAGAATCGGGCGAACGCGTTCGACCGCGAGAGTTTGCGGTGCAGGTGTACTGCGCGTACGCTGCGACTTTCCATGCTCATTTCTGTTTAAATTACTTATAACTCGCGAATTCGGAAAAATTCGGAAGATTTTTTTGTTGGACTATGATCGCAAAGCTTTATAGAATGTAATGGTACCAGAAGGAATGCTCAATTCAGCTCAATTGTATACCAAAATCGTCAATAAAGTTTTGAAATCGAAAAAAAACTTACAGAATGATTGGTAACGTTGAAATATTAATAACAATACTAATTTACATGATAACAGAATAAAATCTGTGAAGAGTTTGTACACCTATCTCAACTCAGTACATAGTAATCAAAGCATTCCATTATCACTACTTTTCAAGAGTTCGGATAATCTGACGACAAAATGGTTCCAATAAAAGTTGAACAGTATTGAAACATGTAAAAAATTATATATTTAAAATTTCAAAAAAAATTTTTCTTCGCCAAAAAATAACGATTATCTTGATTTTTTAAATGTTAAAGTACAATTTTTATTTCATAATCTTATAGCTGGCGTCAAGACGAATCCAACGACCTACTTATTTGTGACCGTGAGCCCATAAATAACGCTACAATATTTTATTCCCGTTTTTCAGCGAAATACCCCACTGTGCGACAATGGGATTAGTGTTAAGCTCGGATACTCACTGTACTTGATCGACAGGCGTCTCGCTGAGAAGGTAAGGGCTCCAAAGCCCGGCGCTCCCATCGCCAGTGGTATCCGGCGAAAACTCGTCCGCAAAAACGCACACCTCGAACCGCGGGAAAGCGTTTTTCACCGCGAGCGCACTCGTCACGCCAATTATTCCAGCGCCGACCACTGCCACTCTCATCTTCATCGAAACGCGACTTTCCGGATCTGTTACATTAGTCCGCGAACGCGCAGCAGCAGCAGCTTGTACAGAGGCAGAAAAGAACCGAAGAAAAAGAAAAGAAAGTTTTTTTCCGAGAGAACGATAACCTTCTCGCGCGAAGTCACACGAGAGATCAACCAGCTCGGTTCGATAAAACAATTTGTTGTGTTTGCACGAGCGTTCTCGCCAGCGACGATAGTCGAGTCAAGACCTCGTCGGCGAACGAAGCTCCGAATAAACTCACGATTTCTCATATTTCTAGCATAATGCCCTCGTATCAATCGGCAGTATTATGCTAGAATATGGGAATCGCGAAAATCAGAAAGAGACCCGACCCGATCTACATAGATTTGTGCCTCTTCCGTCGATCTCCAACTTCTCGGATCCAACGGTGATCGTCCCGCACCGCGCTGACGGTAAACGGAGCATAATACTTTAAATCTCGTGTCTCAAAGGTCTTATACTCTGCTTACCGAAGGCGCGACGCGTGATTCGAAATCCACGTGACTGCAAGACCCTTCGGAACAGCCGAGAAACAGATCGACACTGTTACAGAACAGAAAAACATGGTTTCCGTTTACTCGTTAACCCTTTCCACTCGGAGCTGTTCCAACTAAAAAATTATAAACATTTCTTCCTAGCTTGAATATTTCCATTCCCTGTGATTTTCTAAATTTTGTGGATATGAAATTAGTATAATACCTCATACAATACCTAAATGTTCAGTAAGTGATCGGTAGACTGCGGATTTTTATGCAAAATAAAAATGTTTTGCATTGATCTTGGAAAGCAGAAACAATGGAAAAATTGATTTGATCCCTCAACGACTTTGTTACATTAAAAACAATATTACAACCTTGTTGAATTTTGAAAATCTTCCCCGTTTTATTTCCGTATAATTATTTCCACCCAACCAATTTCTTCATAAATGCTTAAAAATCCGCAGTTTAGTGATTAGGCACCGACATATTTAATCACGTAAACAATATATTGGATAATGGCAGTGTTAGACAATAACAAAATTTATTTAAATAAAAATTTAAAACATTACAATAACTTCCCTATAAAATCGGGAAGTTAATAACAAGATATTTGTTATTTGTGTAACATATTTGTTATTTCAAATAAAAAGCAAAAATAATTATTTATTATTTCAGCAAGTCTAAATGAATTATTGTTTTTGATAATAAAGTTAATTGTCATTTACAAATAGAATTTCAATTATTATTTGCATTGACAAATAATAAATTAAATTTTTTTATAGGCAGCTAGGCCCACCGGACTTTTCAGTATACCTGAAAAGATTAGTATGGCAGACAATAAACGCGCACGTGTTCATTGTATATACAAAATACAAGAAATAATAGAAGACCAAAAACTATTTATTTCATTTCCACGTCAATCCAAATAATAAATAATCTTTTATTTACAAATAAGAATTAATAAACAGATCACTTTTGGAATTATTTAAATTACTTTTATTTAAATAAAAAGTTTAGTTATTATTTGCAATTAAACTCACACGTTTATTTATTATTTAAAATAAAATTTGCCCAACACTGGATAATGGCACAGCAATTTTTAGTGGCTCCTCAGATTCGCCATTCGAATGCTAAGGGTAACATCCTAGAATCTAAAAGTACGTATTCCCATGTATTTTTCTTAAAAAGTATCAGCTAAATTAGGCGAAACATATCTCAGGTGAACCTTGATAAATCAATTTTTTAAAAATCGAACATCAATGTTCATAGCGTCATTGTAAAGAGGAAACTCCGATCTTTGAATCTGTGGTGGTTCTAGTCACTAGAAAATTTTTCAAAGCATTCATGGACGTTTCAATATGTATCACTTTCGAGAAAACGTACCTGCAGTTTTTCGCGCGCTACATCGTGGGAAAAATCTTAGAATAAAATGAACAATCTGGTATAAACCTAAAGACTTCTAGATTGAAAATGAGTCCAAGCTTATTGTCGCACGATTAGTTTTTACGAAATTATCACGGTTCAAATGAGGGCAATTTTCAATACTGCTTGGATCCACTGAATGTGTTAAATGATCAATATATGAACATTTATAATTTACCTATATGTATACGTGAAATCTAGATATGATGCTAAAAATGGTGTTGACAGTAAATTAGTGGCATAAGCCAGCCGTTGATTTTTCAACGGAAATTATGCTAGTATAAATATATTGTTGATTGTCTTATGTTCAAGTCCATTGTTGCTGTAGAGAAGACACGATTCAAATTTTATAATTTTAACATTTTCTTTCTGATTTTAATTGAATTCAAATTATATTTACAGACAGCTCGTTTATGTATAGTTGTGTTCGTTCTAAACAATTTTTAGTAAGAATTAAAGAAGAGAGTAATAATTAAAAGAGAGCTGTGACGTGTTATAGCAAATTCTTTGTAAAAAGAAAAATAGAAAGAGCAATTCTTTTCCTTGAATTTGTTTCCTTTATAAGCAACATCTATAAATATTTGTTTCTTTTATAGGCGTAAAAGAATTACAGGTGTGATTGCAAAAAATTGAAGGTGACCTTGAAGAATCATGTAAAAAAAATAGAGTCGACAAAAAATTTGCTATAATCACGTGAAAACTCTCTTGAAACCATGCTATATCTGATAAAAACATTTCCGAACTGACTGGTAATAACCGAGTAATCTCTACTGATCACGATTCGTGGTTCACCCTAAATATTAGATTGAAATAAATCCTACATCTATCCCCCGGGATTGCAAGCCCTGGACACTGTGCGTCTAAAAAGATTGATAATCTCGGAACCGATAAGCACCGGCAACTTTACAGCTGTCAGAAAGTTCCGCTGCAAGTTTGCACGGCGAGAAAATTCGAATTTGAACGAATCGGACGTACCTAGGTACGAGATTTCCCTTATCGAACCAAAAGTGGAGTCGTGAAGTCTGTGTACAGGCACTGGCAGTCTGTGGTTCGTAGGAATTGTTGCAACGCGGGAACCTCGTGGTTGCGCGACACATGTGAACTTCTTTAAATAATAAATGGTTGATTTATCTCTCGCGCCGATTCCAATGACACTTTACGCGAACCGATCGTGGACGACGAGCTACGAACGACGTACAGCTCGCGGAAGAAGGGAGGTTTTCGATGTGGTCGTTTGAGCGCGCGATCCGTGGACTGACAATGAGTCCTGAGCCAAGCCCCCTAGTACGTCGTATGTCGTATGTCGTGTGTCGTATATCTCGTTCGCAGAACGCGTTTCACCGAAATGGCTGATGACAGTTCACGATACCGAGTGTTTGTTTACAACGCACACGAGTGCCTTAGACATAATACTGCATATAGCCCGGAAGTGATGCGATAAAGGGTGTATGAGGGCCGCGGAGCTCGCCGGTTTTTCCGAGGGACGCTCACAGTCGTAACGCTCCAGATCGATCCTATTTTGATCGCTTATTCTCATAGATAGATCGACACTTTGAAAATCTAGTAGTACAGTCAAGTCGCGATCTAACAATAAGCCGATTTTCGGTTCTGTGCTTTGACAGAGATCGTAGAGGGATACTATTTCTTTGTGGCCGTAACAGAAGAGGACACAATGTAAACACGGGCCGTTTACATAAAATACGTAATACCGATTCAATTACGTAAAAATTCACTTATTTTTAATGAAATTTTACCAATATATATTTGCCACATTTTTCTGATTAAAAGGACACCAAACAAGATACAATTTAATCCATTTTTACTGTACATGTGAAGCATAATTTATAGTTTATCATATATTTATATTTATTTATATTAAATTTAATTTATTTTATTTTATTTATATTATATTTATTAAGCCGTATATAGCATATGTTTACATAAACAACTTAACATCTCGAAAATATGTTCTCAGAGAATTAAACTAGTATATTATCAGAAGTAATATGAAAAATGCCACAAATAAGTTGGTGGAAGTCCTATCAAAAAATAATGAAAAATAAAGAAGTTTTGTTATTGGATTAGTAGTGGTTTAAATCTTGGTCCCTCGCGGGGTATGCCCCCCAGTGGAAGGGGTAGGCAAACTGGTTTATTAGATCGGAAAGCTCCGTCGCGCTTAGATCGCGATTTTACTGCAGGGAGTTCCAACTTGCGGCTCGCGAGCCATACGCGGCAGGTTCCCGCTTAGGCTCTACTCACCCTTTTAAACTTCATCGTTGTCGTAGAATATTTTTGTCTCAATTAACACAAAACAGTCGCCACCATGTCGTCCAGTGTCCCCCACCAACATCCGTCGTTACTTACGAAAGGGAGGTTGATGGGGGAAGTAAGCGTTTTGAGGGGCCCCTACCCTGCCTACGCCTGCCGTAGAAGGTGGAAGGGGTAGGCGAAGGGACAGTGATCGTGGAGATCCTCAGTGAGGTAGATCGCGAATTTACTGTAGTAGGAAGAGGTTTCTCGGAGGGGAACAAGTTGGAACTCCCTGCTTTACTGTGTACTCGAACAACTAATTCTAACGATTCGAGCAGAACATTTAAGAAGCCTGAAAAATTCCACTCGAAAGATCCGAAACAGGTTCGTGATCATTTTTTATTTTGATAAAGATTTTTCACAGGAAAAATCGTAATCCGGAAAAATTGTATACATTTGTGTTTCAGTTTGTCATTGTGTTTAAAGGTACGCCTTATGTTAAGTTAAGCATTTTTTCAAACGAACCATCCTATCTGTAAATACCAATAGTGTTATAATAATAACGAACCGCAAGATAATAATAGCGTTATCGCAATCACCGGATCTCCTTTTGGGATCACCGTCAGGGTGGCCGGCGATTATTCAGAAGCGTGATCAAATTCCACAGGTTCAGATAGCAGATACCAAGATGTCTTCGGTGTCTGTTATTCAAGAATATTATCGAAACGATACGTCGGTGTTATATCAGGCATTGTTTTCGAAAAAATGCATTTGAAAATGAATCGGGTGCGATAGATATGTCGTGATAGATTTTGTCTGAAAACTTTTTCTTCTACATCCTATGGTTTACACCCCCGTTCATTAGTCACCGGACACTTATTCATGTTAGATGCACACGATTTTTTGTTATTAGCGGATCTATATTATGAGATAAAAACAACTTTTTCTAATGTAGGGAACATGTGAATCAAATCTGACCAAAATATCCCATATTTTCTAAATTTTAATTATTATTCTTTTACTCGATCTCTTTATTCCAACATTTATTCAAATAGCATATGTATATATTTAATTTTGCATTCAAATATTATCTAGCTACATCTAATCTAAATAAAACGATAAAATCAAGCTGGAAGCTTGTATTCTTTAGTTACCATTTTGTGTTAAAGATAAGTATCCGGTGATTTGTGGACGGGAGTGTACTCTCTTGGTCGGCAGAAAAGAACATAACGCATAGCTCCAGAATCTCATAATATTCTGTATTTCTCTCCTGGAACCTTGATAGTAGATAAATTAAAGGAGAACAAGATTGGGATCAGCAAAAGGATAGAAAGTGTCTGGATCAATCGAGATAAATGCACGATAACGTATCAAATGTATCAGCTTATCTGACGTAGAAACATCGACGAGACTCGGTTAATATATTTTTATTTCGTACGAAATACTCATCTCAAATACTATTCTTTACACGTTCCATTGGGAAATTGAAAAGAACATAGATACCTTATAATTTTCAAGCAGCACAATTCGATCTTTCCGTAATAAATAACTACACGCTATCACTCATAAGTTTTGCGGGCGCTTACGTTAATACGCGTGCGATAAAGGCGAACCTGTGTCATGAAAACGTCATGTAAGTGATCAAAGCGGAGTATCGCTTTCTAATTGCTTCAAACTATTCTCTAATCCTTTTATTCTCATCTATGATCGATAATCTTTCGATCGGTCGAATGCTCGGTGACTTACGAGTGGTAGTCTGCATAGAAGTATATATATATACAATAGTATGAAATAGTTTATATGTTATAAAATATAAAAATATTGAGTTGGTGGGAAAATAATGTTGACTTCCGATCATGCAAGGTAAACGGTGCCGAATGGCTTACACGTTGCTATTTACAATTAATTAATTTCATCATGGTAGCGCTCTACGTTTAAAAAACACTGGACCCTCAAAGTCGGTATAAATTGAGCAGCATAAAGTCTGTATAAATTTAAAAAACGTGTACATGCAGCTACTTGTGCAAAAATCTAATTATTCTACCACCTCTCTCGGAAGTTACGTAACAGTATACATATGTATATGTATGTATATATATAAATGTTTACAAAAATCATAGACATTCCACAATGAACTAAGCGAGACGATAACACAATTGTACGTCGATGTACCTGTGAATTTACAAAACCAAGATTATTGTCCCACTGACCCAACATAATATACAAGAGGTCTGTGTTTTATGTGTAAATTTATCAGAAAATAATAGAATACTTCGTCTCGCTATCCGTGTAGCAAGAATATAGAAACCTAGAATAGAAGATTATTCGGAAAACTGTACGTCCATATCCGTTGATATCAAAATTAGACAATCATAGGCAATGCTTCTAACGCACAGTACCTTATCGAATAGAACGTATTGCAGTATACATTCTTATAATTAGACTGCGGATGTTTATGAAAATTTTAAGAAAATGGGAACAAATAAAATCTTATATTCAGTGGTAGTAGCCTTTGTAGATCCGAAATAAATAAAAATCGTTTTAAATTTTGTGGAATTTTATATTTTAGCATTTTTTAAACATTTTTAGAAGCCATATAAATGCATAAAGATCCACAGTCTACTTATGTTACCGACAAACACGGTTTCAAACTATACCAAGAAAACGACTACCATTGTGTCTGCAACAAATTTGATCGGAACGAATACTAATTTGTAAACTGCAAGAGTTGCCCAAATATGGAATATTTCTACTAGCAGTAAGCTACTTTCGAAATTGGTATGACAACTCTTTCTTCCATAGATAAACTGTTTATCACAGACGGAATAAAAATGATCGATCATTAAAATCGTAATAATATTTCAAGAAAGAAGAATCTCGTAAAAATTTGTGTAATTTGAGTATAATCTCTAGTTTCAAAGAAGCGACGATCCTCGCGCGTCGAGTATAAATTATAACGATTTTTATTGCGACTGTTTACCTATTTGAAAAGATATAAATTGTTTAAGTAACATCTAAGCGCTCCAAATCAGTTATTCAAGAAACTATTATTATATAAATTTAAATTATATTAAGTAATTTGTGTGATGTGTTTCCCCCGCAATAATTACATAATTACTGTTATCTCATCAGGTCTCGAAATCTATCCAACTCGTAGATGCTTTCCGATAGTCTGTGGATACAAAATATTGATTTAAAGATCGTGAACAATCGAACTCAGTGAACCAATGTTTTATCAAATAATATTTACCTTCCAAAGCCATTTATAAGAGCAACGATCTCGCTTCTCTCTAGATAGAATTGTCGTCTGCTAAAGTTATGCAATGTTGGCTCCCATCTATCGAACTTTCCCGAAAATAAAATTTTCAATGCTGTGCCCAACCCTTGTATTTGAAGTTTTCCCCAAAGTTTACACTTGTCGCATCCTACGCAATCCATAATGCGAGAAATATTTCGGAAATGTTGCCTAAACTGTTCTTTCAACAGTTGAGCCTCTGCACCACCGGCGAACATGACGCTTTCGTTAAAATGCTCTGGAAATGACCTAAACGGTACACGTCGATTAAATAAGTATATGGTATATGTAATTGGTATATAAGTTCCGTATTAATATGACAATTAAAATGTAACATACTTGACCACGCCTAAAATATCATTTATCGCTGCGCGTGTATCTTTATCTTGTACTTTGCTGCCAGTATAGTACTCCTCACGTTCCAAGTATGGTGCAGCTTTAACCAGAGCTCTTAACTCCAGTAAATAGATGAAGTATAAGTTTTTCAACCAATTTGGACCTTCACCTCCAGTTGTGTCTGGCGAAAATCTTCTTTGAAATTCTTCTAATTTGTGGCCCCATTGACCGCCGTGCAGCATTGGATTATCTTTCGACGACAATAAATATTTTGCGCACAAATGAATGTTAATGCTAGCATGAAGACCCGATATAACACGATAAAATACCCTCTTTTCCAAGCACATTCCTGAAACAAAAAGTATGTGTGTTAAATAAACTGATTGTTTCGTTTAGAATACGTAAACATCGAGTGAACTTGCCATTTATTTTTGAAGATTGAATATAAAAACCAGGTGAATTTTCTGGTCTGAAATTAAACGTAATATACAATGAAATTTTTCCTTTTTTCGAAGGGTAGAATAAACATACCTAAAGCAATTTTCCATATAGACACTGTGCCATATTCTATGTGCACTGGGTCCTCTGTAGCCTGTATATCTCTCAGGATTAAGCAAAAGATCCACATATTCCCCGGGACTAGACTCCTCCACGCAAAAGTTATCTTGAGCGTCATCGTATTGCTTCCACAACTCGAAATCTTTGTAATTTTCTGAACTGGAGAAATATTATTGTTTCGTAGCGCAGAGATAGTATCTATCTAAAGTATACAGAAACTTCTTTACCTAATGGTTGTATTCAGATAACCAAGCTCTTTATTATGATCTTTAGCACTACGCATACAATCGTTGAATTGAACATTGGCTTTATATTTATCTGCAGGACTTTCATTGAAGTGCGTATGCCTGAAGGCATCTCCTTTCAGTCCATCTGGAATGTCTTCCTGTAACCAAAGAAACGCTTAACGTTTTGTTTATCAACTTTCTTAATGTAATTCCTGAAGCACTTACTTCTTGACAGGGTTGCACACTGCAATGTCGCATAACGCATTTGCTATCGTCTGCCCAAAAGGGACATACCTGTTTCAAATTGATTTTATAGAAACGAAAATAATCTCTGACTAGAAGACTCTGAAGTCTTGGATAAATCTTCTTATTGTTAAAATAATCCACTGTGTCCACATTGCAGCTACAGTCGTCTATAGAACCTTTCAACTAAAAATTGACAACAAGTATTATTAAATATAATAAAGTATGTATAACACACATTTTCTAAATTAACATTCAACTCGAAAGTATTGAAACTCGATATCCATCGGAAGAATGCTACCTGTATGCAGGGTGAGTCTCGTAGACTGTGGATTTTTATGTATTTATCAAGAAATTGGCTGGGTAAACTATAAAACAGTAAACGATTAGAAAAATCTGAGAATATTGCTTTGATGTATTCAATGTAAAAAATCTATTATGCGATGAAATGAATTTTTATTTAAGTCCTGCTGCCCACACAAAGTAAGTTATTTGTTGTACAAAAAAATGTTTCGAACAAAAGTTGCATGGTTTCCTGGGGGACATACAGTAGTCTAATCTGTCTTCTATTACTTTGCTTTTTTATCGAGATATGAGAGTCATCTCCAGTTATTTAAATGAAATGTCTACTATTACTGAGATATTTTTAAAACAAGTGATGGTCAAAGTGCTATCCATTGTAGTCAATGCACTTGCGTAATTGTTATCAGTAAGCAAAGAACTTCTTCCAGTGTTTCTGTAGCTGTTGCAGCACATGCACTAATAATACATCCTCACATATCTTCGGCTGTCGTTAATGGCTCACGATAAACTTCACCTTTTAATGTTCCCTAAAGGATGTAATTGCTGCCCCATTCGATCCAACGATTAGGAAACATTCTACTTGATAATTGCAGCGGTTGCCGATTACTGAACATCAGAATAATTAGACTGTGGATCTTCATGCATTTATAGCAAAGCTGAGTAGATGAAATTCAAAATTGTTGGACAATTTTGAAAATTGAAGATGGCAATATATGATTTCTCCTCTATTAAATTCATTAAGGGAAGAAATAACATTTAATTCGGTTTCTAGTTCTTGTGCATCGATGCAGACAATTCTTATTTTGCATAAAGATCCGCAGTCTGGTAATAATAAATGTTTAAATGCTAAGTAAGCATTTCATGATGATTGATGATTTTTACCATCTAACTGGAAACATGTTTACAAACACAGCCTGCCGTCGCAAACAAAGTCGTGTTACGAATCACGTTCATTATTAATTTGAAAATATCTCAGTAATTTTATTCATTTTAAGTCCCACTGTACATAATACTTTTTTACGTAGAATTTCATTATTTATCCGAATTCGAGAAAAAATATTAGACATTCAATTTAAAAAACTGAGGGTGACCTTCGTATTTCTATAAAAAAGCAAAGTAATAAAAAACAAATTAGAGGACTGCATGTATCCTAGGAAACCATGCAACTTTTGTTCGAAACATTTTTTCATACAACAAATAACTTACGAGTTATTTGAGACTCACCCTGTGTAGCCATCTGTTTGACACATCCCATCTGTTCGACGGGTTATGTTTATACGTTTCTCACCGGAAAATTTGAACAACGGAAAAACAAGGAAAATAATAATACCTTGCAGAAACACTGGTCGTTGTTTTCATTGTTCAGTCCGAAATAACTGGCGTGTAAAACGGAAGGTAAAAACACGGTGCAGAGGATGAGAACGGTGAACATGTTTCCACTGTGTCCGCTTGTCATAATTCTGTTCACTGGTATGTGACTCGGTCACGCTTCAAGCCGATAATAAAGTTATTATCGCGGGTTACCGCGACGATCTAACACACTTCCCACCTTTGATGACAAGAACCAGACTAGGTACGTGCCATCAGAAACGTATAGCTTCCTACCGAAAGTAAACTTCGCTGACATTTTTCTCATCTCTGATATATCGTTAATCGATTAACACCGCTACAATTATACATTGTAACCGTATCTATTTGGCAAACTATGTAATTAATCGTTTAATATAATCGCCGAATATGCAAAACGAAAAATAAAATACAGTAGGAATAACGGTACTATGAACACTTGGAATGTGTTTGTGTGTCACTACTTCACGCTTCACACTTGCGAGAGATGATCTGACAATGAGATCGTATTAGTTACGTGCATGATTACAGTCATGCTGCAATAAACGTATATTATTAAGATAGTATGCAAACATACTATCGTGAACTATGTCGTATTACGTAAAAAGATTTTTAATGAGAAAATGATACATCGAGGTCGAAATGTAAATTTTTAAGTATATATTGGAGCTAAAAATGTTGATGCGTTTAGAATATTAATTAAAATCTAATAATAGTTCACGTGTTGTTATAATCATTTGTTAACTCACTTTGAGGTCCCAGAAGAGTACTAAAATAATTTCTATCCGACGTAATAATGTACAAACTTTGACTCCCCTCTATTATCCTTAATCACTCTCATTTAAATTTAATACCACGTGTTCTTATAGTACTTGTTGGTGAATGTCCACGAAGTCCACTAACTTCAAAATCCTGTCAAAAAGGCCTATGAATTTATTAACTGCGTTTGACTATGAAAATGTATAATACGTTATTGTTATGTTAAATTGTTCCTTTCTCTCGCGCGCTATATTGAACAATTTATTATAGTATAAAGTATTACTTATTTATTCAAATGGTCCTAATCAAACATTATCGATATTTAAAATTTTATATGTAAGCAGAGTGGGGAAAAGTGAATGGCACAAACCTAGCGGAGAATGTTCAAAGTATTCTGTAAACTTGAAAAGCGATGTACTATATGTTACTATATATATCTTATAATTATATATAGACCATATAATAAGCAGTTTTGAAGGCCACGCCCCCAAATTTATACTTCTCGATAGCGATACAAAAGCGAGGTATATATAAGTATATTTATGCATTATTTCGTAAAAATTTGAAAAAATGGTGCAAATTTGTTGCATAAAGAATTGTAAGGAAGGACAAAAACGTGATACAAACATATACATATATATATATATATATATATATCTTTCCACAAGTAAGTATATAATAAATGTAAGTAAGTAAGTATATTGTTCTTACTATTCTTCTTTTTTAATAAACTACGTTGTGAGGAAATAAATACAGATTTAATAAATACAAACAAAAGGAGCTAGCCATGTTTAAAATAATAGGAGTAATAAAATAAAATGTATACTACAAAAGCATTTTGCCCACATCCGTTATCTGGTAAATGAAGTAATCTTGGAACACGGCATGTTATCAGAAGCCGGATCTATAAGTATATGTAGTTTATGGTGCTAATGCATATAAATAGTTCTGATACTATATTCACAGTGTACAAACTTCTACACGCATGCGCACTGATTGTATGGAGTCCTCAAATCTACCAAAGTTTCGTGGCAGTGGTAGAGTAAGATGGACAAATCGTGTTTAGTGGTATGGTATACTATTTATACATACATACATACAGCACACATCGGCTAGTGTCTAACATATACATACCTATAAGGAATATGTATACACATGTATATACATATATATACACATCATAGACTGGAGACCACTGGAGACAGAATCTGACAGAGACAGTGGGAGAAGCTTCATAAGCTCTGAAGCTTATGTTGAACAGCACAGGGCTAGTACAAAATGGTCGACGTGCCTTGAATGCATGATACAAATTGGTAGATGCAACATTTTGTTTCCTCATGAAGAAGCTAGATATAATAAACTGTGTGTAATGTTAATGGATTTATAAGAATTATTTTGCTTTAGGTACGTATTCCATTTGACGTCGAGTAATAGCTCTTAATATACGAAATAATTAAACCCAGTGTTCATCTGTCAATACGGCTTCCTTTGGCAACAAAGTGTATACGTCGTCCCACTCGAAGTATGAAATACTCCAGACTTTTCTTTATAATAAATTTTGATCGTTTCGTTAGTGGTGCATCCTCTTCATTTATCAAATTTTACATCGACACGTTCATATATAGTTTATTTAATCTTCCGAGATTTAAAAAATGTTTGAGAGATTATCATTTTTGTTTAGCGTTATTCTTAACGTTTACAAATGTTTCAGATTTCACACTTGGGGAATTAAATATACGTTCAATCGTCGGAAAGAAAAGATGGAGAAACGGCAGGAAATACTGGCTCCGTTTTCATCTGGTAAGTTGTTAACAATACAAATAATATTTTCATCGAGAACTCGTCATTTATCAATATCATATGCAATATCAAAATTCTTTTTATTATATATTATTTAAATAGAACCACGTAATGTGTTTTAAAGTTACTTAATTAAATTGTTTCATCTAAATTATTTTGTATTATTTTTTACGTTTTGAATTAAAAATCCTACGGAAGAATGCAAACAAATTTTTTTCCACAAATCTAACACATTCGTTTATATATTTATTTATCATTATTTTATTATTTATTATACTTAAATTGTTACATTGTGAAAATAAATATCTTTATGCGATTTCATATAAAAACACATTTGTACGCATTGATTGCTACTTGTTTTTATATCATAAACATATGACTGTTTGGTGAATAGGAATTTTGCACGTTGATAGAAGAACAGTTTTAAATAAGGTAACATTTATTTTCAAATAATTGGATATGATATTCTATGGAAATGTATATTCGATAGGTATATTATATGTTCAGTGCTTTGTACTAGAAAACTGTCGTTAGCATTTTCTTAATGCATTATTAACACTTTAATGTACACATAATATAAATACTATTAAGTACAGTTGTTATTATAGTTACATACCTTATCACTTGAGACTTTGCTGTCTGTAAATACTACTACTTCATCACTTGTATCGCTGTTGTTAATATACTATAATGTTATTCATTCTTCATCCTGTTCTGTAATCTTGAATAGAATAAAGATTATATTATATGTAAATAGTTTTTTCTTTAATAGTAATTTCATAGTATTCTGTTGTGTTAATGTTACACAATTACATAGTACTATTTTGTTTTTGAATGCAGTTGCAGGGGCAGTCTCGTTTCCAGGATTGCAAGGGTGTGGGATGCGCCTTCTCATTTCTTGATAATGCAAAGGTGGGGTTTTTCAGTAGCCAAAAACCTCAGAAGTCCTATTTTCACATTACGAGGCGTAATTTGCATTATTCGGCAGCAAGTAGCTGTCGCAGCTCTATGAAAATATATTAATGCTACCAGCGCACTGGTTCGTTCATCCTATTTTTACGTTTACGAGGCTTAATTTGCATTATTCGGAACCATAAAGCTGCACATGTAGCTATTAGATTGAGTCATAAATAACTTCCGATGCAGCTAGATAGAATCTCAACCTTTTAAAGGCAATATTGGAGCAAAATCCATGTCAGTAATGGTGAATACATAATAAATTAATATAATTTTGTTATCTAATGAAAGCAAAATAAATGTCTGATAAAGAAACGGAAGTTATTTATGACAACATAATATTTTCATAAAGCTGCGACAGCTACATGCTGGCGAATAACGCAAATTACGCCTCGTAAACGTAAAATTAGGACTTTTGAGGAGGACTGTGGTCTAGATTGATATTTTATCTAGTGCTTTTAACAACTGAAACACCTCATTTTTGCATTATTGAGAAATGAGAAGGCGCATCCTGCACCCTTCCAATTCTGGAAATGAGTCTACCCCATGGTCTACTCCCTTAAGCTAGACTTATTGTTAGTGTTAAATATCTGTCCCTTCTTAGTGAATCCTATGAAACATCCCAACTTAAAATATTTCTGTAGGATAAAGAAAGCATTACCACTTGTTGCTTCCATGTGTGTACTATAGGAAATATAAAATACCTTCATATTTTTCTTTTCTCAAGGGATATAATACTACTATTAATAAATTTAATATATTATTAACCCTAATAAAGAAAGGCTTCTATAATCATACAATTTATATAATAATATGGTCCATGTATTCTTATATTATGTAGTAAATTTAGTATTTTAATGTACTATGTATTATTCTTTAATAGTATTATTCTAGCATGTTTACTACAGTTTGCTAGTATTACCCTTATTGTAAGCATAGACAAACTTTTGAAACAAATACTGCAGCTATCTATCTGTGAATTTATTTTTACCATCAATTACAATTTCAAGATCTTTATCGTATGAAAACGTAAGATAATTGATCAGGAATTCGATATTTTAAAGTGAAATTAGTAGAAAAATCATTCACGTTTGTGTATTGAAATAATTGGTGACAAGTGGATTAGAAGTAAATAATTTACCGGATGTTGGTTCAACCCTTAGCACTCGAGTGGCGACTCAGAATTACCACTAAAAATTGCTTTACCATTATTCAAAATATTGTTTAGATTATCAAATATGTTGGTATCTAATCAACTACTAAACATTTAATAAAATTAACTACTAAACATTAAACTCTAAATTAAATACTAGACATCAACTACTAAAGATTGAATAAAATTTAATTCCATAAAACGAAGAAAATTATGCAGAATGGAATTATTCTAGATCGGAAGGAATGCTTAATTTTCGAGTTAAAATAATTCCGACCGCAAAGAGTTGATTCGACGAGAAAAACGACGAAAGTGAAGGCGAGAGACGAATTTACTGGAAAGGGTGGTAGTAAAGGTATTAGAGTGAAGGTTGGAGGTCGGTTCACGATCGGGGGTGCATCGAGGTGGGGTGAAATGCGCGGACCAACGGATCAATTCGTGCTCGGGAGTTACAGGGAAAGCAACAGTGTGTCTACCCCTGTTTCCCAGAACAGTACGATTTGCACGATTCGAACACACTAACTTATTCTTGATATAGGAAGATGACAATAAACGGCTCATCAAGTTGTCGCGTACGTAAAGTAGAATATGATCGTCGCGCGAACTATCTACTCCGCACGAGTGATCGTTAAAACGGTGGTGTCTTTTTTACGATAAGTTTATTTGCGCATATACAGACTTTCTCCTAGCGAATTCGCTGTGTAACTGTTTGGCTAAATATACGAGGAAGTTTGCTTTGATCAATCAGAGTGATAAGATTTCGAAGTATTTCTTGATTTTTCTTTTTCCCCTCCCCGTTGTCAGTCAACAGTAGGTCGATTCGGACAAATTCGCGAGATCAGACAAATGACCTTGGATTGTCCGTGACCGATATTAACACGGCAGAAAGAGAAAAATGAATATTGATATCGATACTATTTTTAATTCGCCCTCTTCCCTTGTCGATCGAATACGACGAAAAATGTTCGTTTTATATCGTTTACGTTCGCGCAACTGTGAAACGTGTAGATAACATGTCATGTAACATGTAACAATTTGACCCGATTTTCATTGAATATGCCTTTATGCATTACTATAACACGAGAGCGGGAGGCTGCGATTGTCGAGAGCAAGTTCTATTTGTTCCCTTTGCAGTCAATAGGCGCGAGGACATTTCGATATCGGTTTTCTCGTATCTCGATGTAGTTCACCGAAATGCGACATTTCTTGTCATACACGAGTCATGTTATTTCACGGGACAATAGAAATTATTATAATCTTTCTTCAACCATTCAAGTGATTTATACTTTCAACTAGGATTTGTTATTTTAATTATACACTGTTTAAACTGGTCGACATTGATTAACATTTTTATTATGCAGATACATATGATAATAGGGTGTGCTTTTATGTTTGTCTCTTTACAGATGAGTGTCCAAACAGTGGAGAAGACAGCGAAGAAGATGTAATAACCGATTACTTGGGCTCATCGCATTCAGAGTGCGATCGTATACCTATTATTAATGGAGACCTTGGTTGTTTGAGTCAACGTGAGAATATAATCGCTGAAGTCAGCTACACCAAAGACAATATTGGAAAAACTGCTATCACTATGTCTGACGGAATCGACGAACAGCAGCAGCAGCATCCGTTGCTCGCAATTGGCTCTAATATACAATCACAGCCTAATCCTTTGGTGCCGATTATTAGTGTGACACCGCACTCGCCTGGTCTCGCTAAGAACTACCCTGTTCTAGGTAAATTCATTTCACTTTCTAATCCGTGTAAAACCACGCGTTACATTGTAACAACTTAATGTCGACTTAATGTGCTCGATGTTGAGATATTAGATGATTACACAAGTCGTGCCCGATTTGAAAATAAAATTCAATGGTTAAATTTGAAAGAATATAGCTTTATTAACCCTTTGCACTCCTTTGTCGAGTGTGACTCAACATCGGAGAAAGGAAAATGTAAATGAAACGTTTTTGTACAATTTAAAGCAGTGGACATGTTAAAAATATTTAAGGACATAGATGTATTAGTTTCAGTTTAATAGAAGATTACAATGTTTATTTGGCTCCTGTGTCCAGCGATCAATGCAAATATTTTTTATTTTGCATAAAGATCAGCAGTCTCATAATTAGTAAACAATGTAACGTCCTTCAATGTAAATTTTGGCAACAAAATTGAAAAACAATTTGGAGCGCGAAGGGTTAATCTTTTCTACAATTGGAAAGGAACGGTGTCTATATAATTATTTTTTAAACATCTATGAAAATCGTGCACGAACAATCGTCTGATACTTTGTGTGCTTCTCGTGGCTAACAATTGATTCACCACCTTGCAGAGGACAACTTGCAGCATTTGCATGAAATCCATGATTGCATTCAGCGTATGAGAGATCTGACGCTGAACAACTGGGGATACAATCATCGCACTTCCCACAGTGACGTACAGCAACGTTTAACATCGTCGTGTCCTTCCCTTTGTCCGTTAATCTCACCTGAAATCCCGCCACGTTCGAGTAATAATGAAACAGGATCTGATCCAGACCTCCTCGCTAATTGCTCCACTAATAGTTCTCCTACACATTTCCCACCGGTAGGTCCTCGTTCACAGAATGCACAAGGTATAGACAGAAGACGTAGCTGGACAGATCTGGAAGATACTCGATGCGGGCGTCGCAGAGCCTCCGGACAAAATCATCTACAAGCACAAAACATGGTTAATATTGTCTGATAAATTCTTTCGATGAAAATGCATTTATCGTATACTCGTAGCATGGTGATAATTGCTTTATCGCTTTCTTCATTTCGTTTTGTTTTTACTTTAGTACTTATTTTCATAAAACAATATATTCAACAGTTTGTCCATTAAAATTTCAGCGACAGCGCAGTATTAGTTTAAGTAGCCTAGACAGTGAAATGGAAATAGAATTACAAGGAAAGTCTGGTACCAGACCCGTAGGTGTTGGCAATCGTGCATGTAGATCACAAGCGAGCACTCATTCCCTTAACGAAGCCGATCTTGTGCAGGTAAAAGGATGCTTACATTGATAAACTGTTTAAACGTTTTCTTTTCTTTAATTTTGTTCTCGTAACAAAAACTACAGAATTTTTTTTCAACAGAGCGAATATCAGAAGATAGTTACAAAACGATTCAAAGGTAGTCAAAGATTAGCAGACAGTAGTGGTTTAATGCCTGGTGTCACAGGTTCTCGTTTACCTCTTCAGAAATCTATTTCAACGCCTTCGATTGTTACACCACAAGTTAATGCTCATTTAGCAGAGTCTGTAACTAGGACTACACCATCACTCATAGTGTAAGTTAAATAACAATGTTTATAGATCGTAAAGCTAGATCAACGTCAGGGGTGCCGAATTGCTGGCTCGCCAGCCGCATGTAGTTTCTTATAAGGCAGCTATGAGCGACAAGATGACCCCCCATTATTTGGGACAGTCGAGATGCACGGCTTTCATTTCTATTCGTCTATTGCCATACCATAACAAGGTGCATGGGATGGTGATTAGTAGACTGCGGATGTTCATGGAATTTTCAATTTTTCTAGACGAGCTTTAAGAAAGTGAAATAAAATACGATCTTATTTGCAGCGGTGTAGTAGCCTTTGCAGATCTCGGAAAAATCAAAATTGTACTAAATTCTATCGAATTTTATATTCCACCCGTTTTTGGACATTTTCAAAAGCCATTAATGCATAAAGATCCGCAGTCTAGTGAACTTACGTAGTGGAGAAAAAGGCTGATTGATAAATGGCGAGGACCGTATGACTTGCGACGAAGTTCGGCAGCCCTGACTTATCACATCAAATTTTACGCTTAATTTTACTATCTTATCGTTTGTATAATTTAGTAAATAATAGACGCAATATCTCTGTTTCTAAAGTTTCGGATATCGAGTCTACGAATTTTATTAATCTTATTTTCAATTTCACAATCAATTCTTAGTAAGTTTTCCTATTATTTCTTTATACGATCTAGCCTACGATCTTTATAAAACACTATACATAGCAGCACACAAAAAGATGCACATCCTTTATGTATATATATTATATCTCAATATTTCGATTGAAATTGAAGAAAAAATTAATGCATGAATTTATTGGCCATAAAGTTTGAAATTTATCTACAACTAAGAATGCTTGCAATAACTCGTACTATGTATATACAAGTATTGACGCATGGTTGCACCACTTTTTATTTTACTATAAACTTACGAGTTATCGATTCTTGAAGTTCAATGCATAATTTCATTGGTACGCTATCTCTAAATTTGAAAATATTCGGTAGGATATCAGTTTTTGATTTGGGTGTATTTGGTAACACCACTCTCATTTCCAATCATTATTCGAATTCGAATATTCTCGCTCGTTTGAATGGCATTTTCTGTATTTGAAGTGTATCCACACCTATATATCTTTTTATGGCGCTTCGATATCTCGGTGGCGCACCACACGAGACTCTCTGATTTGCAATATCTTTTACACAATAGTCGCATACTTTGTGTTTGTACTTGACAATTTCCTACCATCCTGCATGGTACAGCCGTCACGAAAGAAACGAAAAGGGTAGTGGAAGCGAGACTGAAACAGAGGATCTTCATACGACACATAGCCACGAGTTCCACGAGGATAGAGAAGGCACTCCGAATGCTCAGATATTGCTTGACGAATTAACCGAGTAAGTATTTCATTGTTTATATTTTCAGTTTTCCACTTAGGAGCAATATATATTCTGCTAACAAGATACAAGGGAAAGTGGCTGGTTTGTATTAGCTTAATTTACTAAGCACTTTCTTTTATAGTATACACGTATATATGTACATATATAATAATAATATACTGTGGTATCATTTTTACATTTCTCTCTCTCTGTAATATATTTCCTCACGAAACGCTTAGTCATCTATGTAGTTACGATATAGACATATTTCCAATCACTTTGAATATACCGTATAGTAATGCTTCTAGATTTTTGTTGCTCCGATACTTTTGATATTACAAATTTGAATAACTTTTATTGAATAATTTTTATTTTCAGTGCGGCAGCGTACGATGATCAAAATTCCGAGAAAACTAGAAGAAAACGGGGTTCTATATTTTTCCGTAAAAAAAAGGTAATGGCCATTATACACGTACATAAGTACGTTGAAGATCGTAGAAACAATTTCAATGGTTTTGCAGGATAAGAGTGGTAAAAAAACTAGTCTACAGCAGCATTTATGGGCAACAATAATGGTTGGATCTCAGGGAAGTTTAATATGTGATGTTTGTATGAAACAATCAACAAATAAACCGCTTCTACATTGCGACAGTAAGTATTATACTGTTTATACATACCTGGCAGCAAGTACAGTGTTTTCTCGATAAATGTCCCAATGTCTGGCTTATGATTGTCCCAGAATTATCCCCGCTACTTTCACCAACATATTCGTGACATTCTAATGAAAATTGTACCAAATATGATATAATTTCGATGATATTTATTTATGTAATGAACGACGAAAGTTTCGGACACAAGGAAGAAGGCGCAAGGAAGGCTTTCGTTTTCATATGCTGTCCTTCTTTGGGTCCACTTTCATCGTTCATTACATGAGTAAATGTCGTCGGAATTGTATCATATTTGGTATCACTTTCATTAGAAGAATGCCACGAATATGTCAGTGAAAATCCCATAGAAAAATAATGAGAAATAAAGTTTTGTTATCGGATTCGTTATGTTTACATTTCTCGCCGACCGAGGCCCTCGAGCTTCGCTGTCCTTTTCTACATTCGGCAGAAGTTAAAGAATAGTATTCCTATTTATCGATAAAACACTGTATTCAATCAGATAAATCAAGCGTCTATTATAATGGGACAGTGGATCTTTATGCAAAATAAAAATTTTTACCTGATTTGCAACAAACTAGAGTGAAACAGAAATTTATTTTCGTTGTTAATGTGTTTAATAGGTTGAAAATGCATAAAATCCGCTGTCAAATTATAATAATTAGAATTATAACAATTAGACAGCGGATTTCACGCGTTTCGCAAATGTTAAACTTTGTTCACCAGATTGCGGAGTATCTGTGCATCAGAGTCAAGGATGTAAGGATCAACTAGTACTGGAGTGTATCAAGTCCAAACACCATTCCAGCAAATCTGTCGCTAAGCCTGCATCAAGCATGACCACAATATCGAGTAGCTGCAACGTGAAGAGAGGTTCTACAGCGTCGTTGCCTCTGCCATCTTCATATGGAAGCGGAAGGTAAATAGTTTTCATTAGAAAAATCATCTTTTATTTCCCCGCATTGGATCTGCGTATCTGTGGTTCAAGATTCGCACGCAATTTGGCATGGCTATGCCTAAATTCGGAGTTTTTTTCTTAATAAACTCCCCTTATTTGCGATACAAGCAATTTATAAGTTAAAAAATGCATAAACTGCGCGAGTACACGTTTGCGCTTGACAGGAAGCGTGAATTTCAATTTCTTTTCTTTTTTTTCTGCTTACTAGTAGACAGCGGATCAAAATAACACTTTTCTGCCTGAATTGCAACAAACTGTGGATCGAAATAAAAATTGATTTTCTTTCCTAATATGTTTAATAGGTTGAAAATAATACAATTTTATGAGGTATATTTTATAATAGGTTGAAAATAATACAAGAAATTGATTTTCTTTCCTAATATGTTTAATAAGTTGAAAATAATATAACAGTATTTTGAAATTTTCCTAATGGTCTCGCTGTTTGAAATTACACCTACTCATTTTTGCCATAAATGCATCAAATCCTGTCTACTTGTTTACGAACGTATTTTTCAACAGAGCTACCCGAACTCGAGTATTTTCCTCTATTTATTCGTTCATAATGCAAAATAGTGAGCAATCGCAGAATTTATTCAATACGCCAATAGTTGTACACATTTTTGCAAACGAAACGAATACACTTCTCCTTTTATTCGGAAAGATCTTATTGAATTTTTGTATGTCATGTTTTCTATACATATATTACATACATATACATATACAATATTTAATATAGGAAATGACTAGTTAGAAGGGGTATCGTATGTGCTTATTACTCAGAAGCTTTGGCTGGCTTGGAGGCTTATTATTTCTAATTAAGTTTGCAATTGAGCCAATAGTATGGCTAGCTTGAACGTGTTTATCCTCGCGTCTCTAACATTACCACGAAAAACTTATACATATTTAATTAATATACAAAATATCACGCCCAAACTTCTTCAAATATTTCAGTAACGTGTATATATACTATACAGGGTGATTCTGGGAACTCGGACAAGTTGCTGCTCTTTTTTAAGTAACAATAGAAAAAAATGATAGAGGAAGAAATCATATGTTGACATTATTTGACATTTGCACGAAATTTGCAGTTCCAAGATGCTTGAAATGGAACTTCGGCTAATACCACATTCCCTAGCTACTTATCGTGTTGAAAACATTGGGATTCAATGTTACGTATGCCAACACGTTCACATTCACTCCTTCACATTCGACCACTGGTGTTGCGACTTCTTTGTTCGGTTTGAAAAATGAACTGTATGCTCTCAAGCTTTTTCTAATTTATAAAAATATATTCGTCGCGGCTGTGTTCGATTAGGATATCTGTGATGATATGCTTCTTTAGCAGCAACTGCATTTTTAGTAGACTCTACAAACACAGTATCAACTATCTCATTGTTCGATCATCGAAATGTCAATACTTCATGAGATATTTGTGTCAGAAATGTACTTTACTACAAGGGCACCTCGTGGAGTACTGACATTTTGATGACCTCGTGTTAGTACTTTTATACGTAGGATAATAAACGGGATCGATTGGTTTAACAAAAAGATTGGGTCCCATTAAAGAATAAAGTGCAGTTGCAACTGGCAGGTGCATCGGTGCATCCACATGAAAAATAAAGTCTTTGGAAGTTAGAACGTATTATGACATATGATTTCTTCCTCTATAACTTTTTTCTATTGTTACTTAAAAAAGAGCAGCAACTTGTGCCAGTTCCCAGAATCACCCTGTATACATATCTACATATACATAGAAATGAAACAAACAGAGATAATAATGATAACAATGCATGCTAAACAGCATACGAATGACAACACACACTTCTCGATTTTATTTTAAAGTCCGTGAACACTTTTTCTAAGAAAAAAAAAGATTCTTTATGTACGAAAAAGAGCTGTGCATTAATGATCTCGATGCGTAACAATTGGAAAACGTGATAGAATAAGAAAAATGAAGAAGGAGGGGAAACGAAAAGGCAAAATGAAGTTGCCCTAATGCAGTATGTGCTTTTTCCTTCCCCCGTGCATTCCCTCTCGTGCAACTACGACAAACCAATCGATTGTTCGACGATTAAAGGGAAATTAACAGCAAGAAAGCCGTGACAAGCTACAGCCCTTGGCGGCGAGTTGCTACTAAGCTTGGAGTCAAGTAAGTCTCAGATATCTGATGTGTTCCTTCTATTCTGTCGAACCATTCGTACGTTTCTGTTCGTGTATATCAATCCTACACAGTAGTAGGATGGCTCGCGTCTATCGTTCCTTGATTCTTTTCTCGCACACATTGTTTAAAAGGCAACTGAATTGCCTCTATATTGTATTGAAAAAAGACATCTCACCTTGCCCCTTCCTATGCTTCTAATATGCTTGCTTCTCTGATTTATGTTCACTCGATAACATGTTTATGTACACACAATGTATTTCTACACGAATACCGTAAACTCTGAGCTCACAATTATCAAATAACCAAGCATATTCTTCGTCTCAAACATTATTAGGAATGAATACTGTAAGTTATATATTCCCATGTGTTTAATTAACATCAATACGTTCGGCATCTTCCTTTCTTAGATGTTTCTATTGTACCAAAGTTTATAACTTTTATGTGTCTCTGAATGTTTTTTCTAAACTCCATAATCAACATTTCTCGTATACCTAATATACATATTACTTTGATGAAAACATACTGAATGTTCTACTGGGTTACGAACAAATGTCTGTACATTGTAAATTGTAAAACCTCATGTGTTCACAACAATCCAAGAATGTGCATTCGCAAGCATAGAATTATAGCATTCAGTACACCCCTTCCCGATCTGAATACAAATATCTTTTTGAAGCATTCGTGTATCATTGATGACCTTCCTGTTATACAATACATAGTAAACTTGTAAATCTCTTCTATAGTAATGTTAAAACTTCATCTATCATTCAACATTACAATTTGACACATTGGTACGAGGCAGTTACAAAAAACTGTACCCCCCGCCCCCACTAACTAACGTTTGCGTTTAAACATAGTCATGATCGTTTCGTGTAGGACGTAAAAAATTGAATACAAGTATGAGAATAAAATTTAGGTGCTGCTATGCCGATTAAATTTGTGTGTAAGGTAATATCGATGTACCTGTAAAACTGCTGTATTTATCTAATCTATGCAGTCTCATTATTATGGTTTTCAGGAGAACACAATTCGTTTTGTGTAAGACAAGATAGAGTGTTCTAATGTGTGTAATTCAATTTTTCTTTCAGTCAAACGATAAACGAAGAAAAGGATGGGGATGGACAACATCGTGACATATCAAGGTTCGTTGAAAAATCTATTTCACTAACGATGCACGAGTTTCACATATGATTAGACTGCGGATTTTATGCACTTATTAGTAGAAATATTAAAAGAATTTAAGAATGTCAATATATTATCCTCAGCTTATTAAAGCTGAAACTTATTTAAACTCCACAAATATAAAACGTTGCAATCCTGGAAATGAAAGTACCCCCTTAAGATTGTTAACGAAGGAAAGAAAGTTGTGTGTGGCTACAGTTTCTTTCAACGGACACTAACAATTTTTATTTTGCATAGAGATCCGCAATCTAGGTACTTTGTATGATAAAATAAATGATTAGTCGACATATAAATTGGAATGTTCCAGTGGTTGGGAAGAATTCGATTTCTGTGATGATACTCATCAGTTTACTGTAGACGATTTGGAAGGTCTGGACCCTGAACTAGGCCTAGCAAAAGAAGAGCCTGATTCTTGGAGCGCTGCCATTGGGCAAAACATCGCGTTACGACTCGTTGATAATTGCGAACGGAAAGTAAAGAGACAAGAGCACATTTACGAATTTGTCCTTACTGAGAAACATCATTGTTTAGTGCTTCTTGCTATGGAAAGAATTTTTGCGGAGGGTCTCCGGCGACATTTCCGTTTCGGTCAACCAGACCTTGAACGTATGTTTCCCAGGCTCCGTGACCTCATCGATATTCATTTACGATTTTTGCAAAAATTACGAAAACGACAAAATGAAAATCCTGTGGTTCCTACAATCGCTGATATACTCGTTGATCAATTTGCTAGTGAAAATGCACAACGTATGAAGAGTGCCTATGGAGAATTCTGTAGTCGTCACAGAGACGCTGTTGAAGCTTACAAGTATTATTTCCGACATGATCCTCGATTTGCACGATTTGTACGACATTGTCAGGTAAAGTTTAATGTACAATCTACATCCGAAAATATTGGGTTGGCAAGAATGTAATTTCGGTATTTTAAGGTGAAATGAAACCGAATTTTTTTATTCGAGCAATGGACTTTAATCGATAAAATATTTTCCATTTTGTTCGATGATCTTTTGCCATCTTGCTGGCAATAAAACTTCTGTAAATGTTTCAGTAAATATTTTACCATTCAAAGCGTTTCGTAAATGTACTTCAAAATAAATGGTAATCTTCCACCATGATAACGCTAGGCTACACACAACTTTGGCAACACGTGAAAAATGATTGGAGCTTGGTTGAAATGGAAAATACTTTTATTGCTTAAAGTTCAGTGCTTGAATAAAAAAATTGGGTTTCTTGCCAACCCAATATATCCCTAGAATGATTCCATGTATTTGCATATTTTTCGGTGTACCAGTAACACGAAAATAATTTGTGTTTCTATAGTCGCACCCTCTACTAAAAAAGAAGGGGATTCCTGAGTGCATCTTATTCGTTACCCAACGTTTAACAAAGTATCCACTGTTGGTCGAGCCACTTATAAAAACGGGCATCGCTCAAGAAGAAGGTGAAGATTTGCGGAAAGCATTAAGCCTTGTTAAAGAGATTTTAGCGGATGTGGATGCTTGCGTAGCCGATAAAGAAAGGGAAGATAGGAAACTAGAGATCTATAATAAGTAAGAGAATTCAATACCTAATTTAACATGTTTTTAAATTATCTTCGACTGACGTTACTTTGATTGTTATTAAATAGGATCGATGCAAAATCTTTTGCAACATATCGTGGTGTGAAATTCAAGAAGTCAGATATCTTGGCATCTAATAGAGTATTGAAATTCGAAGGTACTGCGTACTTAATGCAAGGTCGTGGAAAAATGACTGCCATCGTAGTAGTTGTTCTGTCCGATATATTATTTTTCTTGGCTGAGAGAGATCAGAAGTACGCCTTTTTTGTGCCTGACAATAAGGCTGGTATAGTATCGCTTCAGAAGCTACTAGTGCGTGAGAAGGCTGGTCAAGAATCTAGAGGAATCTATTTAATAAGTAGCAATCCAGCTGAACCAGAGATGTTTGAGTTGAAAATTCAGAAGCCCAAAGATAAACAGTTGTGGATCCAAGCGATCAGAACAGCGGTCGAAGCTTGTCCGCAAGAACCTGATAATGAAACCGATACAATAACTGAAAATAATAGTAGTAATGAATTGAGAGATACACGATCTTCTTCTATATCATTACTCTCTGTTGAAGAAAGACAACGCCTGGTGAAAACTAAAGAATGTCATATCCAAAAAATAGTTGGTGCGTATAGCGTATGAA
Source organism: Lasioglossum oenotherae (assembly GCA_028455765.1). NCBI lineage: Eukaryota > Metazoa > Arthropoda > Insecta > Hymenoptera > Halictidae > Lasioglossum > Lasioglossum oenotherae. The sequence continues at coordinate 3,086,426 of CM052283.1, read as the reverse complement.
TGAAGTATTTTAGCAAAAGATTCGTCATGTTATACTTATTTCTTATTCAAATATTCAGCTGAACTGCGAAAGAAGGACACCGAACAAGCACTTTTACTCGAAGAAAAGCTTAATCTGCAAATGCAGCTTTCGTATGCCGCCAACGTATGGGGAGGAAATGAGACGAATGATAACGAACGATTAGAAAAGGTTGATAAAGAGATTCCGGATTATACTAGACTGGTTCATAGCGAAGGGACTGAAACCACGCAGTTGTGGCAAGAGGTTGGAAACATTGTCATTTGAACAGTATTTTCAATATTTCTTTACATAACATTGAAGATAAAAGTAACGATATACATTTCTAGGTGGTTGTGGCTGTTCAAGAAGCAACAAGACTTGCTAGCTCGCTATCATTCAGTACAGGCGGTGCTACTCTTTCAAGAAGTTTAAGTTCGGCAGGTGAACGGCATAGCGAGACCTACGTGCCTGCTGCTCTTAGCGTACCTCGAAGGGCGGAGACATTCGCTGGTTTTGATCACAACAAAGTAAATATGCGATTTGAAAACCATAAAAATTGATGTAACAGATGATTTTATTCCTTTTCCAGGAAAAATATCCATTACGAGATTCTGCAGCGGTTCAATCAGTCATTTCTCTTCCAAAAGTCGGTGAGTTTGTGAAAGAGAGTCCAGAGGACAAAGACAGTCAGGATTCTGAAGCGAACAAGGATCAACAATGGGCAGCGATTCGTTTGTCTCATCATGTTTATACGCTGCTCTGTATAATTAGTAATCAGATGACGACAATCGATAGTTTACAAGCTCAATTAGCTGCGTGTAAAGAAGGAAGTATAAGTAAACCAAATAATAGACCTAATACGAACCGCCAGTTAGAAGAGTTGCGTAACTTGCAAGATCAACTGAGCCGAGAGAAAGCAGCGTTCCGTGCTGCTTCTCAGCAAGAACAAAAACAGCTGGAGGAAGAAAGAACCGAGTTAGCAAGACAACGAGAACAACTCACGGCAGAAAAGCAGGACGTAACACAGCAAAGAGACCAATTATATCGGCGACTCGAAGCATTGGAGAGACAAGGAGTGACATTGGTTGCAGGCTCTGCGCCTGGATCCGCGACCATCCATCTATCTCACGTGTCCCAAGGAACGGATACAATGCAGACACGGAAATCTCAGCTGGATGCTAAACGGATACCGTTAAATTTGATTAGCGCTACTAATCAACAAAAAGTGCAAAGCAATCTTCCTGTGAAACAGCAGTTACCTTTGAAGCTTGCTAGCGGAAGTAACAATAATACTAGGTGTGTGCAATGATATGTAATTTCCGTTATCTGTAGTTCTTTTATCCAGCGCTTTTGACTACTGAAAACCCCCATCTTTGCATTATCGAGAAATGAGAAGCCGCATCCTGCACCCTTGCAATCCATTTTCGTTTTATTTTTTATAGACGTGTGGAAAAAATACTGTTACGTACACCCCAGAAAGGGGTAGTGTGGGAGTCGGGTGCCAGATGTTCGGGCTACCCCATACCCACTAAACAATCCACACGTCTAAGGACCAGAGCCCTCTTCTCTCTCCATCTTACTGTCCGTTAGCAGAAGGGGGCCCACTTTTCGTATTTCTCCCTTCCGTTAACTTCTCGGGCGCTAAGTACGCCTGTTCTTGGCTCATAGCACCCTTGCAATCCTGGAAACGAGTTCACCCCTCTCATCGAGAAGGTGTACTGTTGTAACATCTTGAATATTTGGAAGTTAAATAATTTTCCACAAATAGAAATGTTTAATTTTACTATTTTCAATGTAGAGGAACACAGTCTAATCTTTTCTCTTTTCTATATGATTAGGAGCGGAGGCACAAGTAATAATAGTCCTGATCGACATTCGCGAACCGGTAGCAGTCCGGCAATCGTGAGTAGCTCAACGTATTCTTCCCCGGAACTAGGTAACAATAACCCTAGCACCAGTCAACTTCATTCTTCGAATCGCTCTCTACGAATTACGCGATCTCCTCCGGAATATCCTCATTATCAACAACAGCAACAACAACAACCACCACCACCAGCGCCACAACAACAACAACAGCAACAACCATTAGAGGAAGAGGTAATTTTTTTCTGACGACTCCTCCGTTTCGGTCGAAAGCATTCTCGATCCTCTCGTCCCACAACTGGCGAAGCTACCCCTACGTCCCAACTAACTCCTTCTCGGAATCAATCAAAAGATGCTCAACCTAGAAGCCGTGTAAAATCATTTTGACTTTCAACATTTTCGCGGTAATTATTTCGAATTACCATTTTTCATATTTTGTCTACGGTACTTCTCGGCATTAGTTTCAATTTTTCACAACTTTTTCCAATTTTTTCACCCTCTTCCTCGTCTTTTGTTCTTGTCTTCCTTGCTCAGTGATAATTTTTATGGTGTTGTACATTAAAATGCAACACGGTACATAAAAATAATGCATTTAACGTATCTATAAAAATCGCGTGACTGTCAATAAAAAAAGATAACATACGCATTATTCTGGATAATATCGATAAAGGATATATAGTTACTTTTCATCTGCTATTGAAGGCAATAATATAATTTTTATGCAAAGTGTCTCATGAAACCTATCGTAGAAGAAGAGATTAAATATAAAACATATATGGACAAATAAAAGGATAACTATTAGTTACTCGCAACTATTTGTGAGAACAACAAAAAAAAACAAGAAGTATTAAAAAAGCCGGCTTGGTGAGGTGTAGTTCAGCCGATCTTGTTGAATTCGTATAAAATAAAAATTTCATTGCTCGTTATGTTATTAAGCCGACTGACAATTTTAGAGACATGATTTTAGATGAATCTTTTAAACAAATCTGTTGCTAACTTGCTGAAAAACGCAAGGGTAGAGAATTAGATTATATTAAGAGTACATATACATGATGTGTATATATACTTTTCCATGACATATGTATAATAAAAGTCACATGTACGTATGTTCGGTTAAAAACTGTGCGAAAGTATGTGATGCGTGCATATGAATAAAACTCATCGACACATGCATACGTGTACAACTCCATTTTACTAAAGAATGTACACATATGCACTTGTAGTTACGTACGCACGTATATATATATAAAAGGATATGTGAATGAACGCGGTAGCTATTCTTATATCATAACTTTAAAAGTATTTTAATATGTGCTAAAACGATGGGTAAGATTAATTATTATCGGTAACGAATCGCTATTATGTGTGCCAAGCCACAGTTAACCCTCTGTATGCTATGCCGGGGTTAGTCGTGACCCGTCGCAGCAGCGATACAATGTACAGTATTATTCCGATATAAGACGGCGCTATTAACACTAGGTTTACGCACGTCTAGAAATAACTATTTCACATTGTTTTATAAACATAACAAGAATGTGTCTATCCAAATTTTTGGCCATTTTTCCAATAGTATATACTCCAAGAAATAAATTTGGCAAATTTATATATACCCCAAGAAATAAATTTGGTAAATTTATACAGGGTGTCCCACGCAACTGGAACAGGCTGTACCCCCTAAACGGTCGGGAATAGAGGAAAATGTTATAAGAAAAAGTTGAATGGCATCAGACAATGCATACTACGCAACTAATTTTATGCACTTTTGTGCATCGGTGCATCAGAAAAATGCAACTGCACTTTGTTGTTAAATGGAAACCTACATTTTTGACTGCACCAATCGATGCAGTTTGTTGTGCTCTACATAAAAGTACTAACATACTTATGCCCTAAACTTATTCGTTAAGAAGTTATCGATACTAAAAGTTCACTGAATTATTTCGGTCTCGGCAAATGTTCCGGAGTACCTACGTTATGTTCTATTATAAATCAAAGAACTTTTAGCTTCGATAACTTCCTAACGAATAAGTTTAGGGCATAAGTATGTTAGTACATTTATGTAGAGCACAACAAACTGCATCGATTGGTGCAGTCAAAAATGTAGGTTTCCATTTAAAAACAAAGTACAGTTGCATTTTTCTGATGCACCGATGCACAAAAGTGCATAAAATTAGTTGCGTAGTATGCACCGTCTAATGCCATTCAACTTTTTCTTAGAACATTTTCCTCTATTCCCGACCGTTTAGAAGGCACAGCCTGTTCCAGTTGCGCGGGACACCCTGTATACCCCAAAAAATAAATTTGGCGATTAATAATCGCAAATTAAGAATATTAGAACCCGTAATTTCAAAAGGGCCGAGGCATACCCGCTAAAACCCCACAGTGGCATCCCTGAGCTAATTGTGGGGTGGTTGGGATCTCGATAACGAATGCGACCGACCACCACCCACTCATGGCAATTACGCCTACCCTCCCCGAGGGGACAGAAGTTCCCCCAAACAAATCATACGCTACTGGGACCCCGTGCGGGACACCGGGTCCCGTAAACCTAGTGTTAATAATTTGTATAATAAAAATTGCTGTACCATCAAATTTAAAAAATCATAGGGAATGGAAATATTCTAGGTCGGAAAAAATGTTTAATCTTCGAGTTAAAATAGTTCCGAGTGCAAAGGGTTAAAAATGAGAAAATCGCTATCCTCTCTTTTTCTTTTGAAGTTGTTAGTTCGAAATCGCTTACAATTAGTGCTAGAACGAGAGGGTATGTCCTATTCTATCCTTTTCCAACGAAAGATATCGCTGCTTAGCCGACCACTTTAAAACTGCATTAGTGAAATATCGGCGTGAGTCAGATGACTCCGGCATAGGCCTAGAACTCGCAGGAGTCCGAGGGTTAAAGTCGTTCATTTTTCGCTATCATTCTTACAGATCGTTTTTTTTCTTGTCGACAAACAGCAATCTAAATAACATTTTCTATTTAATATTTTTAATTCGAGATTTTCCACTGCCATTATTATTATTCTCACCCTTCTCCAACCCCCTTTCGACTGTTTACAATTTATTTTATTTATTGCATCGCGTGATATCAACGATGATTTTCGATTATCTAAAAGTATTTTATTTATAAGATTTTTTTAAATAAACACACGTTTTCAAGTATTTCTGCGAATCTGGAACCCATTTCAGAGAAAGTACTACACAAAGTATGATCATACTGCACGTTCGAAGTGTTATGCTTATTACTTCATTTATTAATCGTTAAGGGAAAATTGTATTTAAAAATTGAGATCCGTAAAGGACAACAAAGACAAAGTAAGAAATTTATCTTTGAAGACATGACCCTAGAACGTAGATCGTTATGATAAAATCAGAATTTTGTTTTGATACATATAGATAGGGTACGTGCTTGCCTCAGAAGATGCTGTAGCGTGCAATATGATCGAAGAGAAAGACAGCGTCGTAGAGGCATGATGATAATGAAACATGTGACTAATTTAACGTTATAGGGCAACATAAGCAGTATCGACTTGTCTTAATCAATCATGATGACAATAGTTCTTCAAAGTATTTCCCTAAGATGTAAAAGTGTGAGAGAAAAGAAAACATAACGAGTTTTTACAAGTCTACTACTATAAAGTCTCATGCATATGTATCGGAACATAAATAATATTGTATTAACCTGTTAACAGCCTTCATGGATGAGTGTTCGACTTCATTTCAGGAACATCAACTAGAAATAAACTGTTCTTAGCGTCGTAATGTTCACGACAAAGAAAATCGTAAAAGTGAGATTTAACACTAAATCTACCACGGTCGGACGACCCCGGTTTTATACTCTCCGATTATTGAAATGATAAAAATTCATTTATGGAAAATTTCCTTGTCCAAGTATCTATTGTATTGAAAATTACGGACAATCCCGATAAATTTAGTGTTACCATTTTTATAAGGTAACGTTTACAGATACTGTTAACGCTCGGCAGGTTTAGTGTTAACACTGAAATCTAATCCCAAAGAAATCATTCCAGGCATGTATATACGTGCGAGTTGACACATATACATTATCATAAATCGAAAAAGAAAACGTGTATTCTTTACATATATTACGAGCATTCCGCTGGATATATCAAACATAATTTCGATGTGATTAAAACTTGTTGTTATTAAATAGTTTCCTTGTACAATGAAGTCGCACACCATCTTCAAGGTAACACGAAAAAAAAGAATCAAATTGGAATAACAACTTAAAAAGTAGTGCGGCGGCCTACGTGCGTCTCGTGGCATCTAAAATGGTTCGATGTCATCTGACTGCATAAGTTTAAGAGAGGATATAAAGAATTATTAGCGACGCGGTTTTCCACGTTTTAGTGAATCTTTACGTCCTTTGATGCTCATGCGAAGTATTTTTGTACGTTTACTCTGTACCTACTATTTTACTCTAAAGCTATATCTACTGTTATCATTGTGATACTCGCTACTGCGATCGTCTTTGGAAACATTAATATAAAGTTATAATAATCTAATAAAATGAACGCGTATCTATTTTAAGACACGCTCGCTCGATGCATTAGTATTAATTCTCTTAGACTTGAATCAATTTTAAACTACAAAAACCGATCCCCATCGGTTGGAAACCTAATAATAATTGTTATCATTGTGTTACTCAGCTTGATTATTTCATCAAGATTACCATTTACTAACACAATACGCTAAATACGTCTATTTTATGACAAATACAAGTTATATGCTCCTATTTTACTAAATCCGTATACTGGAAAAAAGAATGGAATGATTTTTCTGTAAGGCGATCCATTAACGTTAAATCTGTTACTTGGCAAGAGCAAACAAATATTTACAATATTTTTCTTCCTTCTTCAACTTTATACATGCATGTATGTACACGTATGCATATTTGTATTAACATATATTAATATATATTTATATACATATGCATACGTATGTATAGCGCATATTATATACAGAATTATATATGTATATATATGCACTATAAATATACACACTCGTAAACACTGGTATGTGATCTACATTCCTTAACGTTTATATACACATGTTTTGCTGCATTTTTCGATCGATACAAGAATCGCTGTTAAATCATTAGCCGCATAAAGAAATAATATCTATTTATTATAAATGTACATACAACCGTTATTGTAATAAAGAAGAACGTGAGAGAAATGTACGATTATGTTAATGTTACGTGATATTTCTCTTCTGTTTATTACATTTACTTACAAAAACTCTTCGCATTTACAAATTCTTATCCTATCACTTTCATTTTTAATATGGCTTGGTTCTGTGATGACGGTCGCGTCCTTTCGAAGTGCCAATCTTCGCCACCAATTTATGGCTAGAATTTTCTTGCAACAACGTTGTTTCCCCTTGCCTCCAAATATTTATATATCCACCTTCCCCCACCGTTACTAAGGAACCACTCTATAATTTATATATTAGCAAGTATTAATTTTCTTTCTTTGTTTAAACAACTGATCGTACATTACTAGACTGCGGATCTCTATGCAAAATAAAAATAGTCGATTGTAAGAAATAGAAACTAAATTGAATGTTATTTCTTCCCTTAATGATTTTAGTACAATTTTCCTATAAATGCATAAAGATCCGCAATCTATACATTACATATAATTCTACGATAATACCTTCTCATGCAACCAACTATCACGTACTAATTGCTTATTTCCCAGCATGTTGTAACATACTTCTAATCGATCGTTTGCCACACTCATACACCTCAAATTTTCTCTGAAATATTTTGATAAGAATAAATGAAATCTTATAGACTATTTTTATTTTATGAAGTTCTTCAATTATGTTGCAATTTACCCTTTAACATTACTGGAACCTGCAAGAAGGAATGCTTGTTCGAGTACGTTCGAAGTATGAAATCTGACTGTATAACAGTTGTCTGGATCGTCATTCTGAAAAATTACATGTACAAAGACGGTTATTATATCATTACCACCTGTAGATACATTACGATCAACAGAAATTATAATTAACGTTATTAAACTTATATTAACCTGAGAAACTACTAAATCATTACGTTCAAATTTTGCATATGGTGTGGCTCCATCACAGTCCCAAAGTTGCAACGAATGTGTATGAGTTGTACACCAAAGATTATCATCATTTAGCCAGCCTATCCTATCCTGTCATTTAAATGATATGTTTAAAGCATACAGTCTAACGCCATTTTATAGTACATATCTGTTACTAGACAAAATTATAACTCACTACAGAAGACTCAGTGTTTAAGGAATAAGTCAATGCGGAATCTTCCGATGGCTGTGTGAGGTCGAATACATTAATCAAACCATCTGTACTACCAGAGGCTAAGACATCCTGCTTCTTAGAGTGAAATGCCAAACAGGTCACATCTTCCATGTGAGATTCCCAGTACCCGCCGAGAAGAGTATTTTTATTAGTGTGTCGTGTGTCCCAAAATAAAATGAATGCATCTCCTCCAATATGTTCAGTTCCACCTGCTACCAGTCTTTCGTCGTTGCTTATATCGAAACTACAGAGAGCTTTCACTTTTCCATCTTCCATAGTATCTGAAAAAAGAAGTATAAACGTTGCATTTTAAACATTTCGATATTAATCAAGAAATGATAAGAGACGAATCTACCCCCTTAATTGGTTCATCAATATATACCTTTAAATTCTGCTATAACTTTCCCTTTAGCGCGCAAATCACACGCTGTAATTTGCCCATCATTCGTTGCTGTGTATAGAATGTTTTTAGAAGTAGGACTAAACCTTATGCCGACAATAGGAGCACGATTGTGAGTTAATGTTACGGTTCGACTTAAACTTTCTCCAACGGAGTAGATTACACAGGTATGGTCCGACAAAGCTGTGCCGATTCGAAATTCTGGATCACTGTACAAACATAAAAATACTTTAGACATATTTTCGGAGCATACAAATCTGTGAAGAAGTTTACGTCAAATCTAAATGCTCAGTCAGCAAAAGAAGTTACAACTTACTGTTTTCGTTAAAAAGTAAAATAACAATTTTGCTTAAAAAAAATAAAAATGTGTTGCAAGTAAATGGAATCTTTTTGAAATGAATGATCCTTCTATGTAACATGCGAAGATCACGTTTTAAATAAAATGGAGGGAAAAGTAAGTCTGATCGAGATGTATTTGGATAAATACGATTTACTAACACTGAGGAAATTTTTGGATATTGAGAAGCCGATGCGTGTTCTGTAGATTTGACGTAAAACACTATATATAAAGATGTGGGAAATTTGCCTTTGTGTTCCACAGACACCAAGAACGTAATTACGATCAAGAGAGACTGCCTCTTCTATCGATGATATTAATTCCCTTTTTCTTTTCATAGTCGTACGATTCTCGTCATATTTTCGTTTGTCATGCTCGACACTTAGCTTCTTTAAAGACTCGACTATTTTAGCCATGCTGCTCAGTTTCAGAATTTCGAGCAGGTACCACAAAATCAAGGTTAATATCGCATCAAGAATATACTTATAGCCATACGTCTTCTTAATTCTAAACTAAATACTTGTCGCTTTGAACTGGATCTAAATCGTCCGATGCTTTATTAAATACGAACTCTTGTTCAGTACTTTATCTTATTTGTTCGATATGTCTTTTACCATCTCAATTAAAACATTTTTTAGAATATGTAGCAGCGAAACTTTAAAACGTAATTTTTTTATTATTAGTACATCTGATAAAAACAAAAATTCAGTAAAATCTATGGAATTCGGTAGCAGCTAATTGGGGTGAAAACATGCTTTCCATCGATTGGTGGCGCCACTGACATTTACGTTAAATTTAAAATCTTCCTTTTGAACAAACATAATATCTAATATAATTTTGAGAACACATTCGTATATAATATATTTTAAATTGCTGTCGAAATACTTTCCTCTATGTTTAACATAGTAAAAATTAAAGATCTTTAAATTTTTAATTCATTTACATTTATTTGATTGTGAATCTTTATGCATTTATGGCTTCTAAAAATTTTTAAAAATGCTAGAATAAAAAATTCTATGTATTTTTATTCACTTCAGAAAATAAGATTTTATTCGTTCCCACTTTCTTGAAATTTGCCTGTGGAAATTAAAAGTTGCATAAACATTCGTGGTCTACTGATGACTTATGAATCATTATTATATGACTATTATATATGACATATTATGACTTATATATATATATATATATATATATATATGAATGAATATTGTTATGAATATTGTTTTTCTTTTTTATTTGTTCATTCACAGTATTTACAAAAATTGTACTAAATTGGTTCCAGCGATGTCTTTTCATAAAAATGAGGAGCTAACTCCAATAACCATTCCGGCTGTATTACAGTTATATCCTTCATGTATGTTTTATTGGTTTGTAAAACTTCACAAAAGAGTAACCTTTCAGAAACAGATAATTTAATAAAACATGTACAATGTGAATACACAAAATGAAGATATTTAAATCCATATACAAACCATTGTGGTTGTTGAAGGGTATATAAACAACTATTTGGATGTATGTATAGATCTCTGTTACCACGCACAGTCTTGTACACTCCAGTGTAATGTAAATACGCGGCTTTTGGAAAAAGTCCGGCTGTTATACATTTCAAAATTTGTTGTACGTTTCCTTATGAGACAAAAAAAATTTCATCGTTAATATAGTATGATTTATATATAATTTATCTGAATAATTCACGTTATTTACCATTGCTAGAGATTAATGGAATGTCTAGTTTTCTCATCATAGAGCGCATTTGTGTTCGAATTTCGGTGGCACGACGTAACGCTTTATAATTAAGAAAATTTTTCTGACACCAGGCAGATATTTTATTTTTCTCGTAAGCAGTATACACATTGAGCATAGTTAAAAGATCGCCTTCTTCGACTTCGAATTTCCTATGCGCCACTCTGGCTTTTACAGCAGCCTGACCTCCGCCTGGTCTTATGAATACATTTTGTACTTGAAGCATAGCAAGAATCGTTGTGAATTCTTCCGAACATCCCATTTCACCTGTACACAAATGAAATCATTTAGTGAATTATCTATTACGATTAAATTGAATTACAAGTGAAATAAATTATGAATAGATAAAAATATTAACCTGATACTATAAGAGATTTTGCTAAAACAGGTTCTAATGGCATCTCCGCCATCGTGATTCCTAAAGGCATTGTTAATTCTCCATTTCTGTCTATTGCGCCCAATGCATAGAGCAACTCTAATCCCACCAGAAGATTTTTGCTCGGTGGAGCCGAAGGAAAATTAAATCTTAAGACATTATCGATGCCTAAAGCTTTCAATTGTAGAATGGCTGGTGCCAAGTCGGAACGCTGCATTTCTGGTGGCATCGCTTCGAACAGTTCAGAATATGCTTCTTCTGTGTACAATCTGTAAAGGAAAATCGGATATGAATTTGATAAACATAAGCATCAGATTGTATTTATGAAATATACCTATATGCTTTTCCTGTTTGGACACGACCTGCTCTACCAGCACGTTGGTTGGCAGAAGCTCTCGATACAGGGACAATTACCACAGAATTGGTTTGTGTTTCCGCCTCGAACCAAGGAATTTTAACAAAACCGCAATCAATTACTAAACATAAAATGCAACATCTCGATTACGCTTCGTATTACATTTATTATATATAGACATATACTAGGTTCCTGAAACGAAAGTAATTTTTAATTCAATAGTTCACTCGAATTGTTCGAATGTTTTGATGTTAAAAATTTCTTGATAGCATTTCCTTCCTAAAGGATGACATTATTACGATAAAAATAACTGAACTTTACGTGACATGATTTTATCTTTACCATAAACGATGTTCGGGATGGTGATGGATGTTTCAGCTATGTTTGTTGCAACGATTACTTTACGAGTGTCTTTGGCTGCCCTCCAAAATACTTTCAGTTGTTCTGAGTTTGGAAGAGATCCATACATAGCCAGGGGTAAAAGTTTCACTGAAAAAAGGACAGCATAAGCAATAAGACGATAAGATCCTCACGATCTATCTTAAACAGTTATATAACGTCGTACATTCGACCGAGCATCATCACGTTGCTCGCGAATGACCGTTTCAACTACATATATGTACATGTACTCTTCAGGTATATACGACAGGAATCATTTTGAGCATTGCACACAAAATTCTACTCACGTTTGCCTTCTTGTATAAGTTTCGCATGCTCTGATAAAAGAGAAACTGCCTGATCCACTTCGTCCAAGCCTGTGAGAAACGCCAAGATATCCCCCGATTCTTCATTTTCGTGTATCTTTAAAACCGTGTCCACAACGCTTTTAACGTAATTTGCTACTGGTTCTACAAAACACGCAAGAAGTTTAATATTTTAGTGAAATAGATTAAAGCAGGCTTTCAATTGAAAATTACCTTTTGCATAGAAAATGTCTACTGGATAAAGCCGACCCTCGACAGTCAATATAACTGCAGTATCTTTGGTGGAGTCCCTTGTAGTGTTCGTGTTGAAAAAGTCCCGAAGTTGTTCGGCATCAACCGTGGCGGAACAAACAACAATTTTCAAGCTCCTGCGTTTCTGCAACAGAATTACCGAGAACTTTTATAACATTTCCCACGACAGTATTATCTAAAGGAAACAATAAAAAGGTTGTAATAATTCATTTACCCGTATTATTTTTTTTAGAAGTCCCATTATGATGTCGGTCATCAGTGTCCTCTCGTGTACTTCGTCTATAACGATAACGGAATAATTCGTCAATAAAGGATCGCCCATCAGTTCACGTAGAAGAATTCCTTCTGTCATGTACTGTAAATAAAACAAATATATTTGATCATTCAAAATCGTTCGAAACACATAACAACAGCAGATATTAGAAGAAGATATTACATTATAGCTACTCAATGTAGCATATCAATTAAAACGTAATGCGAAGCTGATGCAGCAATATTTTAAAACAGTATCAGTTTTATATTACACTTAAATAGTATAGTTAATAGTAGTTTCGTTCAGTAATTCTATTTTCGAACACTAAGCTGATAACGATCCGAGCAATTAAAAACTCCGGAAATAAGAATACCGCAGAACATCCGGAGATAAAATATGAAGAATATACATTCTCGCGTAACGTTTTATTCGAAGTCATCTTAGAAATTGTTAAATATGAAAATGGAAAATTATTCTGTAAGTAATGGAACGGAGATAAAATATTTAAATAATTTTACCTTAATTCTTGTTGTTTCATCTACACAATTGTCGAAGCGTATAGAATAACCGACTTCGCTACCTAGGACGCAATTACGTTCATCAGCTACCCTGCTTGCCAAAGAAGTAGCTGCAACCCTTCTCGGTTCGGTAATACCGATCATTTTTCCATCTGCGCACCATCCTGCCTCGAGGAGATACTGTAATAATTTTACAAATATATAAATATACACGAATTTTGATCAAATATTCAAAAAAAGTATACATTTTGAATGTATCAATACTTATAAATGCACTCAAATCGGCGAGAAAATTGTTGGAAAAATTTTGTTTTGGAGTTATTAAGATCATTAATTTTCCGTACTGGTTATCAGTGTCATAAAAAATTAATAATGCAAATAGGATATTAAAGTTAAAAAGGAATCGCAATTTAAACTCGTGAGAGCGTTGCCATTTCAAATCAGCTACTATGATCGTCAAATAGGTATCGACTACGTCACCTATAAGATAACGATAGCGAAGAAAGATATGCTGCAACTCGTATAGAAATTTTTTCAAAGGTAGTTCTAGTTTGGTCTGACAATGAGAATCGTATTTATGGTGCGAGCGAATATAATCCTTAGAAATAGGAGAATGAAAGATATTTGGAGCAAGGACAACGGAATTAACAATGTGCTTATGTAAGATAATTAAAATTACATTTCTTCACAAACTCTCGATAACACCGTTAGACATTCATGATTGTTTAAGTGCAACACGAATATATAAGTGGATCTCCTCGCTTACTGGCGAATTTCAATGTTAGCATGACTAACGTAATAACGTTAGAATATTACGCAGTACATGTAATACGTCATTGTAGTTTAGTATCATATTTATATAGGATTTGATCGAAAGCTCGTTACAACGGCTTATGTACGTTAAGAACCTGTTATGTGAGATCGGAAAACTCACAAGTGCTGCAACTATAGTTGCATATATGGAACTGGCAATTCTGGGGCATATTGGTAAATAAAAGTAAAGGTGATACGTAATCTATTATATCACGCGGATAGCAATAATAATCAACAGATACATTGTACATTACTCAACCATATATTTAACATAAATTTATACACGTACATATATAATACATACATATAATAATTCAAATTAAATGACTAACTTCAGAAATGCAGTAATTCTCACACCTTACATTAAACCGTAACGGAAATACACCAGAAGAACAAAAAAGAGGCAAGAGTATGAAATGCACATGAATGAATTTATTATCTGTGTAAAAAATCTGTTACCAATTAACATTATTGTTTTATAGTAGTAATATTAACCCCTTAAAGATGAATTCAATGAAATATTTAAACAACACCGTTGTACATCACAGAGATAAATAGATATATGTATATGCAGATACATGTATTAATAATTATATTGCAAAGTTGAAAGCTAACTAGATATCGAATAAAAGGAACAATGCTTAACGCTAAGTATCCAATAATTTAAATAAGTATTAATATTTTATTTAAAAATGTAATGCACAAGATAAAACTTTGTTAACTTTTTAACACGTCTAGCATAAGAAATTACAACGATAGAGTAGTAAGATATCATTAAGTAAATATCACATTAGTATAACAGTCAAAACATAGATAAAACAAAGACATTATTATTTATAAGTTAGCGTTTAAGGGGTCAATGTATATTTTTATTTTTTATGTGTATCGCATATATATATCAGTTTGTTATTTATACAAAATTTATACCGAAAAATATAACGTATAAAAATTTTTGTTCGGAATGTTATCCATGTAGATAAGTGACTTTGTAAATTTCAGTATATGATTAATCATAGTTATCATATATCGCTGGTAATTTATAAATGTGGAAAGTGAGCTTTCTCAAGATTCATATTGTCATGTTTGGGTGAAAACATTAGACGAAGAGGTATCTTCGTCGATAAACGATGGTACTCCTTGTACATACGCGTAGGCCCGTAGAAAATGAAATTCAGTTATGTAAACAAGCAGCAATATGACTATATATGAGGACCATCTCACAAGTTTCATATACTCTCTTACACGATCGAAAAATATCGCCAAAAGCACATAATCCATGACAGCATGAAAATTAACAAATTTCCAGCAAAGGATTATGATCCAAAATGACAAACTTCTGAATATAGTTGTCTGTTTGGCATAAAGGTGTTGTTTGGTAATTGACAGCGTTCTATATTCAGTCTCAAGGAGATCTTGGTACAAATATATATATCGATTCCAGGCAGCACTGGTCAGGAACAAATGGACGGTCATTAGTAATATATTACGAAGCGCTGTATTTGAAGTTTTTGATATTACATTCCCAGGTTCGAGAACCGAAGAAACAGGTAGCTGTGGCAGCTTATCGTATCCTCCACGTCTGCTTGAATTACGGGCAAGAAATTGATATAGGCCAATCAGTAACGCCACGCAACCCAAAGCATCGCAGACACCATCGACAATATAGCCAGACGAACCAACATCCGAGTGTTCGCCATAGATATTTGCTCTTTTCCTAGCAACATGCCCATCTAGATCGTCCAACCATGTTCTTGCTTGGAAGAATATTACACCTAAGCGTCTATGAGACAATGAATCACTGGAAACACATTTGCCAGCTATCACTGCTACTAACACATGGAAACAACTGATTGCATTTGGCGTGACCCATGTCCAAGAATTGCTTATTTGTAGTAGATTGTCCATAATCGCTGCGAGAGGACTCAGAAGAAAATAATTTGGATAATCTAGCATTAATCCTTTCACCGTCACTGTACACAGCGGATTAATATCACAAGGTATGATCGAAACATATTGCGTACCATTCGATATTGGTCTTACGTTATAATTTTGTATTCTAGAGTACAGTAAAAGATCCATTCCAAGGAAGTACAATGTCAGTAATATCAAAATTACTAGGAACAACCTGCTAACTAGAGTTGTTGTACCAAACATTTTGTATAATATTTTGGCACTTTTGTGTTGTCAGATTCACACTTTTTGTAATAGATTGAAGTATATTACATGCGATACAGATAGATAATCCGGCATTGCTGCTAAATTTTTAGCGACACCACCACTTAAACGTGTTCAATACTCTAATACGTATGGTTTCTTAGTGATGCATAGGAGTTCAAAGAAACTGAAGAACGATTTTTCTTCTTCGTTCGTCATCATTCCAGAATAATGATATTCTGTTAGCAATTATATATATATAATATTCTGTTAGATAATTAGCATGTATCACTGCTACTGCGATCAACCTCGTCACGAGATACAACGAATTATTACGCTTGCGTCGGCAGATCTGTTATTACTTTTTAATTATTTTTAAGATTTTATAGTAATAATCTTTTTTGTATCATACTATTTCCAGATTCTCCAGTAAATTGATACGACTAGTACAATTAAATAGTGGTACTTCACTTTACAACTTAAGATGCTGTGACGTTCAGAGATATCTTCATGAGACGCGGCTCCACATGGTTGCACGGAATATTGTATATTTTGATTAATTAATGAGCGTCGTATCGATAAACAGACGTGTTACAAATACATATTTCATTCAACATATGTTTCTCTTTCTTTCTTGTATCTTGAATTTATTCTGATCAGAATGACGTTAAATTTCTGTGATTGTAAAATTTCGGTCGCACTATTGTCACATAACTTTTTTCAAATCGTCAGTAGTGAAATGGTTGATTATAAAAACTGTTATCTCTTGGTGTTTCCTTTTACGAAACATGGCTCCTTATAAAATAACTCAGAATAACTGTATGAGAGTCACGATGACAGGTGAAATTCACAAACATGTATTAATTCTTCAAGCAGGCGATGAAATATTGTAAAAACTTGTGTAAAGTACGAAGTACGAAGTCTACAATAGAATGGCGAAACAGTGGAATCACAAAATTTCTAATATGCGCCTGCGCGTACGCGCTCTATGTATAAATTACAGAAATAATTTATACGAGGTTTCACCGGTGTGTAGATACTGCACAACAAATTAATAAACAAAAATCATAACTTAAACTTTGTTAAAAAATATACGGGAAACAATATAACAGAAATTTATTCGCATATATCGAAATATAAAGCCTATTTTCATTATTATCGCGAACTATAGCAAAAACAAAAGACTAGATAAATTCAACGATTTTCAAATATGTATTATGTGTATAATTTAGTATTAAATTACCATTTATGAAAATCCAATAAACATTTTATTTATTTCACTGTTTGAGCACTGCAAATCGAGATTTACTTTATACTTATTTTTAATATACACAACTATACGTATATTAAATACTTATGACGCCTGATCTAATTATATAATGTTGCGCGAAGTAATAAATAATAAAGAATTTTGTGCAACAAAAAATATCACTTAAAATTGTACTGCATAAAACATACTAGATGATTGCTTTAAAGATAATATTATTGAACATGTGTTTTCGCTATGAACAATTATGTTGTCATTTAATAATTAGATAATTCATTGATTACGAAGCGTTCAGGGAATGATGTATGCCGTCGCACAGCGCAATGGTGGTAATAACCTTTCCGATATGATACACTACTGATATATGACACACTATTTACATTACGATCACCCAAATTAATTCTTTATTTATTATCTTTCACTCGTATTAATTAAAAACGTAATTCCCAAAAATAAAATATTCAATATTACACATTTTGTAATTCATATTTTTCTCGAAAAAAAATTGCCAAGGATTAAATTCTTGAATGACATTCAAATGCAATGTACAACTTTCCACAAATCGAAATTCAAATCGAAGTCAAATTTTATTTGACTATAAAATCGGAGAATCACTTTATATGACCAATGTAGATAATTGATGGGAAAGAAATATTTGACTATAGTGACTGTTGATGCTTGTACCCATTCCAACTGAAGTTGTAATTTATAAAACCATTACTTATTGAATGAAAATAAATTATATTTATTTTGAAGTTCGAGTAAAAAGTAAATATTACAATGTATTATACGATACTTATTAAAAATTAAAACTATGTTGCTGTGTTCATTCTTATAAATCATAATCATTTGATAAAATTAATTCTACATTTACCTGAGGCAGTTGCGTACTCTTTCCACATCCAGTTTCTCCAATTAAAACTAATGTTTGATACTTTTCTAATTGATAAATAATATGGCTTCTATACTTGAATGTAGGCAGTCGTTGACGTTGCATATGAATTGCAAGCGAATGATGAGCATTGTACACAAATTGCGTAGATGAATGGGCATCTATATCAGGTTTATCCTCCTGCCATGTGCCGTCTCCTACAACAATTAATAAAGAAATATAATTGTTTATTAGTATGTTTCATGTATGAAGTATAAACTATTTTTCAAAACAATACAAATTAGTATTTGCACAGGTTATATTATACACTATTTTGTATAATGATATTTGTACTAAGGATATATTATTACATGGTGTAAAATACATCGTTATAAAGACTATATAATTAGACGAAACTGAACGATAACGTACTGTCATGACAATAAACATTATAATATACATTTGCATACATGATAAATCTTACCGGGTTTTAGGAAAATTGGTTTTGTAGTCATTTTGTATAACTATGTAGACAATATGACGGGAAGAAATTATTTCCGAGACATGTCATTCGCTTGCAAACATTTCAAAATAATTATTAATCATACATTGTAAATGTATACACTAACTGACACTAACATAGCGGCCAACAGCACAAACTATATAAATAAAATGTGCACTGATGTGCACAGGGCTGTGGATTTTCTAAATCGTTATTTCTCCTAGAGATGACGCTCTTCTCTATTAAAATATTTCAGAGTATGTGTACATCAGTGTACATTTGAATTCTACATCAGCAAATTCTTGAGTTTCGTTTGTCTTTCGCAGCGGTCTAGTATTTCATTCAATCAAGCATTTTATACTTTGTATTTCTATAAAATTTGTTAAACGTATATATTCATTTCAGTACCGATTCCAATGCGCAACATATAAACCATGAGTTGTTAATATAAAAATGCACGCTTAATTTTTATTTCTTATATTTTCTACAACCATATAGAATTCTCATATTTTATATAACCATATGTAAATTTCAAGGTTTAAATATATGTATAACTTTACACGAAAATTATCAATGCAGTATTTTTTATTGCTCAAAATTTAACATTCAACGTTTTCGCTCACCAACATTTCTATACACACTAATACAAATTATTACATATTGTCATGTATTTAGATTAAAATTAAATGTGTATAATAAAAGAATTTCTGAAAAATATGATTTACATTCGACGATTAAATGGTTTTTTCTTCTATAGTCTTATTTTAAAGATTAAATCATTTAAATTATGTATTACATTAATATGTATGCACCAAAATATGTAGTAATTCGTCTATTCTGTTACCGTGTTGAAAGTTAAATTGTACATAAGTTATGTATATGTAAGTGGTGTGAGATGGGTATGTTTGATGTAAGGGTTTACAAACAAAATTAACTTTCTAATTTTTGTCAGTAAACGTTATAATCCTTGGGCGAGCTTTGTTTACTTTAGGAATGTATTTTAATTTTCAGAAAAATATTGTTTCTTTTATTTCTGATATGAAATATCTATGTATATACGACAATATACGTATGCAAGTTTGTGCATTAGAAAGAACGAGAACTCTCGATGGAACACCTTCCATTTCTTTCTTAAGCACCATACCATCATCTATCTTTATGAAACAAATATATTATTTCTAATATTATTTATATCTCCCTTCCTTTACATATCTAGTACTAGTAAACATATGTATGTGTGGGCGCCAGTGTGGAAAATACAGGAAACATGAATGGTAGCAATTTAAGATAGAAATGTATGATGATGCTGTGGATGTAGACAGTGCTATTTGCCAATCAGATTCATAAAAATGGTTGCAACAAACACACAAATGTCTGAACACATTAGTCATTGATAGATTATTACTGTTCTTGATTTTTCATGCTCACCGCTTTAGACGATGCGCGAATAACTAATTTTGACTGTTCTGATTTCTCAGTTGGCTGTTAAAATTACATCTATAGATTAAGTCTGCAATAAACATAAAAAAATATTAGGCTGTAGCTTCTGCTTCTCCATTACTTTCTGCTTCAGCACATTTTTCTTCAAGTCTTGTTTTCTTTTCAGGGCTTGCACCGTCAGTGGCAGAATCTTCTGTTGTATCACTTAAAGTTGTTGACTTCCTCTTTATACAGCAACTATCAACAGGAGCATCTGTAAAGAAAAATAATGCTTGTTAATATCTGATGTACTAGTACAGAAACCATATTTAAAAATATGTAGTGATTACAGAAATTGCTTTACTCAATACCTGTGGAATCACCGTTTTCTGTTGATTCTACTTTGTTATCGTTTGACTCTTTCTCTTCGTTCGAGCCATTTTCTTTGGTTTCCTTCGCATCTCCATTCTCAGATGCTTTTGAATCCTCGTCAACTTCTTGAACAGGCTTTTTTTCTTCTTCTACAACTTTTTTCTCTGGGGTGGAGGCAATTTTGGTCTCCCTAAAAAATAAAATATAACGCAAAGATAATTTTTCATATAATATAAACATAATTCTTTTTGTATCATAAAATGCACGTAGTTGAGTAAGTGTAGGGAGAAATAAAATAATATTTAAAAATAAAACGTCCGGAGAATGCGATAGTTAAAACCAAATTGGGCGCGTATCGAATTTTCGATTGGTGGGGTATCGGTTTATACTTCACAGCTATAGACAAGGATGGAACGATGGAGAAAAGAAATAGAGATAGGACGCTGACCGTGGCGGCACCTAGCAATGTTGATATTATCCTGTCTTCGTTCCCCTTTCTAGCAACCCTCTCTTTCCACCAAGAGACACATACACGCACGCGTCTCGAACAGAAACATACACAGAATGTTTCGGCTTTCGGCGCGGCAAATCGTGACTGTCGAGGACCGTAAATATACATCACACACACATACACACGCACACATATACATTTGTTCTTCTACCACCGAAACAACAAATTCAAGCACCATCGAAGATCATTGATATAAATACGACGATACAATTTCTCGAGAATATTAAATGAAAAGTTTAAACATTAGTATTTTCAACATGTAATTGACAAAGAAGAACAGATCAATAAGTTGTGTATTTTCTTCGACGTTCCATGCACGACGATCTGCGAAATATTCCCAGGCCTTCGTGCACATATACGTGCAAGGCATTTTACTTTTGGTAAACGTGTAAATATTTGTATGACTGTTTGTACAGCGATCAGTAAAAGATATACCAGTGAATATCAGTTCGAATATTCTCGGGTATGCTGTAATTACGTGCTAACAAAAAAAACCGTTTATTCCGATAATAAACAATTTTCGGAGTACGAACGAGAATAGCGATGAGAAGAATATGCATAAATAACAAACATTCGCTGACACGCGTTGTGCCACTTCGCCGTTGTCCTACGTTCGCGAAGCCACAAGTGGGAAAAATAAAATCATAAACGATGCCACCAGAAAAGTGGCACCGCAAGTAGAGCACGCATCGTGGCAAAACCAGGTAATCCTGAGAACGTAACGCGCCTTGCGAATCAAGCTGAGAATATCACGTAGAGAGAGAGTATATATCCCCTCTCTCCCTCCTGCTGTCCCTTTCTCGTGGCTGTACTCTTACAAAACTGTGTACGCTTTCAAAACTACACAATCAAACTATCTAGGATACAAAGTTGTGAAAGTGACCGAGCTCTGTACGAAAGAACGCGTCGGTGATGAATGAGACCAGAAATCGTAAATCGGCAAAGATCGGTTGGCCAAATCGTTGCTGTATATTCGGTAACGAATCATTGTAGAAGCGTTCAGTGAAAAAGTGTGATTTTTTTCAGACAAATCGATAAAAAACTCAGCAGGACTTACTTGGTTTCCGTATCCGCCATGGCGATCGATTTAATTGCGAGGTCGATAAGGTATTCGGGTACTGAACGCACTAAATCAGCTTTGCGTTTTCTACGCACCGGTAAGCAGACGTAGAATTCTGGTATCACCACTACCGCGTAGTCGCGTACCGACGCGCAAATGGCAGAGACTCGCACGCTGATTCGCCCGAGACCCGAGTCACTCGGCCCGGCCGGCAGGCCGGCGGCCTTCAAACACTTTTCTTTCCCGCTCGTTTACAGATGGCGTACGATTCAGCCCCCGATGAAATTTGACATGAATTGTACAGGAAAAATTGCGAATATGATCTGCGAACGTATCGCAGAATTCTTTCAAGCGCTGCTATGAATACAATTAACCGGTGGTTCGTATTATTACAACTTCGTCTCGTAAGAAAAATTCATTTGAAAGACGCATAAAATCGCTATATTTCAGCCGCGGTTACGACAGAGTCCAATGGAGTTTCTCGCGAAGGTATATACTGCAACTAAATAAAAATATTTCAGCCGTACGTATCGTTCCGATGGTGGTGCTACTTTATTCCGAATATAAGTGGTAACGGAAACGTAATGTTTCGATGGAAATAATTAGCGTTGTTAATAGTTTACAACATTTAACATTCATAGTAGTAGTGACTTTGCCACTATTGCTTTGTTAATGCCCCTCCAAGTAGCACACCGACCAATTGTATCTTGTTATGCAAAACGCGTAAAAAATCTCCGCGTTTCCGGCGCTAGCAACGAATTGTTTGAAGAATCTGTATCTCGTTCGGCGTTGTTTTAAAAGTAACAGCTAATGGATCTTATGCATGATTTAATACACTGATTATATTAGAGGGAAATCTCGTACGGAAGAAGGGTAATATACGAGATTGAAGCGGAAGCCAAGTTCGGAAAGTTCTAGAAGTTTCGTGTATGGCCCCATTTCCGGTGTATATTAAAAGGTGCGCGATGCTTTCAGGTTGATCCGCGCAGCCGACCGAAAGGCTCCGCTGCGTTTACGTCCATGTTACAGGTTGCCTTTACTGTGAAACAGTAAAATATCGCTTTTCTATTACAGCGTTACATTATTTCCAGCCAACGCTAACTTTAGTCGAAACGAGTCGTTTCGAAAATAGGTTTTATCAGTTATGAAAATAAGCTTCTGTACTAACGTTCTCCAGGTATAATATTTTCACTTTACTATATATATATATATATATATATATATATATATATATATATATATATATATATTTGTATATATATTTGTATAAGTAATACAGTCAATTATACTTAAAACTGTACAGGGGAAAACGTACAATTTTATCTACAAGAATACTTTGATTTCTTTATGTTCAACAAATAAACGTTACCAAATTTTAATTACATCCTGAAAATTTAGGGAAAATGATATAGTTTAGGTTACATGGATTTTGAATTTTTTCGTTCGCGAAATTCGTGCGAACGTGTCAGATTAGGCGATTCATGAATGTATATTTTTTTGTACAATGTGTGCCACGTGCCTGGAGTCTACGTAAGCACAAAGATAACACCGAGCAGCTGCTTTGTACGGTGCAGGTGAAGACGTGCGAAGCAGATGCTCCTTTTCGAATACCTTTTACACGGTGAAACATTGAACACACACTCATTCCAAATCGAGTAGGGATGTCAATGAAACTTTCCACTAGGAAGGCGTATACGCTCGGCGTTCCTAGTGCACTTCTATTTATGATAGACACGGAAGGAATAAACATGCGACATTTGTACAGGAAGAGAAACATGCTACCTATATGTATAGATGTTGTGAAATATCATGAATGAAATACATGAATTACCCGTCGTAACCAGAATTATTTGTCAGCAGGTATTTTAAATATATACAAATTTATTCAGAACTTATATATTTATCCGACAAACTTCTACAGGCTGTAAATATATTATAATCAACCGTTCGTAGAAATCTGTTGACATGCAGCTTTACTCGATAAAATTAAATTTCGTTTTAGTGGGTCAGTGGAAGTGTTCAGTCACAAGCTATTTCGATGACAGTAACCTATATTTCTACTGGCTTTGCAGTGTCAAACTAAAGATAGCATCACGCATCTAAATTTTCATTTCGCTGGACTACATTCTCAGTTTTCTTAATACGCTCTTATTTTCCGGAATGTAATCCTGTTACCGATGTTTTTGGTACGTTCGCATGTCAGAAACCGAGAGAAATCGAATATAATACAAATTTGTCGAGTAGTAGTGTACTGTTTCGAAATGCGAGGAACCGATTGTATAAGCTTTTATATTTACAATTCAACACAGATGCTGCTTTACATACATACAATTCGTGATGCCTCATGTATTATAGATTTTATTGTATTTCGTTATTAATACTGTAATTTATTTTGTAAAGTCCAAACGACGATTTTAAGAAAAGGAAGGTACAAACAAATAGTCGATTTTACTTTCCTTCGACAAATTAGCACGCGGTTTTCAGCTTGAGGTCATGGAATCAATAGAGCGCGTGGTCGCGCGCATCCCATAGGGTAGAAACAAGACTGACAATGAGATTGATGCAAGAAACACATCCGAACGTAACCTCGATAGAAATGTCTTTTACCAGCTTTACCTAAGCCTGGCATGAAATGTGCCGGTACACACAAAAATACTGTGTATCCGAAAGGCCTGACCTGGTCGTACCTTTTTGACTCGGTGGTAACCGGTTCGTCCCGTCCTCCATCGACTCCACCTAGCTTTCTCGACCGTATCTGCCGCTCTAAAATTGTGCCTGCATGCTTATCTACAGTTACAAACTAATTGCCAAAGGATTATCACAGGTCATCGGGTGTTCAACCTTCCGTGTACATACCACGGTTCAATACCACAAAACAGATCGATTATTATTAATAGCGATGGAACTACCAAATTGGTAATAAAGCCGACTCGATATCAGCTTGTAACAACGTAACCACCACACCGTAATTAAATACAACCAAATCAAATTTTCGCTTTATTATTAGCTAACGAACCGGTTATAACCTTTCAGGATTTCGACTCGCAGCAATTTTCTTCGGCTGGCCGAAACAGAAACGTCGTCGCGAATATTATTATTTATATATATATATATATATTTATATATGTATATATATAAATGTACATGAATCCGCGAAATCAGTTGTGAATTCTAAGTATCATCTGCGACTACGGTGAACGAAAAACACTGGAATGTCGTTCGTTGGTTATTGATACTATTTAAATAGTAACACGCATTGTTGTGATTATCGAGGTGAATGAGACCCAATGTCGAATGTCGCGAGTCATTCACACAGTATGTTACAATGTCTTTCCCACGCGACCCAGAAAAGAAGTTGTATATTCCCATTGAGAAGGTGACACAATCGGGGTTACTTTATACATACGAAACATTTCGCGATTCGACGGAAAAACCTTGGGCCAGCAGCGAGAGTGGCAAAGTGAAACCAGCATGATACAACTTTGAATTGAAAGTACGTGGACGCTACCGCTCGAAGGCAGCACTTCTCGAGGCGTCGTGAAATTCGCTCGTACTACATCTACCGGCGACAAGCTGAAGCAACAGCCGATCGGTGCAGCACAGTATCTCTCTTGCTTCCTAGAGCGGCACTTCGTCATTTTCGTATCCGTGCGAAATCCCGAACGAACAAGTGGAGAGATCCGCGTCGCCATCTTTAGGAACGGTACCGACTGCCTCCACTACCACCGCCTGCTTCGTTCACAGCGAGCTCGAAGTCGGTTTTTTCGCGTGTACAACAATAACAGTGAGTTCGGGTTTTGCGGTATCACGTATACTTACAGTATTCCCTATCGCGGTGGGCGACGCGGCATTTAACCCGTTCGCGATGTTCATTTAATACGTCCAAGCCCCGGAGTCGAGTGTGTGTGTGTGTGTGCCGTGTAAGTTTGAACAGACGACGACATTTCACTAAAGCGGTCCCGAGGGTTGAGAACGATCCGAATAAATCAACGTCGTTCTCTCGCTTCGTTCGACCCTCGTTTAAACTGTACGTCTAATTGCAGATTCCGCCGCTTGGCACGTTCCACGGCGAGAACAACCAGTGTACAGTGTTTTGATTTGTCGGAGCGAGTGGAACCTCGGGGTACAGTGTCCAAGACTACGTATTATATTCTGACGGGAATAAAAAAGAAAAAGGAAGAGAGAGAGGAAGCATCGAGGTGGCTGTAGCGAACGACAGCAACGACGGGCAAGTACAATTGACAGGAAAGATGGCGCGAGGTGCGGGTGAGGATTAATGCTGACCCATTTTTCCGCGCGAAATCATTCGTTCTTACTTTGTCGTGCGATAAAGGGACCATTAAACTTCGAGCGTAGTGCGAGCACGTCGGTTCCTATCTAGTGAATCGATCTAAAAAAAGAAAGAAATAAAAAGAACCAACCGGAGACACGGGGTAATTCGTTTACCTGCAGGAGGTTGTATACCACTGTACGGTGCGCGCGTGTGCCCAATATATATACATATATATATATTGTTGCGTAAGTGTGAGTGCCCTCCTAAACGTGTGTGGGGGTCTTGTAGGACCGAGCATTGACAAATATCGTATTTAAGAGACGGAGGAGGAGGACTGACTGTGTGACTTGAGCCGTGTGTAACAAAACGTAGATCGAACAAGACGGGAACGCGTGTGTGAAAGAGAAAGAAAAACAGTGTGCGCGAGAGGACCAGAGTGCTAAAAACAAGTGTCCGGTAAGAACGATAGGAAAATTTGGAAGAACCGAAGGTAGTCGGGGCCTTGGCAGGCTCGACTGCGGCGCGGTGGTCAAGAGAAATCAAGACGAAGACGCAGTCTTCTGGAACCTCGCGGGCTGCGTATAGTCCTGGCTTGCTCGGGTACGAGCGCGGCTGCTAAGATGGGCAACAATGCCGCGACGTCGTACAAAAAGGTTGACGCTGCCGAGAGCGTGAAGGAGTTTCTTGACAAGGCGAAGAAGGAGTTCGAGGACAAGTGGAAGAAGAACCCGACGAACACCGCCGATCTGAATGACTTCGAGCGGATCAAGACACTCGGGACCGGCTCGTTCGGCCGTGTCATGATAGTGCAACATAAGCCGACCAAAGAGTATTATGCCATGAAGATACTCGACAAGCAGAAGATCGTCAAGCTGAAGCAGGTCGAACACACATTGAACGAGAAGAGAATACTGCAGGCGATCAGCTTCCCGTTCCTAGTCTCGTTGCAGTTTCATTTCAAGGATAATTCGTATCTTTACATGGTGCTCGAGTATGTACCTGGTGGCGAGATGTTTAGCCATCTGCGTAAGGTCGGACGTTTCACGGAGCCGCATTCACGGTTTTACGCGGCACAAATTGTATTGGCGTTCGAGTATCTCCACTACCTCGACTTAATCTATAGGGATCTGAAGCCGGAGAATCTGCTGATCGACTCCCAGGGTTACCTGAAGGTGACGGACTTCGGTTTCGCCAAAAGGGTGCAGGGTAGAACATGGACCTTGTGCGGCACGCCGGAATACCTAGCGCCGGAGATCATCCTGAGCAAAGGCTACAACAAGGCTGTCGACTGGTGGGCGCTCGGAGTTCTCGTCTACGAGATGGCCGCCGGTTATCCACCGTTTTTCGCCGATCAGCCGATACTGATCTACGAGAAGATCGTCTCGGGTAAACCGCGGTTCCCCTCGCATTTCGGTTCCGATTTGAAAGACTTGCTACGTAACCTACTGCAAATCGATCTGACTAAGAGGTACGGGAATCTGAAGGCCGGTGTCAACGACATTAAGGGTCACAAGTGGTTCGCCAGTACCGATTGGATCGCGGTCTTCCAAAAGAAAATCGAGGCACCGTTCATACCGAAATGTAAAGGGCCCGGGGATACTAGCAACTTCGACGACTACGAAGAGGAGACGCTTAGGATTTCGCTGACGGAGAAGTGCGCCAAGGAATTCGCCGAATTCTGAATTCTACGCCCGATGGAAGATGGATACACGTGTCGCGTATTTATTCATATGCGATGGTTCGTCATTCGTTGGTCGCTTTTATCGAGCGAGAGAATAATGATATATGAAGTAAGATGGAATGGAGGCCGGGGCGGGGAGGGGCGGGTGGGGTGTGGGGACGGTGTAGAGAGCGAGTAAGAAAGTATACGTATGCAAGGGGGAAAGAAAGAATACGGGTATGCGTGAGTGCGGGTGTATGATTGGTGTGTGCATGGGGACACCGAAAGCGAAGAGTTAACAGGCGAGACAGATTTCGGGATAACCAAACACAGAAGCAGTGGGAGAACGGGAAAGATTTAGAGAACAGGAGAAAGGTAGAATATAATAGCACATCGCAGATTTTGCGCTTTGTTATTTTGAGTCCGACGTTGTCGGAAACGGAATACTTACGAGAAGGAATAGAAATGCGCGAAACAAACAGAGGGGAAAGAGTGGGAGAAAGAAAGAGAAAGGGAGAGAGAGAGAGAGGCAGATGGTAGAGAGAGAGAGAGAGAGAGAGAGAGAGTGAATGGATGAGAGAAAGATAGATGCAAAAGAAAATATAATATATTAAAGAAACTTCCTTTCGGTTGTTGCATATACAGAGATCGTATACATATATATACGTACACACGTACATCTACACGTACACAGAGACATACAACACACACACACACACACACAGCGCGTGCTTGCGCTAATCACCATCGTAAACACTACGATCACTATAGTAGTAAACTACTTTACATGAGAAATATCTTTCTTTTCCAGTCAAATAATTGTCATATTGACGTATAAGAATGATGATACATATGTATACATACATATATATATGTGTACACGTAGATACACATGTATACATGTAATATAGTATATACGTACATGTGTGTGTTCCCTAAGGTGGCTTTAGTGTCCGGTTTACGGAGGAGGCGTGTGTAAAGTTTGTTCTCGATAATTCTTATTAAAAAATAGTCGGTACTGTCACCTTGCCTGACAATTATTTTGTACATAATAGTATCAACTATCTATATAAATGTTCCCCCGGGATCCCTTTACACCACGCCCCTTCTTCTTCATCTCGTCCCGCCTCTTTTAGCACATACAAACGTTTACAAAGACTCGCCGAGAGAGAAAGAAAGAAAGAGAGAGAGAGAGAGAGAGAGAGAGAGAGAGAAAGAGAGAGAAAGATCTAATACACCAACAAACCAATTGTGTCATGTTGTGCATTGTTGTCTATTTGTCTACTATCACGTGAATCTTCTTCGTCATTAATTGAGAAATAGGGAGAGAGTGAGTGAGAGGGAGAGAGAGGGAGTGAGAGAGAGAGAGAGAGCGATAGATGACGAGAGAAAGGGAGAGAGTGAGTGGAAAAAATTTTGCCATGATATACGATTTACATTTATATCACTAGTCGTCACACTCGATTATTCCGTTGGAGTAATATTTATATACGACTCGTTTTTCATCGCTCGCTCGCTGCGGAGAACATCAGAAAATGAAAGTGAGGGAGAGAAAGGGAGAGAAAGAAAGAGAGAGAGAGAGAGAGAGAGAGAGAGAGAGAAAGAGAGAAATATCTTTAATATAGTACATTGTGAATCTTATAAAAAATACTCGTTATATACTGGCTACAGATGCTCGTTATTGAATTATTGTACCTTACGTAAATGGTAGAGGAAGTAAAAGAGAGGGGGTCGAGAGAGCAAGGGTGAGAGGAAAAAAACGAATCTAACGGTTAAAGGAAGGGGGAACAAAAAGAAAAAGAGTATTTATGAAATAGGATCGGCGGGGGTATGAGCAAACAAGGATTCATTTTTGGAACGTTTTTAATAGAGGACCACCGGCGTTCGTACATAGATACATTGTAAGAGTATTCATATATTATATCGCCTTAAGTTGCTGTAAGCAAAAGGAGCAACATTATCTTTTATATAGATCTGCACTTTTAGTACGGAATGTAAACATACGGACAATCCTGATTGTGTAAGAGACAGAGAGAGAGAAAGGAAGAGTGTCTGTTGCGTGTGTGATATGTCCGGAGGAGAAAAAGAAGGAGTGTGCTTGTGTGTAAAAGAGAGAGAGAGAGAGAGGGAGACATAGTGTGAAAGAGGAAGCTAAAATAAACGATGCACACTCGAAATGGCCAAATGGAAATTGTGCATACACGTACGAGAATTAAGAAGGAGAGAAAAATATTGAGGCATACACAATCTCGAATCGTTGAAACCACAAAGACACGACAGAACTGAGACAGCAATAGCAGCCAGTAACAGTGATAGCGAATATTGCCAAAAGACGCGTTTGTTATGTTTGTTTGTTTTTTTAGATGAATTTTTTTGTTCGCGGATGAGACTTCACGCCGTCATTTATATTCGATATATGTATGTATATATAAGTTGTCCAAAATGATTGGCACTGAACTTTTGCAGTTGCCAGGAGATTCGAGCAGGTGGTAAGAGTTCCTACAAATCGATGGCGGAAACTGTTTTATGAAACGGTTTTATACGTTTCGAGTTTAACCGGTGGCGGTGGTTTTGATTTTATACGATCAGCTGAACGCGAATAAAAGTGTCGCCGAGACACGGATACTCTCGCAAGATCGCTTACGTAATACACGGTTTTATTTTCGTTAAGAGATCGATAACGGGTCCCCGGCACGAATAGTTAATTCGGTTAATTCGATTCAGTTAGGTGAATAGATTCGTTAGTGAGTTTTCAGTCGAGAGCATTTCCGGAAACGGACTTTTACGACCTTTCACCGCTGATTCGACTTTTTCAGCGTATCGCAGAGAAGTCGATTCTAATGTTTCTGGGCCACTCTATATGTATCGTGTCGCATCGAGCACAATATTATTCGATGATCACCAGCGAGCAACGCGAATTAAGGAAACATCAGCAGTCTTGAACGATGATTGCGCGCGCGTCGATCGCGTGACGAAAATTCATTTTACGCTAAATATATACAGGGTGGTTCCGACGAAGCGACCTATTGGACTTGCGAGCCTGGGAAAGACACGCGAAAATCGGTCGGACGGAAGATATCTCTTTTAAACGATGTTCCATGGAAAAATATTTTTCTTTTGCAAAAAATCAATCGGCCACTATGAAAATCGCCCTCCATATAAATATAAATATCTTTATAAAATGTGTACGTTCGTATTCTGTGCTTTCTCGTGTTTAAATGTATTATAAATGAATCTCAAAGTGTTCCGAGGTAAATCGTTGTAGAGCTTCAGGAGGAAAGAAGGATTCTGGCGAGCGGGACTCGAAACCATGATCTTGAGATTCGTAGATTGATCAGCAGGTAGTCTGATTTTTCTGAATTTCCTAAGCTATTTCACAACAAGTTCGCATTTTTTTGGGAAGGCCGTCCTTATCGCTCCCTCTTAGTTTCCCGGAGATTTGCCCCCTTCGTCTGCTCGCTCGTGTCTCTTATCGGATCAATCATTCTCAATCCCTTAATAATGTCACTGTTATGCCTAGTCGTTATCGGATAAGCGTGGAAAAGGGTAGGACTGTTTCTGCCCCCGTTGTGGCATTACGGGAGGCCAGTCACATTACGAGCATCATTCCAAACGTGGGTCTAAAAGATACTCTCCTGCGAGTTAGTTTGTCAAGTTTGCCCAACAAGTCCAACATCGTACAGTAACTTCAGCATATAACTAGTCATTTCATTGACGGACTTAAGAGAATCTAAACCAACTGCTCTCGTGTCATATCAGTTCGTGATAGCGGCTGTTAATCCCTTAGGGCAACACGGAGAAATGAAATCAGCTTCGATCATTCTCTCTCTCTCTCTCTCTCTCTCTCTGCGAATATCTTCGCTCCATTATATCCAGAATAATCAATGCAAACAATCATCGAATGAGACTGACATCCACGCGGGCATGATCTTGACCACTTCATCGCCATCCCCGAACTGTATCACTGTATCACACCAGAACCAAATTTACTCTATAATACTGATAATTGAAATATGCCACGACTGATCAGGCTGTTACCATACGACTGTACTCTATTACAGAGCAGAATTTTGCGCCTTGAGTTGAAACTGTCATCGGGATCATTCGTGTCGTATAGAAATATTCATCTGTGTCAACAACTTCTCCAACTGGGCTGCTGCATCGTCTAGCAAACCGAATCTCTTGGCTCGGATAGCTCGAGCTTCACTCAACTGCTTCGCGCTAACCCTCTCTCTAAAGGCCTCAGTAGCACGCTTTCGCGCGTTTCGACCAGGTTGCTTCCTCGTGGAAGATCCCACCTCCTTCGTAGGGATTGTAACCTCTTTATCATCGGACATCGTTAACGAAACAAAGACAAAACTCTGAAATTCGTATCACGAATTATTATGGAGACGTTCAATTGCAGTCGAATCTAACGCATGCATGGTACATATTATGAGAACTTCTTCTACGAATAGGTCGGTGGTATTGCGTCACTGCATCGTGATCAACGCCGAGGGGTACACTCAATAATTACGTGGTAGAAAATTTCTGCTATCTCATGCTAGTCCCTGTTAATCAGGAAGGCGGGGATGTTACCGTAATTCGATTTAGTGGCTTAGCAAAGGTTTTAGTGGATCAATCAATTGTGTTGGCAAAGAGAAATAGGGAAGGGGAGGAAATCTAGATGCGGTAACGACGACCGACCACTGCGGTTCCCACTTTTGTCCAATTTCGTCCACTTTCCAAGATCGAACCCATACGAAATTCCAAATTTCCAGATTCTCCGAACGACTTTGGCGATCGAAGACGGTCGAACATCGTGGATTCCACGATTCGGTGGGACAGATTGCCAAAGAACCCGATCGTGTCGTTCTGGTTGCAAACCGACGAGCGATATGTGTGTCGTGTGCGTCACGGCAACGCACAAGCACGAATAAATAGACGGAACAATATGTCGTTGGTTTTCGTCACGTTTGCATCGTCGTGGCTGTAAATATGTTTCCTGAACGCGCGTGCACGTCGTTGATTCGCAAAAAAAAAGACAACGACGAGGAGTACGAGTGGGAGGAGGATAGGCTGGCTCGAGAAGCCAGACAAAGAGGGGAGAAGAGAGGGAGGGATGAAATTCTTAACAAGAAATTATGTTGGCCAAGAGGATTGTGCTTTCTGATCGCTAAATCATAGCTATAGTTTCGTCGGCATCGCATACGCAATACAGTGACGCACGAGTATGGAGATGCTAACATTGTAGTCCTCAGTTATTTATTGATCGAAATAGCATTCCGGCGAATCGCGAGATCGTTCGTTTCACAGGTCGGAAACTCCTCCGCGAGATCCGTGTCGAATCGTAAGGTTGCACCCAGTTCTAGATTAACCAATCAGCAAACTAAGCACTTGCTTAGCGCAGCAAGAAGAAGGGGGGCACTGTAGAAATTTTCTGAGCTTTTTCGAATCACGTTTGAATTTGGTTTTATCAGCTGAGGAATAAATCTTATCGGAAATAGCAGGATTTCAGTTGATTGCTCGGTTGTTCCGTTTGCCATTACAATTTACGAGTCTAATCCATCGTTTTCACGATCCAGATGCTCTACTTATAGATATTTCGCATTATCTTGTGCAAACACCGATCTGCATACATAGCGATTGTACAAACGTTTGTACTTGGTCGGTTCCGCGTTAATTTCTTCCACTGTTTTTTTTTCTATTCAGGTTTCTGTTACTCCCGTTGCCCCTGTGCTGTCGCAGGTGACTTCTTTTCAGCCCCCAACAATAAAAAATATTAAGACTCTGACAATATAGTGTCGACTGTCGAAGACACCGGAAGCACACGTGCTTGCCAGTTGTTTTCGATAGAAAGGCGGTCGTTGCCAGTAACTAAGAGAATAGTCGCAGGTTTTAGGCTGGTTGCCATAAAAATCGAGCTGCAGCGCATGGTTGGCTGCAACGGTCTCTGCATAGTCGGCTAAAATGCTCGATCCATCGAGGAGGGCACTTTGGACGCGTATTTACAAGGCAGGGCAACCTATGCACTGTCTTTTCTGGAATAAGCCGTTCTATCAAGTTGGTCGTCCGAATGTTTCCTTTTACTTAAAATCTCCATTAGTTGTTTAGGAAAACGTGGCTTATACTTCCACTCTACGAGGGATCTCTTTTGGTTCTTAAATTAATCGTTGACCCTATGCGTAAGATGTCCTGGCTGCCCTTAGGTTGCTCTGTTACCGAGACTCTCCTTTTACTTGGTCAGAATCTAGTTAGCCCTAAGGGTTTTACCGAGTTTGTTCTTGTCGGGCAGACACTGTAAGACCTTCCATTTGACTCTCCGGTCGCATTCTGCTTCCTTCTCCTGAATGAGAGAAACCTTTTCAGGGACCCTTTTACCATCAAGATACTTTCGTCTATAGATAATTCCCGAAATTGTTCGAATAGCCCTTCTCACTTGTCGATTTCCTCCCGATATTTCTTTCTAATTCGTTAGACATCGTTTCGATCGTGGTTTAAACTACAGTGCGGTTTGCGCATCCTTCCAAACCCGTCCGCCGGCAAATTCAGTTTCGCATTCCTATTTTCGGAAACAGGGACAAAGGAACAGGTCGTTTTTCTCGTTGGCTGGTGTGGGCGTCTTTTGATGTAGGAAGTCTCTACTCAGAAGGCTCGGCGTCATTTTCTTTCTCGGGGAAAAGGCGGTCAAAGCGTGATCTCTTGTTCACGTTCAGACTCGGTTGTTTCTCGAGGCGATTTTATGCATTTACGACGAAAATCAAAAGAACTAAAGTCTGCCTTCTCCTACAAATCATACTTTCCTCTCCAGTTTCGGTATTCCTTCGCAACACGTGTCACTGCTGTTCCGTTCATAAATAGTTTATTTCCTGGTTCAGTAATCGGTCGGTTACGCAATCGTTGCTCGTGCGCGGCGCTACGAATTAAAATATTTTCACGTCTAAATACTTACATGCCGCATGTAAGAATGTAATACTAACTCTGTCTATATCTAATCTACTCTACTAATCCAATTTTTCGACTTACACCGCTTCTGCACTTCTCGCATAGTCAGTCTCGGTTGCCTATTGTTGCTGTGAACAGCGGGCAAAACTTTTCTCTGAGCGTTTAGGTCAAGGCGCTAATTTTGATCTCTTGAATGACCCCAGGACACGTAGCCATACTCTCTAGGTGGACATATCCTAGTTTTACTATATTGTACGATAATCATATCCAGCAACGGGTCATCATACTCTCTTTTGCCGTAGGAAGCTGCTTAATCTCCGACTGCCTTCGCTTATGGCTAATATACCCATCTCTTAGAGTGACGCCCAGCCTTCCAACCACGAAGACATTGTCCCTTTTCCATATCGGGTCCTTGTAGCCCCAATTTGGCAGCCCCCAAGATCTCAAGCCATGAACAAGTCCGTGTCATTTTTAATTCTGTTCCCCGCGTATCCAATGAATCCTCTATTTGAACTTATTTAAAAGCACGCGATCAGCGTATAGAAACGATTAATACCGATTATAGTCTCGTTCTTGGTTATCATAGACACGCGACTGCTCGCAAATTCCAATATTTTCAGCATCTTTTGTTCGCTGTTGTTCGTTCGGACGTATATGCGTATCTGGCAGTTTGCATACGAATGATTCACTGCTGTAGAAGTCATGTAACAATTGCAGTTCCACCTATTCTTAACCTCGACTTTGATGTCGAGCCGATTAATCCATCAAGAACGACGGCGCTCTGCACAGCAATAAAACCTTTGTCTTCAAGGTACTCCTTCGCTGTGGGTAAACGTCCAGTGACAATGTAAACACGCTCCACGTATCACTAAAGAGTGACCACTTTCAAAGAAGAACGTTTTCGGGACACGCTGTATAACGTTCGCAATGCTGTCAAGTCGGTGAACTCGTTGAAAAATGAATCTACGGCGAAATGGTTGCTATTACATCTATTAGGTTGGTAACTTAGGCAGATTTCGAAGAGCGATCGCTAAGATTGTTAGTGCATCGTCTCTCCCGATGTCATCATCGTGTCACGGAAAGTGCCTACGATTGAGGGGACCGCTATATGTCTCTTACAGTCTCGAGTTGGAATTAATTATTCACTGAACACAGATCAAGTGGAATTCTGCTCATGGAAAGCGGTCAATTGCGTTATTTTATTGTTTCATCTATTGTCATGTGACGCTTCGCCTTCGACGTCCATTAATATCGTCGGTATACTCCTCACTTCAATGGCGGTGTCTGATCGTGATGCTGCGCAAAAACGCGAAAGAGAAACCATAACTCTGTGGGCCGTCTACATTGAGCAGATCGTCGTTAGAACGAAGCGAAACACTCACTTAACCTCCAAAGACTGTGGAGCGCAAGATCGAAAATATTTTTCTCTGGGAAATCAAAAGTTCATCGAATCGAATCGTCGCCGTGTTCTTTGAAGTCTCTATTACATATCTTTGGACTGCGGGTTTTATGCATTCGAAACGAAAATGAGCCGATCAAATTGCAAAACCGTGAGAACATTTCACGAATTTAGCGAGACTAGTCAGATACTTAGAAGAACTATCAATGTCACGTCGAAGATTCGCAACAAACTCCGATTCTGAACGTATGGGAGCTGGATAACTTGATTTGTTACGGTGGTGTATGCAGGAACATCAGTAGGCTAGACAATTCGTAATCATTAGGCCAAATCTCGTCAGGATTAGGAAGCGCAGGTCCATTGTTTTCAAGAACTCATCTAGAACCAGGGATCGGGCATAGGTTGCAAATCCCGTTTGAAAGGCTAGTGGTAAAGGCAAGATGTATGCTAACCCGCATAGGTATGTGAGCAATTGACGTTCATCATAGTAGATGGAGTCTCCATCCATAATATACCGAGTGCAACGCGATCTCGTTGATATTAACCGTGATCTTAATTAATCCGAACTGCGATGCACAGTTCTATTAATCTTTGAACAAAGCAGACGCGATGGAACCGTTCGAGATACATAGTTGGTTTGCTTCTAGCGCCAGGGAATCATGCAAATATATTCTTTTGGTCAAGTTTCTGTTTTTCCGAAACTATTTTTGGTATGAACGAGGGACATCCGGAGAATTTCGAATTCACGTGTGTATCACTTCTCGTGCAACGACACAGTGAGAACAAGTGATTTTTATGAATTGTTTTTAGAATAACTATTGGATATATGGAACTAGGCCTTTTTGGGACGGAAGCAATCTTGAAATACAAGCTTTATCTTTTTTTTAGTCAATTTCTTATTCATTGTTGAAGTGAACGTAGCTTTCTTGATGATGATTTCCGCTTGGATTCCATGCGTGATTAAATTGACATGAATGTAACGGTCTCGGCGAATGTGGCACCCAACGAAGGAATCATCTCGTTCGCGGAAAGCTCGAGGGAAGCGAAGTAATTGCGTAGGGCGATCTCGACTATTGGTTGAACCGCCACGTTGCATACTATGTATACCATGTGCCATAAGGATCACTGTACCGTGTGCCATTGCAACTACCAGAGACATCGAGTGATCCGGCAAGAGTGGTGCTCCTGGTGTGTCCATGCTGTTTGGTCTCATACCCGTTATTTGGCTTGAATAGCCGATTTGCACGAATCCCGAGGTTTCGAGCTGTTTGCACGTATCTCTACTGGTATTCGCTAAATTCTGTTGATGCTAGCTCTAGTACACGCGAATACATGTCGCCATAGTAGTCCTGGCTGTCTCTGCCGCACTACATTGACTCGCAACGGTGCATGCTTGAGCTCTGCAAACCGATTTTAGCAAAAGAAAAGCAATTCCTAGTAAAATATTCGACACACTATATATTTTATACATAATAAAGAAAAGGTGAAACAGCCCTCAAAGCTGGGTCTCTCATTTTTCTAAATCAATTCCGTTGGCTCCATGTATGGCAAACATGGATTAAAACAAACAAAACAATAAAGAGATCACAAGAATTTCTTATAACTTAATAAAGCCACTGAATAGAGAAATAAATTCGAGGTAAAAAGAGAAAAGAGGCGGTCAGCGGAACTCGACAGAATGATGATGTTAACAGAGTTGCTGTGTAAGTGACATAAGACGTCCACGCGAACCGTGGTCGTAAAAGTTACGATTGGACTATTAACGACCTACTTACTTTCAGAGAAGACTAGCATAGTCGCGCGGGATGTAGAACTATTATCCAACGAGAACTGATCGGCTACGATGGTCTTTTGGAGATGTTCGGAATCGTTCCTGCGTCGAAGAGAATGCAGCACTATTCTCCAAGAACGTTTGCTAAATTCTACGTGTCTGCTATGCTCTATAAATTCGTAATCCAATGTCGTAATTTCTGTTAGATTATGTGCTCGGTCGCGTGCGATACATCTCGTAGATTATCTGGGATGCATTACAATGTTGAATCCGAGCCAAGATTAATTCCCTAACTGTGTTACACATCCGAACCTATCAAGTTTCTTTTTGCATACCGGTGCGATTGTGGTACTCTGGCAGGCTGACTAGCGTTTCAAGGACAAACGGCCACTGCGATAGTTCTGGGAATCAGTACAGCAGATATATATGCACAGTTGGCAAAGGAACAAGGTTGAATCGAGCAGCGGCGGATCGCACATGTGAAAGAACAAATTAATAGATTTCCTCGGTCGACTGAATCGGAAAAAATCAATTTCGGAATCTTCGAACGTTGCTCGTTTCAGAGGTAGAATATTCCCCTTATCGTTGGGAACATACCATTAGGCATTTAGTTTCTGCATTGTCTGGCTATCGTTTGATTTCGAGAAATCCTTCGAGGGGTTTCGTATTAGCTTCCATCCTACGTGATTCGACAGCATAATCGCTCAATCCTCGCGAATAAGCACGCCCGCGTACCTTTACCGTAAAAGCCTCGCAGAATTTGTTCGTAGCAAGCTTCGATTTACTTTTCTCATTTTTTCTTTGTTTGTATGGCACGAACATGTTTCTGGCCACGTTCTTAATATGAGTCTGATGCAGTCAGGAACGACATCGTGAGTTGATCAATCGCGATATAAAATTGCCGCTGATTAACGGATCTAAATACATTATATCAGCGATGCATATGTATCTTTCAATTCTGTTCAAGTCGATTATGGCCATCTCCGGAGTACGAGCATGATTGAATCTGCCTCTGAATTGCGGTAGATATCCGAGAATGTCAAGGCGGCTGTTTGTCAAAAATGATTCACAAAGGTCGTATTCGTTGAGGAGAGTAACCCAGGCTCTCGCTAAACTATTGTGGATCTGTCCGGTTATTGCGTTGATGCCGCGCATCGTCGATGCTCTCGCCAACAGCCCGACGGTATTCTTGCTCCACATTTAACTAGATTTAAGTTGGGTTTGGGTTCATCCACTTGAACGTTTGCATCTCCTTCGCATCTTCGTCTTCGATTTTGGCTGGAAGACAAACTCGAAGAAGGATAGGAAGTATCACTAGAATAAAGACATCGTGTCCAACTAAGTGATCTTCGTGTTTACTTTTTAGGTTCGGCTGGCTTTGCAGCCGCAGCACCCTAAACAGGTGTTCGTCATCTAATCTCGCTAATCTGTAGCTAAGCTGCGTTGGTCCTCTCAAAGATCTACAAATAAGCTTGATCCCGCAAGTTGGCATATTGCGCGTGCCTCGGGATAACGAACCTCGTCCTTCTGGAAATTTAACGCTCTCAGGTGTTGGTATAACAACGGTGTGTACACCGAGACCAGTGTCAACATTCCCAGAGTCCTCTTCGACGTACACCCTTGTCGTCCTGTGCTGCAAAACACGTCCCGCTTCGACTCGATACAATTAAGACCCGGGTAAAGACAGCCTCTTGCTCCTCTAACCCTTGTACGCTCCTGGTTATACTAATACGGAAAGGGCAGGGATGTAGGGATACTCTTCCCCTAGTACAACCGGTTAACGTTCATAAGGTTGTGTCGTAAGGCCGGTGCCACCTTAGTTCCCAGTTCCAGTGAATGGTCCTATGTCCAAGTGTCCTTTTCTGGAATCAAAAAGCTTGCGGGTTTGGATATCTGAGAGATTTTGTACTAGTCCAGAGTTACCAGTTCCTAAGAGCCTGTCGTTCTCGACTCTGATAATGTTGTAATCGTCAATCATAACATTGGATGTTAGAAAACCTGGGTCAGCAAGGGTAGAGAACCAGGACTACTGATTGGGGGAGTGCCATCAACATAGGAAACGGAGAACCTAAGATATGGGGTACAAAGAGAAAGTACCAGCTACCAAGTGAAAACCAGTTCTAGTTCTTTGATCTATTGTGTGTAGACGCCGTATCAGTGTCAAATCTAGAATCGAAATGTAAGTTCCATGCGTTGAGTACCTAGAAGGGGATGTTTCAGGAGTGAGTGTCTAAGTTGTGCAAGAGGATGTGCAGATTTCCAAGCTGTCTTAGTGGCCACTAGGGGTGTGCGAGAACCCGAAATATCGGGAACCCGATGGTCGGGACGAGTCGGGTCGGGTCGGGTTCCCGAAAATTTCGAGGTTCCCGAAAGATTTCGAGATTCCCGAAAATTTCGAGAATATGACATAAGACACTCTTGAAAGTAATTCGTGATGGACAACATTCTTTCAATTTCGCGAAAACATCTAGAATAAAAAATCCGAAACTATGAATGTATTCATTAAACCGAATATAAATGATTACTGGGTTCTCGAAATTTTTCGGGAATCCCGATAAGTTCAAGAATCCCGATGCTTTCGGGAATCTCGAAATTTTCGGGTACCCGTCCCGATCCCGAAAAAATTTCGTGTTCCCGACCCGACCCGATATTTCGGGTTCTCGCACACCTCTAGTGGCCACGTATGTCGGTGTTTTCTTACTGTCCTGTTGACAATGTCAACTGCCTTCGAATAACTAAAAGGCATCCTTGCGCAAGGTGACAATGCTGGAAAGTTAAAAGTGTGCTTCATCCGACCGATGGAAGGGACCTATATTTGACGGGTTCCGGGTTCCGGGAATGATGCTGATCACCATAATTGAGCGTGTCATTTCGTAGTGCGCTTTTAGGGGGAAACGGGGCTGATAACTGGGATAAATTCTACGTAGTGATCACGCTTCACAAGTACTTGTCGTATTTTGTAACGACGTGGACGTGAGGAGCTTGTCGACAAGTCCAACTAGCTGGGGACAGCACTGTTAATGAAATAAAATGTTTCATCAAATAGATTTCACTGTATCCAACAATTCCCTCTCTCAATTCACCTGGGAAACTTAAATTCATCGAGGTATTCCTTGCCTCCGTAGTACTTTAATCCTAACCCAAGAAATTAGCATTTGGGGTGAGCTCTGCATCCATCAGCTCTTCAGACAATGGCTGCCAGTTTACGTTTCGTGCAAAGGTGTTTTCCACCCTTGTTCGGGTCCGGCCAATGTCAGTCAAATACTCCACAAATATTCTAGATAAGATACTTTTGGAGACTTTAAGATCCTAGAAACTTTCCACGGGTATTTCTTCCTTCATTTGTTAGGATAAAAATACATCTGCTTGCATCCCACATTGCCCTTCTTCTTGCTCGTTTATGTGCCACGACTATGTTTTTAGCCATTTTCAAATTATTCTTTTTCCCTTTAAGCTCTGTTTACCTTTCATTTTCTACTCCATGACGAGTGTCGGTCCAAGTGCTGTTACAGCAACAAGCTTGAAGTTGTTCTTGTTGCTGGACTTCGACAGACTTCTGTTTTACGTAAAAACGAACACGTTGCACCGACGATTCTTCGCCCTTACGGCTGGAAAGTGCATGGTTCAAGAATTATCGAAGCGTCCAGTTCGCAAGATTTCTTGCCTGTAGCCAGCACGATCATTAATTGCGAGTTTTGCGTTACGAGCGTATACGTAATCTAATTGTTCAAGCTGCTTCTACGGACAACGTGCTTCGTTTGTTTGCTTCTTGGAAAGTTTATACGATTCCTCTTCGTACAATGTTCGATTAGTTGCTCGTAGTTTCTCTTTTATACACACGTCATGGCAATTCACAAGAAATCAAAGAACATTTGACCGTTCTTTCGGGAATTTTAATTAATTTCAAATGACGACTTATGTGTTTATGTCTCCTCACCGATGTTTTATGAAGGACTGCCGGCGTCTAGAAGCACGTGACTGTAATTTCGCGCTAATGTGTTGGCCATCATAAATTGCAAGGCACGGGACAGGGTCTTCCAATGTGTGTCAGCTCTTGTCTATAGCCGGGTATGTACTTGGACTTGAAGAGCTTGACCTGTGTTCGATTCATCAGTTCTCATGTCAAGCATAAATGGCATCTGCAATACGTTATAGCATCGACCCGCCGAAGACAACAGTTCTGAATTCGATCTGTTCGTCTACTAAGTCTTCTATTCGTTTTCTAGGTCGTTTAAAACAACACAACCGAGCCACCTATGTTGTTAACTTAATTCTTCGCGTACCTAGAAGGATTTCCGAATTTAACTAAGAAATTTATTTAATAATCTCTGCTAGAAGCGTCTCTGTAGTTTCAAGAATTTATATATATAAAAATGCGAAACCGGTCGTTCGACCGTTCATAAATACATATACGTACCTAATCATTTCTCAGCCTCGAGGCTGGCGGAGAATCCATTTACCACCGAGAGTTTTCCAAACGAGAATGTCGTTCTATGTGTAACGAGCGTAGGGTGGTTTGAACTCTGTTCGAAAAGTAATTTCAGCTCTTACGATCAACTCCATCGATCGGCCAAGAAGGACCATCCGTAGCAATTAATCGTCGGCCCTCTCGGCCGATGTTCCTCATCTGTGGCTGTGCTCACGATAGTGTTTCTGCTTCTCAGATGTTATCGTCGTTCATCCTCATCCGTAGAGAGTCGCTCTCGACGCTTTCCAAGAGAATCGGTCCCGTTATCTCGGACATGGCCCGAGCTTTCATGTCGTGTACTCGAGATACCTCTCGAAGCACCAAACAGAGCTTTATTTTCATGCTTGTCCCCGGGTAACACGAAATCATTTGTATCTCGTTTACCAGCAAAACCAGCTTCGATCCAGACACTGGGAAATTCATTTTCATCCAGTGTCGCTCTTTGCCGGGAGTACAAATGAAGCTCGACTCACTCGCAATCGATCAATTGTAACTTCATTTTGAGATCGAATTATTTGTTCAAAGACAAGCTGCTTTTGCTGGCGATGCGCGGTGCCAAAGATTGGAATAGCAATCTCGAACTTCCGATCGCGAACGTTCAAGACTGCCAAAAGATTTGTTGATCGAACCGTCTCGAAAATATCATTGTCGCACGCAGGAGCTAGGATGTTACACAACGAATTTCTAATCTGCCGGTCCGACCAGGGACAATTTCATTCCGGATTGATTAGGTGTATTAGATTGTTACATTAGGCCTCTAAAACGTCTAATTACAGTTCTGATTGGACCGACTGTGGGATCCTTAGCACAGACATGTCCGAGTGGGCCCTTGACGGGCAAGAGTCCTCCTCTTCGTGGCTCGCAAGCCGGTTCGTAGTTTGGTTGACTAGGTTCTTGTCGCAGCGGTATTTGTGACAGCATCTCACTCGCACGTTGCTCCATCAAGCGTGCGTCACTATGCAGGGCTAACTCTGGCATGCCTTCCTCAGAGCGAGGGAAGATGCTAGGGTTCCAAATAAAGTGTTCTAACAAAATATAAATTGTGTTAAACTAATCTCTATGTTGAAACTTACTGATAAGATGTTTGTCTTTTTAATGAGAATATTTCTAAAAGTGAAATCTTTGCTTTATTCGGATCTGATCTCGTTATGAAATCGACGAAACACGATTGCAAGTGTGTTTTTATTCAAACGATCAATTTGTAAATCATTTATAATCAGGGCAAAAACGCTCCCCTCCCACTTGACCGAACAACTCCCCTCCCACTTGACGGATCCGAGCACTCATATGCTGAACATTCGTCATCTATACTTTCTACTTCATATATCTTCGTTTCATCTTCATCAAAAGATACGATGTCATCCACTTTTCCACAATGCTTTCTACGCAATTTGAATTCGCCACATTTAATGGAATTGGGTTTCTGGATGAGAGGACTGAACTCCTCATTATCCAGATTGGTGTACTGAGGAACTCTGTATTTTTTCTACCATGCTCACGATTGGAGTGAAGTTTACGTTTGTCTCCTCGCTCGAAGCTGTCGTATTGATTGAATCCACTCGGTATGAGAAGGGCAAACCTCCATCTTCTTTCTCACTCTCAGAAACGTCACTTTTCCAGTTTGGAACGGGTTTCTTCGATCTCTCACGCTTATCCCCTTGCTCATCAAAACGTTCACGGTCCATACTCTTACTTTCTAGAGCCGCT
The DNA here is from genome assembly GCA_028455765.1 of Lasioglossum oenotherae. Classification (NCBI taxonomy): domain Eukaryota; kingdom Metazoa; phylum Arthropoda; class Insecta; order Hymenoptera; family Halictidae; genus Lasioglossum; species Lasioglossum oenotherae. The sequence continues at coordinate 3,042,148 of CM052283.1, read as the reverse complement.
TTCGTTTCGGTTTTCCTCTCTTCGGAACGTTCCTTCCTAATCGTTTCCTTAATTATTGGAGTGCTCGATCTTTTTTTCGTCACGCTTCACTTACTCATGCTCCTTATCACGGAGTTCTGGTATCTTGTTCTCGCGACGTCTTTTAATTTCGGCTAACTTCGGTCCAATTTTTGTAAGTTAATGCCTCCAAAATCTACTCGCTCTTCTTCTCCAAAAGTAGCTCAGCTCATTACTATAATCATTCTGTCTTCATCTTCACGTTCATAGATTCCCATTTGGGACGCACCTTCTACCTGCCCTTAAATAGCTCCTCGACATGAATTTTTAATGTCGTATCAGGGATATTGGCAAAGTTACCTCCTCCTATAAAAGTGGAACCTTCTCGACAGAGGAAACATGTTCCTCTCTGATTCCAGACATACTGTAGATCTGCAAACGAACCACCTCGCTCTGTTTATCCCTCATGCGATAGATGCTTTCAAAGAATAGTTTGGTTTGATCAGCTTAGCTTAGGTTAGGTTATTGTTCAGGTTATTGTTAGTTATTGTTCACTTTTGTTGATCTGCTTCGCGGAGGGTTAACAACATGTGGAAGGAAAGAACTGCAATGTGAACGTCAAATTACAGAACGTACAATTTGTCGCGGTGACAATGAATCTGTGAGAATATTATTAAACAAATTATTAAATATGAATCAATGAAATCCCCGTCACAAGAGAGTTTCCGAGGAAAAGAACGAATAAATCGGTGTCAGCGGAGCACGGCTCTAATCAGTAAAACAACAAACGAAGACGGACACCTCGTTCGCCAGAATTTAGGAAGCTAAAAGACGTTGTATTATCGAACCAAACTTTCCTACGAAATGACACTGCTATTCTATTATTATCGTGGCCCATACTCTAACCCAGCCGGTCTCACGCAATGCGGCAATAGCCCGTATACTTCGGTCATCAGTTCCGTCCGCGATGAGAGAATAGTGATAAATGTCTACCACTTTGTGGGAAACGGTGACTCTATAGCAGCTACGTCAAGTGCCTCTCCACTGACCCCCAATGACCCGTCGACATATTGCTCGTTTAGACTGCAGTTTCGCTTTACACCGAAAAGCTTTATAACCTTAACACACCGTTTAATGCCCCCGGCATTAACAACAACGGCTTCTTGATTAGGAACCAGTCCATCTACTTATGTCCACGCGTATCTCTGATCACGAACAGGAAGTTCCGTTCATCTGCACGCCATTATCCAATGCGCCTCGCTCGAACAACGTGGACTTGTCTCTGTCATCCTCTGAAACTGTCCAACTCTATGAAACTTTTTGGGACATCAGTTCCAAAGTAGTCTTAGTACTTTTCACTTTTATTGACAAACGTTCGGCTCCAATTAAGGGACTATAATATCGTTCACGACAAATGGTACAATTTGAAAGTTTTCAATGATTAAAAGAATCGCAGAGTGGTCGTCGCACTTTGTAACACCTTCCAGGGACGTGAGCGCTGCTCTATCTCAGAGCGTCGATCCACAATTTTCAGCTAATTCGAGTTATTAACGAGGGAAAACAAATTAGACAATTCAGAGAATTTTTAACTTCGCTTAGAGATTCACAGTCTGATAATAGCATTTCAGAATTTGCTCAGACTTCTCTGCAGCGATCAAAACGTCGATTTTTATCGCAGTGCCCGCGGATCGGTAGCCGCGTTCTCAAATCGTCGAGGTTGCGGTAATTATCGGTTACGTGCGTCGCTCTTTTCGCTGTTGCGAAGCACGTACACGTGAGATAACGAGTCCCCTAGTGGGGCACAATGTTGTCCCGATGCGTGCCGATAAGAGAACGATTACATTCGTAAGAAGAACGTGAGAGGTGACGCCCGTCGCCGATATTTGACGCAATCGTGCTAGCTGCGTTCTCCATCTGTCGAACACTCTATGCATTGACGTACCGCATAATCTTAGTACGATGATGCAACTTGATGATGCACACCGTTTTCACCAGCCGACTACAATCCGATTTGGTCTGGTTCTTTTTGAATTTCGACTAGACGTACCGAGAACGAGCTAACCGAGCAAACTTGTTGCCAAATTTGTCGCTCATGGAAGTTCCTCGATCGTTCCTCTTTCTAATTAATCAATTATCATTCACTTTTCACGTAATCAAATAATTCATTGTTTTCTGTTTGCAGTCGACCAATTTGATATTTTTCCATGTCAGTCGAACACTTTTTAATAGTTGTCTAAATCGCTGTCTTCGGTGTTGGACACGTATTCTAGCGTTCGGCCGATTTTCCATACAGGTTTGAGCGCCGCGCGGATTGACCTTGACGAAGTTCGTTGATTTTGCGCACACAATGACCCGACCTCCGAAGGCTAGCTGTATTCATTATGCGTTTGGCCGTCCGCAGAATTTTTTTCGCCGCCGCCTAAAGACAAAGTCGTCTCTCAGCGGCCTCCTTAATTTCTCCTCTCCAAAAGAGACAAGAAAGAGCAGAGAGCTTCTCGATCGTTGCTACATCTCATGCTAGATGGCCTTTATCCCTCCCTACGGTCGCGCACAGACGAAATGCTTGATAATTTTCACGACGTATTCACAGATTGCAGATGGCGGTCGTATTCAAGCCCCATTTCTGTGAATGTTTCTATTGTTCGCTATGAACCGGCGTGGAGAATTTGGAGCTCCTCCAATGAAAGCTAAAGGACGTCTATCCTGTTTTTGTTTCCGCATTGTTCGCCACCGGGACTATCCACTATCTTTGGTCCCGGGGTAAACAGGTTTCTTGGCTAGAGCATAATTTTGTTAGCGATCGGCGACAAACGTGACACTTCTGTTGAAACAAGAATCACCGCGGCCGCGGCGGTTTGGATCGACCAAAACTGTTGTTTAAACAAACATTGCGGTGGATAGAGTTTTGATTTTCCACGGGGAGAATCGCGATAGATAGCGGACGTTTGTTGTCGGAACACCAGAAATGACAGTTTAAACAATCCACGGAAATTTATATTTTCATTCGGCCTTGGTGGGGTTAGCGGTAACCGATCGATAGACTGCGGAATTGATGAATTTTTCTGAAAAATGTGAAATATAAAGCAGCAAAAAAAGACCAGAAGAATTTTAAAATACTATTTGCGCCGTTCACAGGTGAAATTGATTGACTACCTTTTACCGCAAAGCTACATATATGACGCATAAATTTTTCCATTCAAAATCAATTCCCCTTTGTTAACCTTTGTACTCTGAATTAGTTGCATAAAAGATCATATTTCATCTATTTCCGCTTCGAATCTACAAACAAAAACCAAATGAAATTAATAGTTAAATGTGCAAAGTGCACGACAATTTTTATTCCGCATAAAGTCCGACGATCGAACATTTTCCGCGAACAAGGCGCGTCCGATCGGTCGCAATCGATATATTCCATCGAACGACTAGGCTCTGGAGTTGAAGCGTCAATTACGTCCTCTAACTCTAGCAATAGCTACAGTGCGCTGTCATTAGTCTTTATAATCCGTCGTATCGACATCGTATCTGGCCACCAGATGCGACACACAGTATCGGACGTCTCACGTGTAATTATACAGCAGCTCCTGATATTATTAACTCTCCCGCACGTACTAGTTCCGATCTATCGGCACTATCTGCAGAGTGGTCTGCGACGTCTAAGAGCCGCGCGAGTCATCCAGCAGTAAATCAGTTAACGCAGGAAGAAGACTAGTCGAGCGATCGATATCTAATTAATTATCGCGATGTCTCCCGCGAGACCTCGCCCCGTGTTTCCCCGAACGTCTCGTTTAAATGTTCGAGCTCAGAACTGTCGCTTCTCTCTCTCTCTCTCTCTCTCTCTCTCTCTCTCTCTCTCTCTCTCTCATAACCCTACGGTGTGCGAGAACACGGCTGCAAAAATCTACGAACTCGATTGATCGGAATCTAGTTCTCGAGGCTGTTCTCTCTTGAATTTTTAAGAATACTTTCCAGAATAACCGTTGAAATCTCAGTATTGGTATTTATGGGTATTTGAGTTAAAAAAGTGATCTTCTTAAAAAATGTAAAAACAATAGAAATTACAGGGGTAATATTTTTGATTTGATCGAGTCCGTGTGAGAACACTTTCGGCTCAGCTATCAAAACTGACGTAAACGCGGCTGCAAAAATAGATGAAATCGACGAGGCTCTTTTTTCTCGAATAATTAGGAATTCTTTTCAGAAGAACCATTGAAATTTCGGTATTGCTATTTATGGGTATTTGAGGTCAAAAGTGATCTTTTTAAAAACCGTAAAAATAAGGAACGTTAGGAAAAAAAAGTGTCGGAACACTTTTCGCCCCAGCTATCAAAATAGAGGACATGCCCGTCAAATATTGTCCGTTAATAATAATAAAACTAACGCAAACACAGAGGGGAGGCGGCTTCCGACGGGTGCAAAAATCGACGGCCTCGATCGATCGGGACAGCGGATTTCAATTAACCCGGCGCTTTTTCGCGGCTATAAAATAATTGAAGGTCGTTCGATCGGAAAGTGTAATCAGTCGGCGAACAAAGAATCCTCGTTGACTTTTAATTCGCCGAGTGTGCGTGCACTTACACGCGTTCGCGAGTTCGCGCGACTGTAATTGCTCGACGCGGACAGAGACAATTCGTCGAAGTGCATTCTCGATATCCTATCTCGCCTGGAGCTTGTGTATTTGCGGTCCCACCGCTCTTATTCTCGTTCAATTTTGTTTTAATGGTTTCCGCGGTCCGTGTCTGTTTGCATTGGAAACTCGTTCCTTGCCTTACATCTTCCCGCGCGAATTTGACGCGATCATCTTGCTTTTCTGGACGACCCGCAGAAATATTACCTCGGGGTGCCGCAAGGTCGAGAAAATATGTAAATTGAAAATCCCGGCGGAGGAGGCCAGAAATCACATCCGCTCGAATTCCCGTTTCAATTTGTCGGAATTTTCGTCGAGCCACGACGCTAACCTACCGATTTGTCTCGTAAAGTCTTTTTCCCGCGGCAACCTTTTTCCGATTTGCATCGGAGATCCTCGGTTTCGCCGGAGACCCTGCTGGCGATTCTTATCGACGATCGCGCATGGCATAATAAAGCTGTTACGAGTATCAAAAGCGTCTGATCGATAGTTAATGTACACGATGCGTGAAACGAAACATTGATTCTACGATTGAACGCGACCGGCCGACCGTTCCGCCGACGTCTTTGTGTTGATGTTTCATTTACTCTAATAGTTCTATTGACTTTCCTCGCTACCTCGACGTTCAAGTTGGTTCATTATGTCCCCCGATGAAGTTCCAACAAATCGATCGTCACGGTCTCGATAACGTCGGTACCAGCATCTACTAACCTAACCGTTAACGAACTTGCCTTACCACCGGGTCTTTTCGGAGACGCTAACCGGTGTTATGTCTGTGATCCGAACTCCGGATGTGTTTACCGCGCGAATTAATTAGCGAAGTTTCCAAAATCGAATTTCTCCGGTCCAACTAAAACTCACCGATTAGAGGTCCGACGCCATTATGCCCCGACATTGTGTAATTCTCCTTGCCAGGATTTTCGGGCATTGGTCTGCTAGTTCTAGCACACGATTATCCTCACGCTTTCCTAACAACACGGTTCGCTTCATGTTGAACCACTCTCCTCGCTTGTCTTGTTGGATCATGTCCTATGAACGCTCCACTCTCCGTTAGTAAATATTTCCCATCTTCTCGCAGCCATGGTTTTCTTTCCTGTTGCTTTTAGTTTTGTCCATTGTAGTTTACACACTCAGCTCTTTTCTTATAAATTTCTCTAACATCTTCTTCTGCTCTCCACCCATCCTTGCAACCATCATCTTCTTTCGTTATGCTTCCACCACAAGTTGGGGATTCAGGTTTACGACCCCCTCCATAGGGTGAACTTCCAACTTCACCAAGTGTTTCTCGACATCCCCTGTCAATCTGTCAGAACATAATTTGCCTTTCGAATGATGGGAGATACGTTGATAGATTCGATCAGCTTCCGTTGCTCAAATTCGAACGGTTTTTCGAGACAGCCGATGAAATCGTGCACTCTGGTGCAGCGACAGGTGTTGTGGTTGTAGGCATAATCGCGGACTGCGATAATAAAGACACAGCCGCGGTATGAGATCGATAACAGTCGACTAATATTGATCGACGCGCTTCTTCGTGATTCGTGTAGATTTTAATAATCCCAAATCCCACCGTGAGAATATCATTAAGTTGTTGGTTTTTCTTGTAAATCTCTTTCAGTCTGATCCAGTTTGTTGTTCAGGTTCTTTTGTGCCACCGCTTCCTCGACGATTTTGAGTTGATAATACTTGAGAATACTATCTGTGATGTGGTTCAAGTTTTTAATGTATTGTATACTTGTTTTGTTACAAATCAATAAAATTTCACAAATACTTATGCAGACAAATTTTTTCTTTCATTTTGCTCCAAAAATGTATACGGTTCAATTACCCACAGTACACAGCGAGAGGGTACAGTTTGAAAAATTGCGTTTAGGCTTAGGATTCCGCTCTTTGTCGCCGGAATCCCGTCAAAAATGGTTAACGGATCGATTCTTCGAAACGTTTACACCCACGCGTAAATTGGCTCGCGTAATTGGCAAACGGTTTTGTGATAGCTGTCGTCGTTCTCCGTTTGCAACGGTCTCGTATCCTCGTTTTGGCCATTATTAACGAACACCGGATACGCGGCTCGGTTATTAATGAGCGCGGTGACGTAATCAACGGATGAAGGCTCCACAGTAATTTCTAGCATTGTCCGATGATAAAGTTAAGTGCGACAACAGTTTGACGGTCCCGGAGAGCGTCGGTTTGTTTAGAACGGAATATTCTTTCGAGAGATTCGCGTGTATTCATTCTTCGTTGGATCAATTTGATTATAAAGTAGAGTTACTAGTGCATTCGTGTTTCTTCATGGAGTGAAGAATGCTATAGCGGTGAATGGGACCCCATGTGGGTCTCAATTGATTGTTTTGATGATCTTCACTCGAGTCCACGAGCCAGAACAAGTTCTTGATCTTAGGGAAACTAATGTGCTTCATAACTGAGAGGCCAAGCTGCCGTAACAGCGTATTTCACGAATTTATTATTAAAAAACAGAGGGTACAATTTCAAACAGCGAAACGATTAAACGAATCTAAGAGTATTAACATATGTATATCCGACTTAATAAATTAGTTGTCTCACCGTCAATCACCAACGACCAAATGACGAGGAGGTATTTCTGTCTTGCGGTAAATAAATGACATTACTTCAAAACGTTCTGGAACACTTATCGAAGTCTCTATTTTAGTAATCGTTGGAACATCAAATTTTTAACGGGCTATTCTGGTTGCGAGACATTATTCAGCTTATACTTGAGGAAAATTACGAAAAGGAAACATTTTGATTTTGGAAAGATTTTTTGATTGAGGAAAATTACGAAAAGGAAACATTTTGACGATTTTGTGAAAGTGAGAAACCGGAATATCCTCTTGAAGGATTAACGGGGTAAGAATAAATATTGGAAAGAAAGAAATTCAATAGTGAAGTTTCACTGCGGACATAAACGAGCCAGGCTGAGGTCTACGGAGGATTAATGAAGGAATCATCTCTGTGCAGCATAATTCCATCTCGCCAAAGAATCCTCGTCCAGACTCCGTGCCATTTCTTTTTTTAGCTCGCGAAGAACTTCGCGCGAATGAAGTTTCCCAGGCCGACAATTGACACGAACGCTTACCACCTGGCGAGTCCCGTTTACAATAACGTTAAAGTTTTACGAGGAACGTGAACTGCATGCATCGTGTTTGGCGGCGATCGGACCCGCGAAGTGGAGTGCGGGTCACATTGGACAGACAAAACCGATACTGAACTCATGAATCACCTGTACAAAGAACACGAATGAACTGACATGCCAAATTTTGATATATACAATTATTCACCCGGGCACAATCGGTTTCGTTTTGAAACGTCGGGTCTAGTCTGGTCGGCTTCCAACAGTACCGTTCATCCTATAGCGTTACGATGCATAAGCTCATTAGGCATTATTAGGCATTCATCGCGAGAAAATGTCTTGATTCTGCTGTTTAACACTGGAACTACCGAACGTTCTTTATGATAACAAGTGGACTGCGGATCTTTATGCGGAATGCAAAAGGAATAAAGTAGTCCAAGTATAAAGTGGTCCAAGTAAAATTTAATAAAATGAGTTTACCTCGGTGATTTCACATTACACTATATTAAACTCAATTATATCAATGTAATTTTTACGATATTGTCAAAAATGAACCGTCAGATAGTGTTTGTTATTTCAACATTGTACATATACCCTTTTCCTTTAACCCTTAGCACTCGAGTGGCGACTCAGAGTCACCACTAAAAATTGCTGTGCCATTATTCACAATATTGTTTAGATTATTAAATATGTTGGTATCTAATCAGTTACTGAACATTTAAGTATTCAATACTTTTAAGTATTAAAACAGCTTCGACTGCAAAGGGTTAAATATCTCGAAATAAGAAATATGTGACTTGGACCGCTTTCATAATTATGGGCATATATAAGAATCGACCGAAGGAGAAGGCGTTGAGTTCATGCAAAAACCGTTACCTTGCTTAAATTCGTTTCGTGTCTTCTGCAGTTTTCTGTCTCATGTTCGTTTTTGTCACGAACGTATAAACACACCACAGTCTAATAATAACCGTTCGTTTCGATACAGTTTCCGCGAATTTGTAAAGTTCAGTTGTTCCTCTCCGAGAAGCGTCGACCTCGGAATTTTCGACGGATTCGAGGTCCGGTAGTTCTAGCGTTAACAAGTTCCATATACAACACCACTGACGGAACCATCTTTTTGTGTCGACAGTGATAAGAGTGGGGAGCATCGAAGAGCGAGGATGGAACAAAGAGAAAAGTCGAAGCTATTGACTGTTTTGTTTTCTCCGGCCCACTCGCCTCCGAACGGATTGGAAGTCAGAACGAAAACGATTTAGACGCGTGTGAAACACAAAGCTGCAGCTAAACGAACGCGCCATAGTCGGCACCGAAAAAACAAACAGAAAAGAGAAACGATAGAAAGGACTTGCGTTGATGTAGAACCTGAAATTGCAAAATATAATGGAGAACTAGGGCCGGCCGATTGTAAAGAAACTGTAGAATATTGGATAGAGTTGGTCGAAAACACGCTGTTTGCCCACGGTGTTATCGAGCTGCATCTGTTTTTTTCCAAAGTCGCCGTGTTTGCGTGTTTCCGCGTTGTTTGCGTTGCGACGTTCCAATAACCAAAATAGGTATTAGCCGTTATTGGTTAACAAATACAGCTGTTCGCGAGTCAGCGGACAGCGTTCGACGCTGGTCGTATGTCAGCATTGCGAAAAAACGGGAAAATCGAGCTGCATCGATGCATACAAGTACGGTAAAACTTCGTTCGTTGCACCAACGTTAGAAATATTGGAACTCGTAGCGAGGACTGGAGGAGAAAAACGGATCGTTCGATCGATTATCGCCTTCGTTGTAGAACCTCGATGTTCGAACACGTTCTCGGCCCCGTTTCGTGCAACGAGTGAGGTCCTACCGTAGAGTGATGTTCGGTTAAATTTACATTTAGATCTTCTTTGTTATTCATAATTTCCTAGAGGAAGAAGCAAATTTGGATATTCTCCAATGACTGTATATTGACAACGACAAAATAGAATTGTATTTCGGTTCGAAGAGAATTCATGACATTCATTTTTAGAAGATTTTGTTCGAAAGCTTGTTGTAGGGCAAGGGGTTATCATTGTATCTACCATGATCAAGTAACTTTTTATCGGTTTCCTCTATCTCACAATTATTGAAATTATAAAAACGCTTTCATAGCAAATGAATGAGTTGACGACTTCTTCATTTAAGCGCGTACTATGATGAAACCGATACAAGGTTTAAGTAAATTCAATCTTCTTACTTTTGTATGTTTTTTGCTTGATAGACTTAGTGTGAAATTCTCGCGTGAGCAGGACATTCGTGTAAATTTAACCGAGCACTACAGTAATCCACAGTTAGATATTCTTCTCGCGAGTAGGATAGTGTTGTTTTTCTGCATTCTAGCATTGTATTTACTCTCTCTTTCGTTATCTACAGGGCTGCGCTGAGGTATACTAAGTGGCAGGGGAAGAGTGGGGATGAATCGTGGACATCTAACCGTGGATTACACTACAGTCGCTGGCCAAAGAATTAGAGTCACTTACAATGTTCTAAATTTTTCGCGGCGATTCGTTGTTTTCGGATGATTTCGCCAAACATCCAACATGTTTGTTCTTGTAAATCATCTATTGCGATGACAGTGATCAGTGAACTCCAGATGTTTTCAATTTGGGATTCGTGCCCTCTTCAAGAAAAGTAAATTAATATGCAACACCCCTTGATAGTCAATGAAATGAAATGATTAAAGTAATTGCGTAATTACATTCCGTTCAGGCGTTTCAAGTTTACTGGGGATCACGAAAGACGTTTAAAATTGTGACTGGTTCTAATCTTCTGGCCAGGGACTGCAGGTATCCTCGTGGGTAACAGTTAAGTGTCGACGATTGGTACGGCTCGTGGCATCCGTTGAAATCGCGCTTTTGGCAGGCCCAAATCCGCTTGTTCATACTCCGGGGAAACTCGTGTCAATGTTTTACAGTTTTGTCACCGGTAGAAATAAGCGTCGTCCCGACGAGCAGAAACGGGAAACGCCGCGGCGCGGTTCCGTTTAGCGTACCGTTCTGGACCGAGCGCTCGTTAATCGATCCATGGAAAGACGAGAGAAATAAAATATATTTGCATACAGCCTTAGCCTAGAAAATCAACAAAAACGTAGCCGATCCGGCCGCGAGAACGCAATATGTACCAGATAGCCGTGGTTGTGTATTGATTTTCTCTGGTCACGCGTGCATGTGCGATAGGAGATTGTCGCTCGCTCACCTTTATACGAGAGATTCACATGGGTGGGGGATGTTTACGGGGAGGGGGATAGAAAGGTGGGGTGCGTTGATACGTTATCGATAATTTGGAAATTTGCACCGACAAATTTGTGGATCTGCTTGCCTACGGTGATTCGAAACGGAACAGCGAATCGTTCGATTAACCGGGACCCGGTGAATCTTCGATATTCGGGGTCCCGGTGGAAAAGGTCGACGTTGTCGTGAAAACAAATAGCCGATTCCTCGAGATCTATAGATAGTGATGGGAACGGGATCCGCCATGTGCTCGTATAGGCACACTCGTCGATCCGATATCCGAAGTTTATTTAGCCAGATACGATTAATACCGATAAAGCCAGCGGATTATTCAGTTCGGCTCGAGCCAAACGGGACGAGCACACGCGAGGATCGAGCCGAGCTTGCTCCGATTTCGAGTACGTCAAATTTTTTGGACAACGTCCGAATCGATTTTACAATGCGCGAGTGAAGGTCCGATATCGTCGAATAAAACGAAAATATCGCCGAGATACGAAAGTGCCGTGTGTAGACTGTCTGAAGCTCGCCGAGCACACGTACGTGTAAGCATCGTTTCTATTTCAGTGTGGTCATCGCAAAGAAACTTCCTAGTGCTGCATTACTTTATTAACGCGTTCCCCGCCACGCTGACTTTAACATCCACGTCGATTACCATGAAACACTACAGCAAAATCATTTATCTTTTCCACCGTTCGAGCCACTCAATGCAAACGTGGTGTAAGTCAATGTTTGTCTTAATCATTTCCTTCGATATTACCGTGTCTCGCAGAACCTTTATTCCTCATTGTCCAACTGTTCCGTTCCGCGCCACTTTTGCATGAAACGCGGCTCATTTATTCCACTGTACACCTGCAATTGGCTAACTTGGTGTACTACTTGAAAGTCCAGCGGGGAACGCGTCGAACACTGCATTTGTTTTCTGTGGGACATGTGCAAAGAAAGAGACTGAATGTGCGAACTTCTGGATCAGTGGTCGTGATTTTGCGACGATTTCGTTGGCTGGATGCTCGTCATCTGTCCTGGTCCTTTCCAGTCGCGTTGACCTTCGGATATTGCGAGGACGCCGACGAGGGGACCACGGGAATTATAACGAGCGTGAAGGTATATTTTATAAAGGGTGAAAGAACCGCTCCGACCACGAAAGTCGAGACAGCGATGTCTCGAGAACTGTCGCGTTTCAGACGGAAATCTACTTCGCTACCGTAATAAAACATATCCACGAGTCTCGGCAGTCTCTGTAGACGTACACAGGACTGGTCACAGATTCGTGTCGCGGCAAGTCTGACTCTGCGACAGTTATCGGGGCTGAGCGACGATCCCATCAGAGTGTCCTTTTCTCGCGACGCGTTAGATACCTTTGAATGGATTGTTTCTTTGAAAATCCTACTATACAGGCTGTCCCAAAAATATGGTACTCGAAAGGGGTGATTCGCAAGGTCATTTGAAGAAACTTTCTCCGCGGCTCTGATCAGCGAACTGATTGGTCCGTTTTTATCGATCTTAACTAGACTGCGGATCTTCACGCAAAATAAAAATGTTTTGCATCGATTGTGGGAAGCAGAAATAACATAACAATTGATTTCATCCCTTAATGACTTTGTTACATTAAAAGCAACACTACAACATTCTTGAATTTTTAAATATCTTTTACCGTTTTATATTTCGTCCAACAAATTTCTTCATAAATGCATAAAGATCCGCAGTCTCATAACAACTCTTCGACAATGCCGCGGAGGACGCTTTCGCACGAGAAGAAGCTACTTCAAATAACATCGGGAATCACCCCTTCCGAGTGCACCATTTTTGGGGCGCCCTGTATACAAAACTGTCTATGTCTTCCTGGCATTTGTACATATTCGTTATACAAATATCGTTACGTACAAAATTCGCGTGTATGTATGCTCTGGCGGTAGCGACCAAGAAAGTAGAGCATGTATACAGGCTAACGCTGCAAATGGGTTAATTTTATTTTCGAAAATGAAGCAGAGAAATCATTCGTCCGCGAACGGTTATGGCTAGACTGCGGATTGTGTGAATTTTTGCCAAGAACGAGTATCAATGTATTACGTCCATCCTGTGGAGACGACAAAAGAAAGAATTAAATTTCTCTTGGCCCTCTGCTTTTTACAATTGAGAGCTCCACTGCCGGAAGGAGCTGTGCAAAATGTGAAAAATGAGATTCGCAATAATTCCGACACCTCGCAGTGTCTAGCCATTATTCCATAGCTGTGATTATATTCACGAAGTTTCCTTATGTGCAGACTGCGGATATTCGTACGAGATAAAAATGGTCTAATTTGATTATGAGGAGCACAAGTGAAACGACAATCTATTTCTTCTTTTAGTAATATCCAGACGTTGGAAACAACATGAACAGCATTCCAAGCTGTTTGCAATGTCTTCGGAAGTGCATAAAATCCGCAATCTACGTGTACGGTGCGAGAGAAACAAAACGAGTGGCTGTTGGCACTGCTTCCCTCTCGCAGCGGACCGCTCGATTGAGAGACTATGTTTATTTCGCATGAAGATCCACAGTCTAGTTCTGTGGTTGTCAAGAAGAACACCGCATTTCACATACTTTCAGTTTCGAGTAAATCCTCTATAATCGCAAAAGCCTCGGGGAGGTTCTTTTGCAAAGTTCGTGGACGGACACAATTTTTTGAGCTTCAAAGGCTGCATCGAACGTAGAGAAGGACAGCGCTTGTAAAGACAGACTCTCCGTGTCTCTTTCTTTCTCATACGCTGTCCTTCCTTGCGCCCGAAACGTCCATCGTTAAATGAACCAACCAAATGTATTTAATACAGTTGAAATTACATCGTGTTTGGTATTATTTTAATCAGAAAAATGCCACAAATATATTGGTGGATGTTTCACAAAAAAATAAGTAATAATAAATAAGATTTTATATTGGCATTGCAATGTGAGGTTGCGCGGGCCTTTGAACTGTGCCGGCGACAGCGACTCTCCGCGTCGCATTATTAGAGGGGATATTTTTTTGCGTTTATCGTGCACGTCCTCTTTGCGATTATAGAGGATTTATTGTATTGTCATATAACACTAAACCTACCGAGCCTTAAATAATAAAATGACAAGATTGATTTTATTTAGACTTGGTGCGGCCACTATTGTAATGCGTGCTCTACTAAAGATATTCATACAACCATTCCTTATGAAGTCATTTTTATCATTTCAATAACTGTCAAATAAAAAATCTGGAACCGATCATTTTGACCGGTGGTGGTTGGTTTAGTGTTAAAATTGTGATCACTAATACTTTGACATAGGGCATCGGTTAAATTGCATTATTGTTCTGAGCCTTTAACATTTATTTTCATCACTTTTTTCTGGTAAAGACGTAAATCTTATGACATGCGGCGTTTTCCCTGGCAACCACAGAGTTATGGCACCCGATGCGCTTGTGACCACGGTCCCCTCGTCCAAACATGAACGCTGTGCGACGTCGGGTTTCAGCAAGTCTTGCGTTGGCCCCATCACTATCTAAAGAGACTCGCAGCTCCGTACGTTGTAGCATGAATTTTCGTCGGCTGGCAGGATGGTGACTGGCAGAGAGACTCGATCGATCACACCGCAATATATCGGTTGCAAGTTCAATGTCGTAGACTCGCGACGCGACGTCGGCCATCTTCCCGCGGAAGATGTAGCTAGCTAAACGGTAGCCCGCGGAGGTAAAAAGCTATTTTCATGGATCGGTTCGTTCCACTGCATCGCCGCATGCGCACCAATCAAACCTCCCGGTGTACCTATATTAAGGTAGGCTAAGAATGATTCACGTGCCGATCGCGTGTGAGTCTTCCCTCCTACGTGTCCGAGTGTCGTTTGCGAAAATCATTTCTTTTTTCTCGCGTTCCATCGGCCGTCCAGCCGCGGAACGGGACGCGGGATGTCGAGGGTACCTCGTTTTTGTTTGCGAATCGAGAAAGAGAGAGAAAGTGAGAGAGAGAGAGAATTATGCGACGACCATGAATATTAATTGTTTGCTGATCAAATTGTTGCGCCAAAGTACGTACGAGCGAAGTATTTATCTCTATGTGTAATAGGGACACGATAGAAATCCTACACGAGTTTAAGATATATTTAAAGAAAACAAATATACAAGATGGAGCGAGAGAGAATGAACGCAAATGAGGGAGAGTGTGTGTGTGTGTGTGTGCGTGCGTGAAAGAAAGAAAGAGAGAAGGAGAGAAAACGAGAGCGAGGATGGGATATGGGAGAAGGGGGGATGAATATTATCACTATTTTGCATCAGAAGTATTGTAAAACGAGAAGTTCTTCTCACCTTGTGATTATTATGTTTGTAAATCGTAGCCGATTACGATTCCTATAACGATGTGTATGTAGAGATGTTTGAGAACGGACTTGTATTATTTGATCTAGTACTCGATGAGTTACGAATTTAATCGATGGACATACCAACCTCATTTTTTGTAAATATTAATTTAAAATAAATCCTATTGTAAAGATTGTATAATTTAAACGTGTCGTTCCGTTTATTGATTTCTATCTTCGTTCAGCCAAGCATTCTTTCGTCTTGTTTCTGCACGACGTCCCTTTTTGATCCTCCCCCGCTAGGGTAAAGGTACCTAATACTGCGGGTGTACGTTTTACTTTTTTCCCGATGAGAGTAAGATACGTAAAAACAAATATCTTGCTGTGAATAAATTTGTAAAAAATCTCTTGTGTCTTGCAGTCAATGCATATATTTTTTATTTTGCGTGAAGATCAGCAGCATAGCAATAAACAACAAATACTTTGTTACTGTACTCAGGGTTTATTTAAATTAATGCCTAGATACGTAGTTTGTTTCCGTGCGCTCGCATATTTCGAATTCTAATCCGCAGTAATACGTGCAAAATGTTATCGATTTTATTTTTCGATATTTTGTTGTACTAGATTTTGTTGGCCACCGATTTTCTTTTTATTCAGAACACATCATTCTTCCGTAAAATGCTTGCACATATTATTTCATGATAAATCAGGTACAGTTACCCAATCTCGTATTTCTCATCGTAGAATATTCATCCTATTTTCACCACGCGGCTCTTCCCAGCAAAACAAAAAGGAACGATACAACGAACGTTCTCCGTGAATTCTTCTTTCCGATACGCGAAATTCTACCGCACAATCGTTTTATTCTACACGGTTTACCCCCGTTCTTTCCCGCTAATTTCGTAATCGGTTGAGTACCTTTTAAAAAAACGAGAAGCTCGTCAAAGGTGATTGGCACGAGTGGCTATAAAAGTTGCGCGGCTCCCTGTTTTGGTTTTGATCGGATTATACACCGGGATGTCTCTTTATACCGCGGGGAATAAAACTGCGACGAATGTTGCCTTTTCTTCCTTTTCTCCCAGTTTCTTTGACGAAGAATAAAAAACGTCGCGCTACATTTAGAGATCCCCAGTTTCATCGTGCACCGTCACTTGAAGCACAGCGCAAGGTAGCAGTTATAATTTACGAATTATAAAATTACACTCCAGACCAGATGACTTTTACGATTCACGAAGCGGCTGATGATTCTGATTGGTTCATTCTGATATTTAGACCGTCGGCATTTCGTCGATCGTGTCGCGTAATATAAAATTGTTTCAGTGATTGTACATATCATTAATTAATCGTAAACGATACGGAAAGAATTCACGTTTACAAACTCGACTCGTGTCCACTTAAAATTCAAAGTTTATCGAAATTAGAATGTAAAAACTATTGTAACGAACGAACAGGTTATTCTCGTTTTATCTAAATAACGACCGGCATATATTTATGCAAAACTTTCTGAAGCACTTGCAAGAAGCAAGAGTCGAACGAGACTTGTTTTTTCCTGTATTCACTTTAATAAGTCGAAGAGTATCCATCAGTTGTTCACGGACAAACACTCTAAATTAAATATGAACAACAAAGTCTCAATATATAACACAATGATCAAACCAATTTGAACGTACAGAGCTGTAGAGTATGGCTGCGGAAAGTCACGTTGCTATAATTGTAAGCTAGAAGCACTACAATTCATAGTTACTGGGAACTATAGTTAACGGCACCGTGGTACGTGCAGAACGATCAGCTCAGAAAAGACTTGAAAATTTCATCAGTCTAGTCCACAGTCGATGCAGACAATTTTTATTTTCCACAAAAGCCCGCAGTGATTTGTCTTAAGGATGTTCTGGAGGTACAATGGGAGACAAGAGTACAAGAAATTTGAAGTCCATCAATACATGGCAATGAAAGCCGTTTATGAGTATATTTTGCACTAAACTTTTGCGAATACTGTACCCTCTATATTCAGTGATCTACACTTGTCGCGTTTCCATGCTAGTGAGAGACAACACGATAAATTTGACGTTTTGTAAGAGTTTATAATCTTTTTGCTCTGTAACTGTTTAGTGAATCCTTATAAATTTTGAACATAATTAATTACATAATTTTTACTACATATTAAAAAAAACTGGAGTTTCTAGTTGCGTTTTTTCAAGGTTTAAATAGGATTTGAAGTGGATCGTCAAATTTTCAAAAATTTTGTTGCGTTTTTATATACCTCCAGAACATCCTTAAAATCGTCATTGCGTTAGTCAATTTCTGATGATTCACTTGAATGAATAGCTGCCACGTTAAGAACGATAGAAAGACAGGGAACTTAAGACATTAAGAACGATAGAAAGGGATTTCAGCTTCGCCTTGTTAGGTACTTCAAGTTCTACGGTTTGAATTTTCTTTGTCAACTGGTTTAATTAGCAAAGCAAATCAGTGTCAAGCAAAATAGTTTCGCTTTAAATCGTTTTCCTCGCCTCCTGTAAAATTTACTTTTTCGGACTTGAGCAATTTTCATACGAGGCCGACTACATGTTTCATATCCATAAAGTGAAAAAAATCCATATAGAATGGAATTATGTATTCTATGTCGGAAGAAATGTTTAATTTTCGTGATTTAAATAGCTCCGAGTGCAAAGGGTTAATATCCTCGAAACAAGAAATACAAGAATTAGTATTTTCCTACAATTCCGATCAACTGCAATTTTTGAAGAAACTTCTTTTCACATCCTGTAGTAAACCAATTGCTCTGACTTCCCAAGAAAATTGAAATCGTATAGTACAATATTAAAAAAGTCATGGTCCTTTTTAGAGCGTCCTGATATTAATTCGTTTCACTGTACATGGCTTAGACCAGTTTCATAATTATGGGCACATATCAATGACCGCAGAGACCAAGCGTAGCGATTATAGTAACGCTGTTATTAGATTAATGTTGCTGGCACCGGCGGTGGTCCGTGACGAATTACTTCGTGCATTCTTATCACCGACAGATATAATACACACGTATGTATATATGTACTGTAATCGACGCAATGTTGTAACCGTGATTGACCCCGAAACGTCATTGAAACAATAATGCCAGAAGCCGCGGCGCGCGTTGTGGCATAAATTCAAATTGATAGTGCCGGTGTGTTTTAGAGGGGTATATAATGATCGCTGCCTGTGCCGGACGATAAATTTTAGAAAATCCTCGAAATAGAATGGCGGTTAAGAGGAGCGGCTACGAGTGAGAAAGCCAACGGCACGACCTTGGCTCATATGTGGATTGTTGCTGCGTCTAAATCCGTACCACTCCCGTGTGCACATACAATCATAATATTACCACAACGATACATCGCCAACCGACTAGCAAACTCTTTCAAAATGGCCCTCCGACCATGAAAAAAGTAATGAATTTTCAACATTTTTTTTTTTCTGACAGTCTGTTTAACCATTAAGCGAACCTTGAAAATATACTTTAAAAATGCAATGATTAAATGAAATTATATTTATTATGAATAGAAATCTGCAGGTAGTATATTAACAGTTAAACACATTAAATAATTATTAACATATTTTCATTTCTGACAATATCGTAGAAGTTACATTGAATTAATTTAGTTTAAAATAATATATGACGTGAAATAACTGATAAACTCAATTTTTTTTAATTTACAATTATAATTTATATTTTAGATTTTATATTACAATTATAAAATCGTTGACCGCACGGTTGTCTGCATTTGCAATAAGTCATAACGAAATTTCGGTTCTATTTCTAGTACTTAAATCATTGATGTGAAATCTGATTTCAAAATAAAGATACTGAGGGTGTTTTCAAATGCTATAGTCTGCGAGGGTGATGCTTCAAGTGTAATCGCGTATTTATGTTCGAAGAAGTATTAACTTTCACGTTCGAGGCGATATGCCTGCATTCATTCCGACTACTTGAGTCATAGTACATTGTTCAGCTCGGAGTTATTAGAGCGACGTGAATAAAACGATCAAATTGAAAAAATCACCTGTGATGAAATATCTTTTCTTTGACCGGATGCTCGTGACACAATAGTCGTTTTGTTCGCCTCATTCGAAATAATACTTGCTTTTTACTAGGCCAAATGAAATTTTTATGGAAAGTGAAAATTATCTGCATTAATAAGACACAGGAGCTACGTAGACATTTATTTATTTTTTAAACAATTTCACTGGCGGTTGAAAATGATACAAGTGTCTTTAAAATGCTTTTACTCTCTTGCACTTGATCTATCGATTTTTGTTATAAAAATATAAAATCCGCAGTCTATTGTGACAAAATTGTAACAAAATAAGGAAGTTGTAGAAAAAATGTTTCGGTGTTTCTATTGAAAACAACTTACTTTACTGAGTAAAATTGCGTGGGGACGTTCGCTGTGTTGCTACAAGAAAAACAAAATGCGAGACTTCTGGTCAGGTAGGTAAAACAGTACATTATATCGGGCCTGTGCAATTTGCGGCTCGCGAGTCGCAGACGATTCCCCTCTCCTTGTGTCCTCACCACCAAACAACTGCATAGGAGGCCTTCTCATAGTCACGCGAGGCAAAGCACGGCATGGGCAATATGAAATAGCTGATAGTGGGGGGAACCGCTACTCTGGTAGTGGGGGTCGTGCAGTGGCAGCGGGGAGGAAATTGCCTGGGCTTGACCAGTTGTTTTAATAGCTGTTGGAAATAAAACTAAAATAAAAATTTTTTAATATATCACGTTTTTAAGAACGGACTAAAAAGTATAAAATAATTTTTCCTAGCCCCATACAAATTCCTAACAGCGTACAGATAGTCCTGAAAATTTGTGATTGTGAATTTTGAATAGCTATGAAAATAGTTGTGAGATTTAAAACGAAAAACGCGGGGCGCAAGATAAAAGTAAGGAGTATAGAAGAGAGTAGCTGCCATTGAGAAAACTCACACAACAGTTCATATCATTTGCAGTACAATAAAACTGTTAGTGACTTAGGTGAACTATTCATTCATGGTCAAAATAATACTGCGGTTGTCACCTCTGTTTTTTATGAATGGTTAAGGGTGGATTTAGGTGGGGAAATGTTACGTTTGTTAATTGGACGGTGGTGTGTCGGAAGAACTTTAGGTTGAGAAGTGGGAAAACTGTCAAAGAAATTCCTTTTGGCATTGTCTTTGGTCGTCAATGACATGATTTATAAGGATAGCCCGTTCCTCGCTTCGATGGGTCCGTCGATCTGTCGGGGTTGAAGATTCGCATGCGTTTTTTGCTTGCTATAACGACCTTTACAGGTATATCTATAATATGAAAGAATACCTTATATCCACTGTTATAAAATGTTACCGTACCTCACCCTCCAGCGGTTTAGGTGATATACCTGTTAAAGGTCGTTATAGCATGCAAAAAACGTATGCGAAGACAATGCCGAAAGGAATTTCTTTGACAGTTTCCCCACTTCTCAACCTAAAGTCTTTCCGACACACCACCGTCCAATTAACAAACGCAACATTTCCCCACCTAAATCCACCCTTAACCATTCACGAAAAACCAAGGTGACAACCGCAGTACTATTTTGACCGTGGTCGGAGTAACTTCTTCCCCTTCGCTGTCACGGTTTCGGGTAATTTGTTGTTTTGTGCTCCACACTTATTGAGACGTATTCGCGTAAATGACAGTGTCCTGTTGATCCGACGGAGGAACAGAAGATTCTGAAAAATTTGTAAGTACCTATACTTGATATTAGTATTCTATAACCCAGGATTAATATTCCTATGTGTAAAACCTTACGGTTCAAAATATACAGCCTTTTAAAGGTAGGGCAGACAGACGGACGGACAGATAGCGTGAGCTTAGTAATAACGAACAAACTAACGAAGAGACAGACAAGAAAGCGAGTTAATATTGCATTGTCATCCAGTTCTGAGCCATGTTTAAAGATTCAAGCCTCCAGCTCATCGGGAAGTTACTTTAAAATTAATTGCAAAATTTGTACCGAACAGGGAAACAGACAGACAAGAAAGCGAGTTAATAAAAACGTGGTAAAATACAGCATCACTAGTATATTCTTCCTCACTAAAAATAGAAATAGATCTTTGTACGGTCAAATTTGTTTAAAATGTAACGCTCCTTGATGCGAGGACAGAGTCCGATTGATTAATATTAAAGTACATTCTTCCTCGTGCAAATACAGATGGATCGTTCAGAACGCACGTTGTGTTGCCATGCGAGGACTAATAGCTATTAAAAATACAAAATAACACAAGTATTTATATTCTTGCTAGCGAAAATATGGATGGAACTTCGTAAGGGTAGAATTAGTTGAAAACGCAACGCGCCTTGTTTTGCTATTAAATATGAAAAATGCAAAATCAATAGTGTCTTCTTCCTCACGCAAATACAGATGGATCTTCGTAGGGTAAAATTGGTTGAGAACGTAACGCGCGTTGTTTTGCCGTGCGGGGACAGTTTCCGTTGATTAATTAGACTAATAGCAGGCTATTAGTCCGAAGTTCATGACATAGGCGAAACCGGCGGAAGCCAGTTCGCGGGCATCAAGTTCGCAGGGGTTAAGGGACGCATCGCCCACAGCTGTTATCATACTTCGTTGATCGAATGTCGGAACTTACCGGTGCGCAGATGTGCGGCCACGAAACGTGTTATCGTTTCAATTTGCATTATCAGCGTTTCATATAATATTTACGCGGCTCGCGGTGACTCACGGTTTTCGCAGACTGGATGCAGCCGTTCCGAAAACTGAAGTCTGCGGGTAGAAAGTAATATTTATTGTTCCGCCAGTCTGAATTTCAGACTCCAGACAACCGAGGATAATCGTCTTATATCACTGTTAACAACGGGTGATGTAAACTTACGCCGATCAATAACTAATCCATTTTTACTACGCTTATATTAGCTTGCCGAGTTGTTGTTGTCTTGTACGTGTCAAATCTTGTAATCGAATTTTAAACCACTTCCCGATGAGCTAGAGAGACTTAAAACTTTAAACATAGTTCAGAACTGGATGACAATGCAATATTAAAAAATAAGTTAAAAAAGAATACTGTGCGTTCAGGAGAAAGAAATTTTAATATTAGGTGAAGTAAAAAGTTCTGAGCGTTTTACTTCACTTAATATTAACCGTCACACCTCGTCGCGTGATACTCGGTAGTACGTCATCGCGTTCAGCGATCCCCACTCCGCGCGCCAGCGCTCCCTACTCCACCCATTTCGCACCGAAAGAGCTCATTGTCAGTCAGTGTGGTGTTCCGTTCATGCAGTTCCATTTCGGACAATTTCGGACTCCATCGAGAGACTTCGTCTCTCGGACTCATCCCCTCATTCTATCTCGCGTGTTTCCATATCTTGCGTTTCTATATCTTACTATTTCGTATCAGTATTACTATATCTTGCGTTCCATTTAAAAAAGACTAAAAAGTAGAAAATAGAAAATATATAAAAAAACTTTTTAAAAATACGCTTATATTAAAATGCACTGAAAAGGAGAAAATAATTTTTTTAGACATTAGTGACTATAAATAAAAGCGCGGAGCGCCCAGGAAGATTACGTCAATACAGTTTAGCGCTCCACGATTTTATTTATTGTAAGTAGTGTCTAAAAAAATTATTTTCTCCTTTTTAGTGCATTCTAACCTTTTGCACTCGGTTGTCCCCTCTGAGGCACCATTAAAAATTGATGTATCATTATTCAAAATATTGTTTACATTATTAAATATATCGGTATCTAATCAATTACTAAACATTTAGGCATTGTACGAGGTATTATACCAATTTCATATCCATAAAATTTCAAAAATCATGGGGAACGGAAGTATTCGAGGTCGGAAGAAATGTTTAATTTGACAGTTGAAATAGCTCCGAGTGCAAAGGGCTAATATAAGCGTGGTTTTTCAAATGTTTTACTTAATATATGTTTTCGTTAATAACTCCTAAACAAAGCCGCGGCCGACATTTTTGCAAAGGAAACAGTTGTACGTCTTTAAATAATTACAATTTTTTGCGAATATCTCGGTAGCCGTTCATTTCCGCAAGATAATTCTTTCGGTTTCGTATTACCCTTCTCCCCCTCATCATACGCGCGTAACACCCACCACCTCAGCCGTTGTCACTATACTAAACCGCCGCCTTAAATTTTTCTATCTATTCCGACACTAATTTTATAACAGAAGAAATTTTTAACTAATTACTCAAAATTTTGGGGAGAAATATTATCAATATTATTTTATGGAGAACCAGGAAAAAAATTATTTTCTCCTTTTTAGTACATTTTAATATAAGCGTGGTTTTTAAAAAGTTTTTTTTTATATATTTTATGTTCTACTTTTTGCATTTCTCTTGATCGCCTCTTTTCCCGGACTCGATTCCACTCCTGTTCTTTTCTAAAATCAATAATTGGATCCTACTGGACGCGAGTCTTGTATTGTAGTTTTCTCTTGTTCGGTCCACCCGACGCGCGACGTTCGCCAATCGAAGAAAAGAATCACGAGAGAACAAGATGATGAGAAAGTGTCCCCGTGGATTAGAAAACGACAACGGGTGATGTAAACTATGCCGATCAATAACTGCATCCTACTGGACGCGAGTCTTATATTGTAGTTTCCTCTTGTTCGGTCCACCCGACGTCCACCAATCAAAGAATTGTCGAACGTTGTTAAATGTTTATGTTGAGCGTGTCTCCGTGGATTAGAAAATAGTACAGACGCATAAACTTCCGCAGTATGCTGATCAATTCCTGGAAAAGCGATTATATAAAAATATATGTAGCTAGACTGCGGATTCTATGCATTCGTAGCATGCACACGATTCTCCGCAACCTACTGTCACACTGCAGTGAAATGTTTCCCGAAGTTTTTATTTTATTTCGAATCTGGCAGCAGTCTTGACGCGGCACGAGGACATTTTTATTCGACTTTCGGTTCCGTAAACTAGTTCGCGAAACGTTGCATTCGTATCATATAAACTTCAACACAGACGAGTGTGTTGGCAATAGCTTGCATACCGACGAGAAATATTCGATCGCCAAGTGATCGGCTTTGAAAGACGCAACGATCGTTTCGCATGTGCCGATGTATCGATTTACATATCTCATTGGTTTTTGCCGGTATTGGTTTTCCAGTTGATCCGTAGCGACGTTCGATTCTAGAAAATCAAGATTAACCAAGATTAACGTGACTGCGAGGTCGATGTATGCAGAAGACGATCTTGAGCGACGAGGTCGATACATACATATGTATATCGAGCGGCCGCCATTTAATTTCCGCATGAATCCACGATCATTTTATAATTACACAAAACAAGACCCGTTAACCCACTTGCTCCGCCAGTTCTTTCGCGGCTGTGATCATTATTATACAACAGTCGCGAACAACTTCCTAGAACCAACTAATTTGTATGCATCTCTTGTATTTAGTAAATGTATACTCGCATTATATTTACAGTAAATTATACAATTATTACAGCCACGTTTGAACACGTTTTTCTCGGCACAGCTTTTTGTTCGTTCTTCTCGGAAATGTTGATGCTTTCCCAGAATGCACAGTGTACCGAATGGCCATTCTAGATGGAATCTTTAACTTCATGGTAATTTTGATCGCGAAAATAATTTTTGGAAAAAATATTTGAATTACATAATAAAGTGTTACAAAAACTTTGAAAAATTGTAGCAGCCAGGATAGCACACATTAGTAGCTGATTTTTGTCGGAATCCCTTCTGTATAGTTTGAACCTAATGCAAAAATAATTTCAAGATGGGATTCTTTGAGAGAATTCTGCTTTATTAAAGTCAACTAAGTGACATAGAAAACTGGTACTTCAACAATTTTATGAACATTAATGTGAACATTTACTTATATTGATATAGAAAGTCGTGCATAGTAGCTTAATGGTTTTTATTTATTGCTCCGCGACACAATTTTCTTTTCTCAGAGTATTACGGTTCGAAGTTGTCACGTATTGATTTCTATGCTTATATCGCTGTTAAATGAATTATTATGGGTATAATTTTGTTCGGTAAACATTCCCAAAGAAGAATATATCTTTCCACCTAAAATGGCCACTCGATCCACTGGAACGGTACGGTGTGTGTTGTAGATTCGTAGAAGGTGTTCGTGTCACGCGTGCAGTTCGTTTATTTATTTTCATTTTCATTTTGCCGGTTCAAAGAAGGTTTATCTCTCACTCGGCAAAGTGATTCCTTGCTCAGCGTAAACTGTCTGCAGAAATACCTGAAAATAGAGTGTAAAGCATACATATTTTACACAGTGTCACATGGAGTCTCGAATGTACGCTGCTCCAGCCTGTGCTCTGTACGGTCCATGTAATAATAATGTGACCCCAATTCCTCCATTGGCATTATTCTCAAGTTGTTGCACGAATTTCTGTCATGTGTCGAACGTCCATACTGGAACCACCAGACAGACTGCTGCAATATTCATTAGTCGCAAAATTTCCTTATTTTCCTTGAAAACGATTTATTTGAATGTCGCGGAAAATAATGTCGGTCTACGTCATATCTGAAACAAAAACAATAAATTACTATTTGTTATTTTATTCCACACTGTGCAGTCGCACACGTTCCATTTAAAACATACAATCCGGAAAGTGATTAAATAGACTGATTTATTCGCATGCGCACCGCTGTAAATGTCAATCACCATCCGCGGTCCCATAATTGTTAACGTCAGTGTTCTACGAGATGCGAGAATCGCGGGAATGAAAATGTTGCGCGACAAAACCCCGTCGCTCCTTACACGAATTTTGAAAATTCCAAAAGACGCTATGACGCAGCAATAAACTTTGATCTGTGATATCTGAAAATCCGATTGTCAACTCAGCTTAAAGATTTCGCGATCCGTGCCTCGACATCAGTTATTATTTGGCACGAAAATTGGAGCTAAATTCGCGGGAGGAAAAACGAGCGAAAAAACCCGTCATTTTTGGGTCACTCCTTTCAGTTCGGGCCATTTCTTCAGATTTCCGGGCGCAAGCAATCCAGATGTAATTCGTAGAATTGCTGGAGACTTACAGCTCTCATTTTCCATAAAATTTTCATTTTGGCATCGAGCCAGAACGAACGTCGGTGAAGAGGGGATCACAGCCACTGCTTCAGGTGGTAGAGCGCGAAAGCTGTTCAAGCGAAACGTTAGAGTAGCCGCGAATGTTGCCGATGTGGATGGCAGTGTCGTTGTGTCGGCTCGGTGATTCTCTGAGAAATCAAATCGTTCAGCCATATCCGCGAACAGGTTAGTTTTCCGCCGGTGTGGAGGTCTATACGTGTACGGTAATGGGAGATTCGGTTGGCTGATTTTGTTATAGCACGGTATGTTTGATAGCTATTTCGACAGAGAAGAGCAGGCTCTCGCAGCGGATGCGCGAATTATTCGTGAATAAGGACGTTAACAACAGGAAATCTCCTTTCCAAACGCCATTTTCAAACCATCTCTGCCAGCTCTCTGCCAACCAACAGAGAGCTCTCTTTCTCGTCCGCGCTCGTTCCTCGTTTTTCGAACAATTTTTCAATTATTTAGTTGTTCAGTTTCTGCAATTTTCGTTTGAATCAATTATGTAAAATGTATGTTAACCCATCGCAGTCGGGGCGATTTTCACTTGAAATTTAAACATTTCTTCCGACCTAGAATAATTCCATTATATATCATTTCTTTTTCATTTTATGGATGTGAATTGATCTAATACCGCATACAATACTTAAATGTGTAGTAATTGATTAGATCCGACATATTTACAATGTATTAGGAGTTGATATATTCTTCAGTGTTTGGCTTCTGCAATTTTCGTTCGAATCTACGTATTACGTAGAAAGTATGTTAACACCTTGCAGTCGGAGCTATTTTCACTTGGAACTTGAACATTTGTGCGACCTAGAATAATTCCATTGTGTACGATTTGTTTCATTTTATGGATATGAAATTGATATAATACCTCATATAATACTTCAGTGTGTACTAATTGATTAGATCTGACATATTTATAATTTATTAGGTGTCGGGAAGACCGGGGCAAGTTGATACTAAAAACCCTTTGCAATCTGAGCTAGTTTCACTTGAAACTTAAAAATTTCTTCCGACGTAGAATAATTCCATTACCTATCACTTTTTTCCATTTTATGGATATGAAATTTATCTAATACCGCATACGATACTTAAATGTCTAGAAATTGATTGCATCCGACATATTTAAAATTTATTAGAAGTCGGGAAGAGCTTTTACTTTTACTTAACCCTTTGCAGCCGGACCTACTTTAACTTGATAAGTAAACATTTCCTAGATAATTCCATTCTCTATCATTTTTTTCATTTTATGGATATGAAATTTATCTAATACCGCATACGATACTTAAATGTCTAGAAATTGATTACATCCGACATATTTACAATTTATTAGGAGTCGGGAAGATCGGGGCAATTTGATACTAAAAACCCTTTGCAGTCGGAGCTATTTTCACTTGAAACTTAAACATTTCTTCCGTCCCTGAATAATTCCATTCTGTACCATTTTTTTCTCATTTTATGGATGTGAAATTGATATAATACCTCATATCATACTTAAATGTGTACTAATTGATTAGATCTGACATATTTATAATTTATTAGGTGTCGGGAAGACCGGGGCAAGTTGATACTAAAAACCCTTCGCAATCTGAGCTAGTTTCACTTGAAACTTAAACATTTCTTCCGACCCAGAATAATTCCATTCTGCACCATTTTTTTCTCATTTTATGGATGTGAAATTGATATAATAGCTCATATAATACTTAAGTGTGTACTAATTGATTAGATCCGACATATTTACAATTTATTAGGAGTCGGGAAGGTTGGGGCAATTTGATACTAAAAACCCTTTGCAGTCGGAGCTATTTTCACTTGAAACTTAAACATTTCTTCCG
>CM052283.1:2980962-3013886 GCA_028455765.1 Lasioglossum oenotherae | reverse complement strand
AATCGAGTTTAAAGTTCCGCCAGGTTCGCGTGCTTTAGTATATGCACAAAGTAGAATTGGTTGATCATGGTCAGACGCGTCAGACGATTCCTTTCCAATAGCATGTGTATTCATGTATTTTCAAACTCGATTTTCTCGAAAACGAAGCGTCAAACAAAAAAATGTTATTCCTTTTTTCCGACATATCCTGCACCTCCCTATATGGAGTGCACAATAGATATCAGCAAAAAATTTCCACAAAAATACGGCCACATATTTTTTCCTTTTTCCATATTTAGAGGACATCTAGATGAATTCAAAACACATATTGCATGATATTTTTGCTAACTATAATGTTACTCGATTTACAGTAGTGGAAGAGGTTACTAAATAAAAATAAAAAAACATTTTTTTAAATATATGTATGTACCATATGTATAATACACCATCGAAGGAGAGTTATATTTATTGATTCTTCTGCCACCAGGCCCCCGGGGCTTAACTTGGCTTAATCGACTCTGTTTAGTTAACGAGCGTGTCGATCGCTGACGTCTCAAACTGTCCCGGCTCGCGTTTGGCTTCCGATCGAATCGAGTGTATATGCCCGCGATGTACGGGAACGCGTATACCAGGAAAAGGATTAATCGATCGGATTGCTGAACCGGGATGATATCGGATTCCACTGACGTTTTCATACGCCCACGCTCTTGTAGAACACGGTGATCTACTTTTACAGGTCTCATAGAGGGTGTCCCGTTGCTCCACGATCTCCTTCAAGGTATCCATCCAGGGATCGCAGATATAAAGACAGGTGGATATATTTTTCAGTTTTCGCCATTTTTATCTGAATCGTATGACATTTTTTTTATAGAAGCGTGTTGATGAAACAATCGTCGTGATTTTTCAAAGCTTCTCAAGGCAAGTAAAATTTTGTCCTTTTAATGCGTTCATTAGATAATCATTAAATAAATATAAATCAAATTACTGAACTAAAACTAAAATTATTATTATTAAACAAATTATAGAAAGATTTTCAACCTGTTTGTCTTTTGTTGCTCCATGAGTTACCCATGTATATATTTTCGAGTTTGCTACCCGGCGCACTGAGCCTAAAAAAATTGAAAAAGATATTCGAAATCACTAGTATATTCTTGCTAGCAAAAATACAGATGCATCTTTGTAGGGTAAATTTGTTTCAAATGTAACGCTCATTGTTTTATTAAAACTAAAAAATACAAAATCACTAGTATATTCTTCCTAGGGGTGGATTTATAGTGGAGCTGCGAGCATCGAGGATAGCGGCGCGTTGAAAAGAAACCAACATTCCTGACAACATTTCGACACATACTAATGGAACAGTACATATATATTTTCTTTGTTTTTCTTTTTTTTTCACCGCAGAGCTCACCTCGCTGCTCCACTATAAATCCACCCTTACGCAAATACAGGTGGGTCAAAACAAACAATTTCACGATCTGGCCCTCTCCAAAAAAAGTTTGCTCACCCCTGATCTAGAGAGTAGGCGGGACGCGCTAGTTTTTCTGTTGACATTCATAGATTTATTTGCACTAACTTGCGGATTAAGCCATCGTCAATTTCGCTTGAACGAATCTTGGTTTGCCTGATGGATCACATGGTATTCCTTCATCTCGCATTTATGTCCCTTTAACCCTTCGAGGGTGGGGCTGGTGCACTCAGTGCGCCAATCGAATTTTAACGAGAAGATCAAGAGTTCGTTTGTGCTCATTTTCAATGAAACATCGTTATTTTGATAATGTCTGAATTATATTTAGTAATGTACCTACATGGATTTGTCTGAATACCTGATGATATAAAGTCAAAACTGAGTAAAACTGACCCAAAACAGCCTGGCGCACCGAGTGCACCGCCCCACCCGAATAAGGACGCGAGATCACCCCACCCACGAAGGGTTAAATTGATCATTCGCCACACCGTGGGAAGGAACAAGTAACAATTCACAAAAATTCTTTATTAAAGGGAGAGGTAGATGACTACAATGATGTGTCATAGTGCCGATTTCTGTGTGACTAAGGCTTGTGACCGGTCGAGGTTCACTGTATAAAACATCTATCTTAGTCACTATTTATCATAAAGTAAATAGTAGTTGGTCGTACAACATTGACATCGTTTATAAACAAACTTCATATAACATTTTCTTCGTATTTTCACTTGTAGATAGATCATGCTCCTACAATTTAGCCGGAAAAGTAGGAAACGGCCCCGTATACACGAATGCATACAGTATAGCAAAGTTAGATTTTCTCAAAATTACGTAACAGACACGGAAACGGGATCGAAATCAAACATGAAGCAGGAGAAACACGCGTCCATTAAACGGGGTCTACCGTAATTACAACAGCGACTGTGTGCAGCAAGTGTAATTCACCGTTGTTCTATGTAAATCAAGACGTGTAATCAGCTTAAGCGAAGCTCGCGTCGCTGAGAACTGATTCTGTGTCCCCTGTAAAATGAAATTCCCGTATAATATCATTCGGAGATTCATTCTACTGCCTGATCGAGTGAGAACGAAACACGAAACTTTCCGCGAAGAAAATTATCGAACGTTGCACACCTCCTAGAAAACCGAAAACCTTTTAAGCCTTTAATTGATCGAAACACACTAAAGTTAGGTCTTTGGTAACTAAATCAGGAGAGTTTATTAAATTTCCGCGCGCCACTCTAACGTAATAAATTACAGCCCGATTGGTTTCCAGCCGCATTGTGTGCTCGACCTCGCGCACATTATTACTGAAAGGCGTACTGCATACGCCCTTCGCATACAAGCAATTACTTTTTGAAGGCGTGTTGGCTCTTCGCAGCTAAATGCTTGAAAGAGCCATCCACGTCGATCTGTATTTTTCCGAGTCGTCGAGAGCATGTTGGGAATGCACCGATGTTTTGTAACTGGGCTGAATTTCAACATTACGCGATCGTATGATAATAATTATCTCGCTGCGGATCTTTATGCGAATTCCTGTTCATTACGTGTAGATAAGTCGCGAAACAGAAAAAAAAGCGTTAATCCTCGTTGGTGCACGTTTTCAACAATCCTGTATGCCGGAAATGCACAAAGATCCACAGTTGAATGATTCAGAATAAAACCGATATACTTTGTGCGTCTCGGGACCTGTGCCATTTTGTTTGCGAACCAGCAAATTTTATGGGAAATATAAACTTCATAGAATGTAAAAGCAGAACAATAAAATCTGCGACGTTCAGCCGCGTTACTCAGCATTCGGAGAAACTGTTTCGAACACAGAGGAGCTAATTGTCTGTTCTATTCGCCCGTAAGGAAGTACCTATCGAAATCGAATATTATAGATGTATGTAAATGGATAAGTGCACGTGTATATGTGTGTATATACTTTTATAAGCAACGTGTAACAAGAAAGATTGTAAGCACAGATCAAAGTGTTCGAATTAGCTGATGTTCGCTGCTATTCGGCTTCTTTGTCGTCTATGATCCGAGACAATACGGGTCAATTGTTCATGCATAAGATAATATTGTGAATCATGGTATGAGTCGTCTGCCTGTGAATATTCTATCAAGTATGTAAACAATTGTGTCTTAGGCTATTTGTATTTAGACTAATTTCAGCTGATTGTTTACATATCCCCAGTACTTACGAGCGATTGCACGGTAAATAAATTGATTAAATGGTTCATCCGTGTTTCTTTCCCTTTCGCCTTGGATAAGTGTCACACTCTCGCCCCATTTTCTTCAAATCGCTGTGTACAATTATCGAAACACTGTTCAGTGAAAATTTCTTTTATAAAATACCTGCAACTGTTTCGAACATACGGTTTGTTCTTATTATTGTAAAATCTATAGTTCCACAACTGTAGTATCTGCCAACCAATCATCTTTACCTGTTTCACTTTCCGGGTTGCCTTTTATTATTCTTACGCAATCGATAATTCTCCCTTCCTTATGTTTCAGCTCTCCTTGTTCCTGCAAGGAAACAGTAACCTTTAATAAAACTGCGATCTCATTTCTAAGAGAAAGTTATCGTGTGTCTACGTGATTTTCCTGTTTCAATATGAGCTTGGATAAAACGCAGCAAATCATATTCAATAAAAGGTTCCAATCTATGTCTCGATAAAAGGTTGAACGCTTAAAATTCGTCATTTGAAAATAAATGGAAAATAGCTGTTTGCTTTCAAGCTCGTAATTGAGCTGCGCGCCGTTGCGTTTAATTTTGTATCTTTTTACATACACGAGATTTGAAAATTCTCCTGTTCTACAATTAAACTTCCTCTCTGTTATCCAGCGAAAAACACTTGCACGTTTACGTACCAATAAATTCTCGAATAAAAAGAATCCATCAAAAAATTTCTGCCAAAATAACCGCGTACAACGACCGATCAAATGTTCGCTTGCACATTGTTTATTTTTTAATTATCGAAATTATAAAGATGCTTCCATTAGAAATTATCCTAAAAATCTAAAAATAGATTCAAGTCTTGAAATTTTTATAAAACAATATATCTGTGGTTGGAGGAGAACGTCTCATGTCACATAATTTCACTTTCGAGATATTGCCATTTCAAGTTTTGGTCACTAATGCTTTGCCATAGGATATCGGTCAAATTGCATTATGTTTTTAAGCCTTTCGAGTTTATTTTCATGACTTTTTTCTGGTAAATACTATACTACGAAACTCAATGAATGCATAAACTCAATTTCTTTGAAACTGCGACATGCGGCGTTTTTCCTTGCAGCCACAGATATATCCGACACATTGTGTAACCGATGCGGTTAGTGTTAAAGAATCGGAAAGTGACAAAAGCTAGTGAAAAGTTTAATCGGGGTTGCGCGAAAAAATGGTCTCGTTACAATTCGAGGAATGTTTCGCGCGTGCGTTTAAACAGTTTCTAAATAAACAGTTTGATAGTGATGGTAAGCAAGACTTGGTCCAATAACAGAAAAGTTATTCTAACGTTCATCAGCTGCCGGTGAATAATAGCACTAAACGATGTCACGCGTTTGAATGGCGCAATTATTGTTTAAATGTCTGCGCCCCGGAGTTTCTGCTCGGCTGTGAATCGAAAGTAGCTTGAAATTGAGCACCAAATGGATTTAGTTCGCACACAAAGGAGCTTATGTAGAAGCGTGCGTTCAGGCTGGGCACGTGTGTATGTACGTTGGTCGATGCGGTTTTACCACGGACTTATGGATCTATTAACGGGAAACAGAATGAAGCGCGAGCGCAGTAATTGCATTATACCTACTTCGCGAACAATTAGATCCTACGCACCCGCTCCACGTTAAAGAAATTATACACGTCGGCGAACGGTTCGGCAACAGTAAATAACACTTCGATTCGATTATTCTCCTTCGCGAATTTTGAGGGAATGTTTCGTTTTCGAGAAATTCTTTTTTCCGCGCTTTTTCTTTCAAACTTTTTAGAATTATTTCTTCACGAATCTTTCGCCAACGTGTTTGCGACATTTTTCTGATTAAAACGAGACCAAACACAATGTAGTTCGCATCAGATTTTTAAAATCACATATTTTTATACTTGCAGCAAAATTGGGTAGATGAAATTCGGAATTGTCGAAAAATATAAAGAATTAAAGATGTCAATGATTTCTCCCCTGTTAAAATCATTTAGGGAAGCATTAACATTCGATTTAGTTTCTACTTCTTGCAAACGATGCAGAAAATTTTTATATTGCATCAAGATACGCAAATAATCCAGATTTTGAAGTTATTTTAGTTCTTATTTTATTTCTGATTCTGTTTATTTATTATTTAATTTCAATCTTCGAGAGTGGTTATCTATTATGAGATTAGCCTTCTGCATCGAGGGTTTTGCTAATGACGCAACCAAGTTACCAATAAATGCTTATAATTTACCCTGCGAATCAATAATTCTGACTAATAAATGACTGAAACAATCGAGGCCGATGCAACCATGAGACACATTCAATTGATTAATAGTTATTATCGGACATGACATGATAACGATCAAATCGGTAAGGTAATAGTGTAAACACTATTATCTTGTTTGCATATCACCGACTCGAGTTATGGTTGTTTGTACCTGTTCTGTACGATCGCAATTACATGTGCAATTACCGTATTTTACTACTCTGATACAAGCACTTATATTCACTTAAACAAACAACTCTGTTCGTGGTCGAGTCTGCTGTTCATCATTTTATAGTATTATGTCCGTAACTGTGACGAAGGTCTCTACCGTAACTGTTAAAATTTTATCCCCTCACCGCTGGAGAGATTTTTCTGGAAACCAGTCAAACAGGTAATTTCTTTTTATGAAACTTTCACCATCGTTTTCATCTTGTTTTTCGAAACACGATATACATGCAATTACTCGTGTAACAAGCGATTCAAGTTTCACCTAAAGTCGAACCTCGGTTCTTCATTCTTTATGAATCGCTATTCTTCTCTGCGTTCGGCACACTACAAAAAATGTAGCATCTCTTCTAAAACATCAATAATCATTTATTGTGAACATGTAACACGGCCAAAAAACATATAATATATATGCACGCCTTGTATATTACAATATTACATGTTCTTCTACCGAATAGAATGCGGAATATCAGAACCGAATCATAGCCGAAAAATAATAGTTATAGAACCGAAATAATATCCGTAATCGTAACCGATATAAACGAGAGGGTTAGCGGTACGCATGGCTAGTAGGGCCTACAGCTATTAATCTTTTTTATTTGGTGTGTGACTCTCCAAGAGCCACACGAAGAAGTACCCGATTCGTTAGTTGCAGTATATTATTGTCATTATTAAGTGTACGTTTTAAGAAGATTACACGTTTTCAGGGAAATTTAATAGTTTTCTACTTATCAAAATGTTTGCTATATGGCCCAGCTATATGGTTTGCTATATGTAATCTTCTGAATTTCAAAAAAAAAATTAAAAATGGCTGTATCTCGGGAACGATGCGTCCTATCACAAAAATAATGAAATGTTCAAAAGACACAATCCACAGCATATAGGGTATGCACAACCACATGACGTATGTGTAGTCTTTTGAATTTACCAAAAAATATATATATAATTTTTTATTAAAAAAAAAATATATATATATATATATATATATATATATATATATATATATAATTACGATTGTTTTTTCTCTTCGGTGGAACATTTCTGTCCTCTCGTATAAATTGCTTCGGGAAAGGTCTTTTAACTACCTGTCCCTCTTGTGGCGAATGTAGGAAGTTAGGCCGCCACGAAAGTTTAGACATCGGTTAAATTGCATTATTTTTTTCAGCCTTTCGCATATATTTTCATTAATTTTTTTTTCTGGTAAATATACTACATAAATCCTGTACTATAAGTAGAGCTCTATTAATGTATAACCTCTAATTTGTCGAAATTGTGACATGCGGAGTTTTTCCTTGCGACCACAGATATCAGCACGGACAGTTGTCTGAGAGATCTAATATTTTGAATTTGGAGGTTTCGAAGCGTTCTTATTTTAGAGAAAAAATATTTTGCTGAAATTTGAAAACCGTTTCAACTCCTGCTTCAAACACTGTATCTGCTGGGAAAGTTATCTGAGAGATCTAATATTTTTAATTCCGAGATTTTAAAGGATTGTTATTTTAGAGAAGAAAAATTTGGTTAAAATTTGAAAAAAACGGGCTCCTGGACTACCGTGCGACGATGCTACAGTTACGGAGAGACTGCTGTATCAGGAAAGGTAGGTAGCTCGTAAAATCGGAAGACGCGGAGCTGTCGGACGATCGTCTTCACGTTCGACTAAGCAGTAGCGAACTCCCACCTAAACTAATTCTTCAATTAAGCCAGTTCCCCTAATCGAGACCGCGAACATCATTAATTGCTGCATCGACCGACACGAACCGACTCTCGCAACGGCGACGAACTCGCGGCGGATACATTTCCCATCTTACCCGTCTATTTCCTCCTCGAAGACTTCGTATCGCATGCGGCGCAATCAGATAATAAATCGTATCAAATGAAGGCGATCCGCGATCGATCCAGTTGACGAAGGGGATCGTTTTACGTAGCCGCGACTCGCAGCGCTCTGCGTCCGTACCCATGATTTTGTTTCACCGGGAAAACGACATGAAACTTTTCTTCTTTCCGTGGCTTTTTACTCGATCAACGTCGACGGCCATTTTCCCGAAAAATTGTAGAACTCTTGACAGAATCAAGATAGAGCGATGAAACTTTTCTTAAATCGAAGCTGAACGGTTCCACATCAAGTTAGGCTACAGTGATTAGAACGTCTTTGTCGTGAATAATTTTTTAGGAGACGAAAGCAGTGGATCTTTATGCAAAATAAAAATTTTTTACCTGATTTGCAACAAACTGGGGCACTGAATAATATTTATTTTTATGTGGATTTTATGCAATTATGACAAAAACGAGAGTACACCAATTCACACGCTGTAGAAACATTTGAGAAATTCAAACGAAATGAAACAGTGTTATTACGAAAAGGATTTTGCAATTAATAGACAATTTTCATTTCTCGTAAACATCCGCAGCCTTAAAAAAAATTACATAGCCAAGGTGCAAAATAAAAATGCAAAATAAAAATTTTCCACCTGAATTGCAACGAACTGGAGTGAAATAGAAATTAATTTTTTCTCTTAATACATTCGATAGGTTGAAAATAATGTAACAGTGTCTTTAAATTCTTCTGATGTTTTTATTGTTTTAAATTACACCTTCTCATTTTTGTCATAAATGCATAAAATCCGCTATCTATTGATAACTAGGCTAAAATTAAGCTGGAATATAAAATTCCACAGAATTTGGTAGGATTTCCATTTATTTCGGATTATATCGTGTGGTTCTATAGCATTTCAGATTCAATTTGGAAAAGTTCCACGATTTGGTCACAGAAATCGTCAAATGTCCACTAGACGGAATGGCGGGTTATTTCCGATCGAGTTTAACTGGATATGACAGCGAGGTATTCACCGGGAACTGATCGTACGAGCAATTTATTAGCCATCCCACTTTTTATACTCCGGTGTACACAATCGTTCGACTGTTTATTCTTAGTGGTATTTCCTCGTGTTCTTCGATATTTCACTCGAATGGAAGTCAGCGCGGATGGCTGTGTACTTCCGAGTCGATCGCTGGCAACTTTTTTTATTGTTCTGCGAGAGTATTGTAGAGTTCTAATTGATCTTTCCAATTAATTTCTAGAATGTACGCAACCAACTACTACAAAACCGTCTCTCTTCAAAATTTGTTTCACACTTTATCCAGCAAACTCAAATCCTTTCAACTTCTAAAAAAAAAATGTCCGAAACAAGTCGTGCGGTCTAATTTCGAAAAAGTGATTCTCTGCTGGGAATATCGATGTTCCTGCATTGTGTATCGCAAAAGAAATTACGCAAGTGGTCTTAATAAAATTGTTACCGTGTACAAAGACCTCGCGTGCTTTGCTTTTATTAAACCGGCATCTGTTGGCTCTCTTATTTCCGGTTCAAACCAGATTCAATTGGAGAAAATTAATTTTTTCCTCACGTCAGCTGCCTGACTAGATTACAGCGAGCGAAAGTTTTTCAGTTAAGATATTAATTGCCCTGTGCTTTATAAAAGCGACGTTGTAGTACTGGCTACTA
Source organism: Lasioglossum oenotherae (assembly GCA_028455765.1). Lineage (NCBI taxonomy): Eukaryota > Metazoa > Arthropoda > Insecta > Hymenoptera > Halictidae > Lasioglossum > Lasioglossum oenotherae. The sequence continues at coordinate 3,004,286 of CM052283.1, read as the reverse complement.
TTTAAAGCACTTCGTTAAATAATATAATATAATTCCGCTAACGATCATTCTATCACTCGTTCCAATCACGTTTCCGTTTCAAGCAGCACGCGTTAAAGGAGATCATCTCAACGTGTAATTATTCAATCCCAGCTGTTTATCGTTGTATGAGCCGATAACATTCTGAGAACCTCGTGTACCCGACAATTTGTACATTTTTCCACTTGCGTGAGAATTTAGACAGACGGTAGCCTTGCTGTTGATGTGCCGACTCTGTTAGTCGGGAAGTAGTTATGTAATACAAAGCTTCCGGAAAAATGTGTCTCAACGCGACACGGAATTCAATGCACATAAAAAACCGCGGGAATAAATCATGACAAAAATGTACAGCTATTAACTACCTACATCATTTATTATTATCATCGTTTGTAAGCTGATTTATGCAACGTCCGAGATTTTTTCTTTTCGAACCGCAGAGATGACCGGAATCGTGGTCGCTGTCGACGCTTGTTTTTCAAAACATGGTCTGTAATAAAATATATAACTCGCGCAATTTCGATAATTTTTACTTGAAAAAAATAACTTGCGTACTCCGAATACCCATAAATACATGTGCAAAATCCTAACACAGACAGTCGAATAGTTTTTCCGAAAAAAATTCGTAAAAATTGGTGAACAAAATCGCGAAAACTATCAGACGAAAATATTTAGCTGACGTAATTTTAACTATTTTTACTTAAAAAGAATGACTTGTGTACTCTAAACACCAGTAAATACGTGTGCAAAATCCTAATACAGAAAATCAAATAGTTCCTCCGAAAAAAATTTCTAAAAATTGGTGAACAAAATTGCGAAAACTATCAGACGAAAATATTTAGCTGACGTAATTTTAACTATTTTTACTTAAAAAGAATAACTTACTTAGCTACTCTGAATACCCACAAATTCGTGTGCAAAATTCTAATACAGACACTGAAATAGTTCTTCCGAAAAAAATTCGTAAATATTGTTGAACAAAATCGCGAACACTATGAAACAAAAGTATTTAGCTGACGTAATTTCTACTACGTTTACTTAAAAAAAAAAATAACTTGGCTACTCCGAATACCCTCAAATTCGCGTGCAAAATTCTAATACAGACAGTCAAACAGTTATTCCGAAAAAAATTCGTAAAAATTGGTGAACAAAATCTCGAAAATTAGCTGATGTTTTAACTATTTTTACATAAAAAAAAATAACATGTCCACTCTAAACACCCGTAAATACGTGTGAAAAATCCTGACACAAAAAGTAAAATGGTTCTTCCGAAAGGAGTTCCGAAAAATTGCGAGAAAAAAGGAACAGGTTTCGAAAACCAGAGTATCCCCCTTAATCGTCGGTCGAGCTAAACCGTGGTTGACCGACTCGCATTTCTTAAGATTGCGATAGTTGTTGGCAAGGAACACGTCAAAATAAATTTAGGGCTTTCCAACGAAATTGCTAGGCTCTTTGCCGGTGGGACCGCGGCGTGTACGGCGCGGCTCTTTGCTTGCGTAACTACAGTAACGTTACGTTCGACGTAATTATATAATGGTGCGATGCATTCTAAAGGCCAAAGTTGGATCGATGTGTCTCTCCTCGTGCAGGAGTATCGTAAGACTCTTAAGGAGCTGCTGCACCAGTGAACATCATCGGCGTGGTCGATCGTATCCATCGAGTGTGTGCGATCGATGGGCAAACGGTATCGGTGTCGTTCGAAACGAATCACGCTCCTCGATTCTCGGTTTCACGATCGACCTTGGACATCATGCGACGTCTGGAGAACCTCCCAGCCGACTTCGAGTCGCCGTTGAATCGCGTCCGTTCAACAGTGCCGTGAACACCGTGTGTTAACTCCTGATACTTGCTCGCAGAGTTTAGTGATACCTCAACTGCCACAGTTTACCTTCAATCAACTATTAAGTATAACAGTTTGGTATTTGCGCGGAGTACAGAGCGACCTTTCGGTTTCAGTGTCATCTCAGGTCTGACGTTCTCCGTGTCCTCGATCCTGATAACCAGACTGCGGATTTTATGCATTTACGACAAAAATGAGCGCGTACAATTTAAAGCAGAGAACACGTTAACACTGAACCTTACACCACCGGTCAAAATGACCGGTTCCAGATTTTTGATAAGAATGATCCAATGATTTGATAAGAAATTATTCTATAGATGTCTTTAATAGAGCACGCATTACAATAGGAGCCGCACGAAGTCTAAATCAAATGAATCTTGTCATTTTTATAAGGGAGCACGTTCCAGTTACTTTTGAGGCTCGGTAGATTTAATGTTAAAAATATTTGACGTCAATCTATTAGTTTCAGCTTAATAGGATAATTAAAAGAGGAATACAATTTTCATTTGACTCCTGTGTACTGCAAACAATGCGAACATTTTTTATTGTGCATAAAGGTCCGCAGTCTACTGATAACCGTGATTGTTGGCAATTTTCTTCGAACGTGTTGATACAAGGAAAAATCGCCGATATCAATCTCGCCTGTTTATACCAAGACACCATGGACCGAGACACAGGAAGAACTCTTCCTGTCACGAAATGAGCAAACGCTAACGAGGAAACGCCTTGCCGCAGACTTTCTCTGAAAAATGGCGACTTCCGTATCGCAAAATCTTCGATGAATTAAACTTGTGTATTTTTAGCATCGCGATAGTGCGTGCGACGCGGCAGTTTCCTTGGTTCTGCCAGGAATAAGCGTTGCAAACGAGGATGTTCGGCTAGGAGATAGGATTTCGTTGATTTTCAAATGAACAGATAGCAGGAGATTTTACGCTGACGAGTTTCTCGATGACGCCAGGTTGCTTGCTCGATGAAGACCACCCGTTGCAAAGGGTCATTGAGTTACTCGAGAAAGTAGCAATCGATTGGGGAGTGGCCTGATGAATGAACAGAAGCAGGCCGAGTTTCGCGTGACCCTTTAACGTTCTAATGGAATTTTTGCCTGAAAAAATTCATTTTTATCCTGGTTCTATCCCGTGGAGCGGTGTACTTTGTTCGTCTCGAAGTGACATCGACAGAATTCGAGGTAATTGGGCGGACGTTTCTGTTTTATCTAAGGTTCTAGTTGGTTCGAAATAGCAAATAATTACTGTGTTCTTCTGTACGACTCAGACTCATTTCGAAATGATTATACTTAACGAAGGTTTTCATTAGCCAACGAGGAAGTCGGTACAAATATTGTTGAAAATGTGTTTTGTCGTTATCGATCGTATGTATTGGCAATAAATTTTTAAATGTTTTCGGCGCTACGGTTCGATCCTTGTTACGAAACAAAGCAGTTTTGCTAATTTATTCAAACATTATCAACGTTTCGATTCTATGTTTGGATCTTTTTCAAGATTAATTATTTGAAATTGCGTCTGTAACAAAATTATGTTGTAAACTTGTTGAAAAAACAGAATTTATTCAATGAATTATTACTGTAAAATGATTTGATATTATTTCCAAATAACAAACTTACTTGCTTTGTGAATGAAAAATTTTTAAGTGTGTGAATCCTGTATTACACGTGTAGAATGTCAAAAACAATTTACCATTATGGTAAATTTACTAGAGTGGATCTAAGATCATATTATGGCTTTTCAAATTTACCGCCGTTTATTCATTCGGCATAACCTAGATCGGTTTCAAATTCATACGTACACCAGTATCTCGACAACTAGCATGTCCGACACACGCAATACACGTGTAATACAGGATTCACACACTTAAAAATTTTTCATTCACAAAGCAAGTAAGTTTGTTATTTGGAAATAATATCAAATAATTTTACAGTAATAATTCATTGAATAAATTCTGTTTTTTTCAACAAGTTCACAACATAATTTTGTTACAGACGCAATTTCAAATAATTAATCTTGAAAAAGATCCAAACATAGGATCGAAACGTTGATAATGTTTGAATAAATTAGCAAAACTGCTTTGTTTCGTAACAAGGATCGAACCGTAGCGCCGAAAACATTTAAAAATTTATTGTTGAAAATGGTCGTACAGGGATATAGTCTTTCAAGAGAATACTTTCTGCTGACAGATATTCTGTAACTTGACCATGTTCCCTTGTCAGTTCTAAAATTACACTGTCGAAATGCCCCACTATTTAGTCCAGCTCTGTCTCGTTAATCCTCCTGCCTTCTAATTGGTTGGCTCACTGGAGGCTTTATTCGAAGAAGATCCTAAGTTTAAGATGCTATCAGCGCTGAACTGGCTTGGCCCTTGGTCTCAACGGTCTTCCAGGCTCCTTGCTGTTTTCCTCTTTTTGTTATTGAACAGTTGGACTTCACCAGATCAAGTCTACATTGCACTTAACTTGTTCTTTCTATATAGTTTAAAACATTAATCACTGAGATATACGCAAATTTGCATTTCATCATTGTGTAAGGAGTAATTGAACTATTTAATTGTAACTCCAATTTCATAGGTCTGCACTTCGAACGCCATATCTGCTCGGAGAGATACCTGAAAGATCTAATATTTTGAATTTCAAGGTTTCGAAGGGTTCTTATTTTAGAACAACAAAAATTTATTATAATTTATTATATATTTATATATATTATATTTATTATATATTATATATTTATATATATTATATTTATTATATATTATTTATTATATAGAAACAGAAAGCGGGCTTTTTATCTTAAATAGTTTTACTGTTTGCCCCTTTTCATTATCAAACATTCGGACTTCACTAGATTACAAACATTCGCATAAGCATTTATTTAACCATTCATTTTGCAACGTATTATTCCGAGAATAAATTATTCTGACAATTTCAGTTCCTACAGGGTGCTCCAAAATAACAGTATCAAAATTATAATCTACTGTTTTCTTCTCTATATATGATTTCGCTTAACCTAATTCAATTACGTATTGGTTTACAGGGTGCCGATCCACAATTTTACTTGTACAAAGACTGAAAGTCCAGGACCACATCACCGGTAAATTGGCTAACTTCAGCGGCCGGTTCTTTTTGTTACTGGACACTCGGCTTCCATAGTCTTTCGAGGGTTATAGTTCCAAGCCTGTCGAAATAGGGTTTTCGCGAGCAAGATTCTTTTTCCAAGTTTCCCCAAGGTTCCAGTGACGAGTGGAGAGAGCTAAAGTTACCTTGCTTCTTTGTGGTGTGGCTTCATTAGCGGCCGACTTTTGGCACATGTCTCGTAAAAATTGACTCGTGCCGGTAGCAGTTTGTGGACTGGCTTACATCGCAAGCTCTTAAAGTCTTACTAGGATATTGCTACCGTTCGCTATCGTGATAAGACAATGCCAGTGATAAAACTTGATTGTAAATATTGCTTCTCCTTATTGCATCACGTGCTTTTCAATGCAGACTACGATGCTATTCTAAACATCGTCTTTCCCCATTGTATGGTCCGCGTTTGCAGAGTGTTTACCAGGCCATCGTCATTTGCCTTTCGAAACCTGGTTATGTGTCAAAATCAAAGAACTTTCGATAGAGATAAGATAGAGCGATGATCTTGTTTGTTTTTTATCTAAGATGAAAGCCGGATAGTATGATTTTTCTTTATGGAACTGTATTTTTTAGACTCTATACTCGTCCATGATCACAAAAGTATTCCTACTGTTACAATATTTTTATTTAATCATCAAGGAACAATTTTCAATGATAAAATTATTCTCTAAAGTGTACAGACTTAACACAATATGAAGAAATGAGCATAACAGTTCACAGTATTTGAATGAAGGAAAACTGAACTAAAGATATAATTTAGCAATGTTAAAATTAATTTTTTTTGAAGTTGACTTTTATGGTTCCTTGTAGTTTGAACTATTACCTAACAATTATTTTCGATGAGGTAACGTTGTCATAAATCATTTGAAAAAATTTTCAATCGTTTCTAAACCTGTAATTAATACAGACCGTTTTTATTTCGCATAAATGGGGCGATAAATAGATGTCTGATATATTACTTGGATCCATTGCAATTACCAGATTTATTTCCCTCTTCAATAGTTTTAATAAGTTTCATATAACTAAACGATATTCTTAAGTTCTTTTAATCTTTCTACTGTTTGAAATTTAATCCTTTCATTTTTTCACACAGTATTATTACAAAAAGTGTAACACTTTTTTTCCATATACATGTACTCACGAGTGGTGTTTATTATAATTGAATAGGCAGCTCGGCGAGAGGATATCGTCAGAATATAAAGGCTCTCATGAGAGTGATTTTAGTCGAAGACTTCATTAATATTCAGGTCGAGTAATTTACGTGTTAGCCTTCTTCTTCGCTTATTTCGCGCGTTGCGTTCTCTTTCTTTCGACCATATGTTACGAAACCTTCGATACGAATAAAACCAGACGTTTCACCGATATCCAAAATAATTCAGGGAATTGTACATATCCAAATTGTACGATTGCGCGGTCCACGTGTAGAATGATTGAACTGACCAAGTTCAATATGTACTCACGAATCCGAGTCAATTGCAATAACCAAGTTTCATTTCATGGGTTTCGATTACTACTTAGAAGCAATAATGATTATATTTGAAAAGTATTCATTTCATACAAACTGATATCGAACCTCGGAATGAGTACTTACAAGTTTCGAAACGATACTTATAAGTACTTCGATGTTGAAAGGAATCGAATCTTTCACAAGTAGTACTCGAATCTTGGAAATCAGAACTATATGGTAGGTTTTAAGCACTTTCTTTATTAAATTCGTAACTATTTAACAATTATATTTCCGATAGATTATGAAATTATAGTTGTACATGTTGAATTCAATTATGCATTAGAGGACAACATAATTGATTTTAAAGGTAAACAAAATCATGATTAGAAAAATCGGAGAATGTCCGGTACGATATTCATAAAACTTTCGAATCTGTTCGACCAAGATTCGAATAGACTTGCAAGTATTATTTCCGTTTAGCAAAGTGCTTGTAAATGGTTCGAAACTGTCTGGCATAGGTTCGAGTATACTTAGGAATACTATTTCTGTTTTTCAAAGTACTTATAGAGAGTTCGAATTCAATCAATCAAAGTTCGAACCTGTTTGCGAGGTTGATCCCATCCCTACTGAACAACTTAGCTTTAAGTGTAGTTTTCACCGTTAGAAAAAGAAATACCTGTCCCTACACTGTTGCAAGAACTATTTTCTGCTATAGTTACATAAAAATAACCGATTATCACTTCGGTCAGTTTGCTCGTCAATTGGCAGCTAATAAAGATAGGAAAACAGGAACTCGAGGAAACAGCCGAGGACAATATTTTTCACATTTCCAGGCAACGCGAAATATTTAACAATTTGCACTCGGAGCTATTTTAACTTTTAACTCTTTTAATTTTAACTGACCTAGAATATTTCCATTCCCTATGATTTTTCAAATTTTATGGATACGAGATTGGTATAATACCTCATACAATACCTAAATGTTTAGTAATTGATTAGTATACAGCGGATTTTATGTATTTATCACGAAAAATGAGTAGGTGTAGTTCATTAAACATATTACGTAAGAACATAAATTTCTATTTCGTTCCAATTTAAATGGAACATTTTTATTTTATACATAAAGATCCGCTGTCTATTGATTAGATAACGATACATGTAATAATGTAAACAATATTTGTAATAATGGTATAGCAATTTTTACTGGCGCCTCAGAGTCACCATTAAAATGTTAACAAGTAACACTACCCAACTGATACTCACTGATTTGAATGAAATTTAACGTACTTATCAAACACCGAAAAAATATTAAATACGTTTTATTTGTTTCGGCTAAATACGCTTTTTAGGGGTAGAAAGCACCCCTCAATCTCTGGCGATGGAAACGTTTGTGGCTAATTATTTCTTAATGGATACAGTTCCTGAAAAAAGTGCTAGATCCAGAGTTGCACAGTTCAGAGCGATGCACTTGATGGCGTTCTTGACATCGCCCTTGAGGCCGATTTTCAAGGTCAGTTAAATTTGGAAATAATAAGCCGGACTTGCCGGATTTAGCAGTTGCCGGACCTTGAGCGCGTCCTGTATCTAATCAGTAATTTTAAGCGATGACTCTAAATCTGTCTTCAGAATTGATTTGTTGCGTTATTTTCCCAAAAAAGAAGAAAATCAGACTTTATGGGAAAATAGGCTGAGATTTATAGAAAAAATATGAATCCTTTAAGAAATATAATTAGCCACAAACGTTTCCATCTCCAGAGGGGTGCCTTCTACCCCTCAAAAGCGTATTTAGCCGAAACAAAGAACACGTATTTAATATTTTTCGGTGTTTAATAAGTACGTTTTTCATTCAAATCAGTGAGTATCAGTTAGGTAGTGTTACTTGTAAGTGTGAAAGAAATTGTGGCACAAAAATTATGATCCTACAGCGTACTTTTTTTTAATTCCATGTGTTCAGAACATTCAGTGCAGTGTATTGTAGAATATTTCATTTTACTTACATTATCTGGGGGAAATAAACGCGACGTCCGATGCAAAATGGCGAAACACGGCTGCTGGATAGAAATGGAGCTTACTGTTCGTCACTCTATCAGAGTATGGGATTTTATACAGGACGTCGGTTGTAACATATGTGGGTCACCACGTACGGAATGAGAGTTTGATGTATGAGCCGCGCGTCAAAAATAGACACGTTGCCGCAGAAAAGACAGATATTCTCTCAAACGGTTCGGGAAAAAAGTGAAACTTCACAGCGGGAGAAACATCTTCATTAGGAGATCCAACAATTAATCGACGATTACCCTCGATAGCGTCGATTTACGAGACACGATAGACCCGGCGACGGTACTGATTCTCGACTCTAATCACGTTCTCGCGAAATTCTAAATTCGTTTTTACGTTCGTTTTCTTTTCTCTCGAAAATCTACTGTTGATCGGTTTAAACGGATTCGATAGATTCCTACGGAATTGCTTCTCTTTCTCCCGCCGATCGCTTCCAATCAATTTTATCATTTTACGGGACACGATACAATCAGTTTTATAATTGAGACTAAACCTCTCTTTCATATTATCCTCTTAAAATCTCTTCGGATGCAGGGTATGAACGGAAAATATTTTTGTCTAACTGTTATCTACTTGCAAATGTGGATTTTATGCAAGTATGACAAAAATGAGTACATTGTAGAAACTGTTGTACATACTGTAGAAAAATTTGAGAAATTTAAATAAAATATTATGTTTACGTAGCTTTTGTATCATGTAATTAATAGACAATTTTTATTTTTCCCAAACATCCGCAGTCTTGAAAAATGAAAGGAAATAGATATTTAAATCGTCACGCTTAAAAATTAATTATTAAAAATATATTTCATGGAGAATAATCGAAAACGCATCACCTCTTAAACGCATTTGTCGTTTTCTTTTTCAAAATATGAATTCAAATAAATTCTTCATTTTCACCCTTAGAAATAATCCTGTTCTTTCGAAGAGTGCGTTGTGGAGGGGATTCCATTTTACGTCGCACTGGATGAACTGATCATAATAATTAAATTATTATGCGAAGAAATAAATGAAGAAAAGAAAGAAGTAGCTTGTGTATCTTGCAATTAATAGACAATTTTTATTTTTCCCAAACATCCGCAGCCTTGAAAAATGAAAGGAAATAGATATTTAAATCCTCACGCTTAAAAATTAATTATTAAAAATATATTTCATGGAGAATAATGGAAAACGCATAACCTCTTGAACGCATTTGTCGTTTTCTTTTTCAAAATATGAATTCAAATAAATTCTTCATTTACACCCTTAGAAATAATCCTGTTCTTTCGAAGAGTGCGATGTGGAGGGGATTCCATTTTACGTCGCACTGGATGAACTGATCATAATAATTAAATTATTATGCGAAGAAATAAATGAAGAAAAGAAAGAAGTAGCTTGTGTATCTTGCAATTAATAGACAATTTTTATTTTACGGAAATATCCACAGGTGGTCTACCCTTGAACATGATTATTAGACTGCGGATCTTTATGCAATTGTATCAAAATTGAGTAGATGAAGTTGGAAACTGATGGAAAATTTACAAAATTGGAGTTGCCGATATATGATTCCTCCCCAATTGAAATCATTAAGGGAAGAAAAAACGTTCAATTTAATTTCTACTTGTTGCAATCGATGCAGACAATTTTTAATTTGCATAAAGATCCGCAGTCTAATGGCTTCAGAGTGGATTTTCTCGAGAACGAATCAGCGTCGCCAGATGAGAGGTGGGAGCACGAAGTGAGGGGAGAAAGTTCCCCTCTCTCGTCGTAGAATAGCGTCGTAGAAGGGAAAGGTAAAGTGGTGTTCAAGTCTCGATCAGACGACACAGGAGCTAAACGTCGAGTGAAAAAATTTTATTCGACTTTTCCCGGTAGAACTGCCTTAATCCGACAGTTGCCACCGGTTATGAACGATCCTGTATAATTAATGCGGGCGTAACAACGAAGTTCTGGCAAAAAGACGAGAAATATGGGACGCTGATGATTGGATTCGTATTCGACGGTGTCGTCGTCGCGTCGCTGGAAATTCGCGGATCCGTCGGTGGCCGGTTCGCCGTTAATTTACTTTCTGCGGACGGTACGTTTTTGTTAAAAATACTCGGCAAGTCGGGTGTAAATAGAAACGAAAATACATTGTCGATCGCGGCACGTTGCGGCGCCGTCCACGTTCACGCCGGTGACGGCCAATTATTTTACCGTGGTCTGGCGACGGTTCTGTTTTATCGTGACGTGACGTTAGAGAAGCGCCAGTGACGTCACTGGACCCACTCACCCGATAGATGAGAGTCACCGAAGCGATAAACATATTTATTAAGTGTATTAAGAGGGGACCTTTAACGCAACCCGAGGCGTTCTTGCGCTTAACGTTTGCGCTCATTATTGCTCGCAATCCCTCTGCTGGTCCTTTCTATCTTCGTTCCAGCCTCTTCCTTCGCGGAGATTAACAAGATCACAGAGCCACGCTGTTAATCATGCGTCGAGGCGCAGGATACCTGTAATCATCGACAATGCGACAGTCGCGATGATTCACGTTGAAATGAAATTGATCTAAACGTGAAATTAGACAGCTAAATTAAAACTGTTAGCGCTAAACGAGCTGTGAAAGCAACAGGCACGTGGTTGCCTTATAAAAATGACAAGAATTTATTTATTTAGACTCCGCACGGTTCTTATTAGCATATGTGCTCTAATAGAGATATTTATTAAATCATTTCTTATGAAAAGCATCTTTATAATTTCATTAATTGTGTGTGAAATAAAAATATAGAACCGGTCATTTGGATCGGTCGTGGTACGTTTAGTGTTAACCCCTTGCCGTACCTTTTTTTAAATAGTTACAGTGATTAGAACGTGTTTATATATATTTTATGTATATTTTTATTTTTTATTTATGTATATTTTATATATTTTATATATTTTATATATTTTATATATTTTATGTATTTTATATATTTTATATATTTTATATATTTTATATATTTTATATATTTTATATATTTTATATATTGTATATATTGTATATATTGTATATATTGTATATATTGTATATATTGTATATATTTTATATATTTCATATATTTCATATATTTCATATATTTCATATATTTCATATATTTCATATATCTCATATATTTCATATATTTCATATATTTCATATATTTTTATATTTATTTATTTTTATTTATGTATATTTTTTGTATGGCCACATTTATTTTAATGCTTAAATATTGATTACAAACGAATCAAATTTTATTTCATCTAAAATGAAACGCGTAACATCATCAGGAAAAGGTTAACCCTCATTCGTCCATCATTTCACGAACCGAAATCGATAAAATAACAAGGTAAACAGTTATTTTTCGATATTTTTTCATTGAAATTGATGTGTTTCGCATTGAAAAATAATAGTCACGAAGTTTCGGATTTTACCTACAAATAACAGAACAGTATAACTTATTTCGGGAAAACTGTGTCAAATTGGCACGAGGGTCGGATGAGGGTTCATATTATAGGATAAACCTGTAGACTATAATAACTAGACAGCGGATCTACATGAAAAATAGAAATTTTCGAAATCGAACTTGTTGAAAATAATAGAACAGTATTTTTAAATTCTTCTAATGTTTGTACCGGCCTAAATCACACCTACTCATTTGTGTTCTAAATGCATAAAATCCGTTGTCTATAAGGTTTCTCGATCGAAACGTTTCAGAATATTTGCGTTCTAAAATCGGACATTATACGCGACAACCTAATATTACCGTTATTTTTAGTTTCTTTATTCGATATTTTTAGTTGTCATTCTCAGTCTAGTGTTAAACCGCTGTACTCGTTTAAGAGTCTAGCTTCTGGTCGACAAATTCATCGAGAAATCGATTATTGATTTTTCAAATGCTTGTAACGCGACAAAGGTATGGCAGGAGATATCGCCATAGGTATTGCACGTAGAACGTAAACACACCTAATTTCTACAGAGGAAATATCTGTGTTGGAAGATTCTAAGCGACGCTAAGGATAAGATTTATTTGCCCCGTATCGATCTGTGTGCGTGATCGTTGTTTTCCCCTGGTGAAGCTCGTTTGAAGAAAGTGTCCTCGGATCAAGTACTCTTCTCAACGTCTGCGTGTCATTTACAAGGGTTGCCGATGATGTCGAAGGACAATGCTATATTCTGCGATGCATTTTGTAAGCTGCGCCGGGGCACGAGCTTTTATTAAACTCTTACTCAACGTGTGTAGATTAATAGCAAACACAGAAAAATACGTTTCTTGTTATCCTGGAGGTTGCAAAAATACTTGCGTATTTTTAACAACAAAAAGTGTACTTGAGACAAATTATGCAAAAAATTATAAATGCCATTTTTAGCGTTCCCAACTGAATTTTATGTTCGAGAATACACGCATTATTAGATTAAAAACTTCTGGGCTCGTGTTGACAGAAAACTTTATTATCCTGGAGGACGCATAAGCTTTTGGACATAATACATAGTACGTCAGACAAATTATTTAAAAAATTATAAACGTCATTCTTAGCGTTCTCAACTCAGTTTTACACACATTCGAGAATATAAAATTGCATTCTATTAAAAACTTGTGGGCTCGTGTTGACAGAGAACTTTATTATCCTGGAGGACGCATAAGCTTTTAGACATAATACATAGTACGTCAGACAAATTATTTAAAAAATTATAAACGTCATTTTTAGCGTTCTCAACTCAGTTTTACACACATTCGAGAATATAAAATTGCATTCGATTAAAAACTTGTGGGCTCGTGTTGATAGAAGACTTTGGAAAGTGACCTCAATATATGGCGAGCCTAATCGACAGTTCTCCAAGACCATGCCCTCCCCCATACTTTATTATTACTAGGCACCTGGGTCCCATAGTCTAGACCTACCCTGTACCACAAATACTCACCCCTACTTATCGGCCGACCAACTGGAGCCTTTGTCCCGAGGACCCTTTGACCCAAAGACCACCTCCTTTCTCGATGCACTAAGCTACCATGCTACCCCAGTCCGGAGAACTGACCAACACCGACACACTCCTGTTAATTTTTTCACGGTTTAGGTAACATTCGCCCCTCTTTACAACAAATAAGGCAATCTTTATATTTCCTGTGTTTTCGAGAACGACGGTATAGTATTTTGATTTTTTTATTTCCCGACTGTGGCCTGCACGGATTTGCGAGAAAAGGTTCTGAAATATTTGTTACTGGTTCGTGAATCATTGTTTGTATTTTTGTTTCTGTGGATCATGTAACTGTTTTTTAGAAAGTTCTGTCGTATTTTATGAGAAACATTTGAATCGATTTATAAAAATATATATTTAATATTGTTCAATGATATAATTTCCATTATTTGTAACAACTCGTTGCCATCTTTCAGATACCCTGTCAATTCCTGTTTCCCAATGATTTACTAGCACATGTGTTTCTGATGTAAAAGCGAAATTACCTGTTTATTTCAAATACGACAGAACTTTCTCTCCAACCTAATATTTGATGCATAAAAAAGGTTTGTAACAAAGGAGAATAATTTTATTAACGATCTCCGTTCCACCATCGGAGCTCTTTGTTTACGATAAGTAAGGGAAACATTAATACCTCGTGATCGAAATTATTTTGAGTGCGTTGTTTTAGCACTTGTCTATTTATATGTCACATTTTCCTTCTTTCTCGAGTGTCGTTATCTGATCAACGGTCTACAAAATCTTAATAAGTTGTAAAGCATGAGCGTAGAAGAACTTTGAAGTATCGTCGTTTAAAAGACAATCGATGAAGCCGTTACAAAGTAGATAAAAATAGACTATATTCACTGTCCGGAATGGATGACATTTAATTAGCTTATTAAAAGCTAGATGGAACTGGTTCTCTCCACAGTGAAGTAAGCTTGCGAAACTCTCAAAAAATTACAGCAGTTACCACTGTTTAGTGCCTTTGATGACCTTGGCTTACAATTAGTACTTTTACACGTAGTATAATTAAATGGATCGATTGGTTTAAAGAAAATAATAATAATTACAATTTATGTTATGTATATTTAATAATATTATAATGTTATGTATATTTATATTATAATTGCGGATGCATTAGTGCATCCACGACATATAAATTGAATAAATAAAGTGTCCCAATATTTTCGTGGCATAAAATTTTGCATTTTTTAGATTTTTCTTTGATACTAACGCAATTATTAATAAGTAGACTGCGGATCTTTATGCAAATATGGCTTCCGAAAATTTTCAAAAAATGCTAGGATATAAAATACGACAGAATTTAGTACGATTTTGATTTATTTCAGATCTAACAAGGCAACTACCACGAAAAATAAGATTTCATTTTATTCGAGTTTCTTAAAATTCGTCTACAAAATTTGCAAATTGCATAAACATCCGCAGTCTACATAGTCTACACTGTACTTCGACATAATTCTCAGCATATTCATTCAAACTATGCAGCTTGGTATCCAAAATTATATTGTGTCGCAATATTTCCCGACTGTATGGAATACAGTGGGAATTGATACCAGAAAAAAACACCGAAACAGCGCAATAAGTAGAGAAAACATGGCGCCTAGGGGTTGCGGACAAGAGGTTTTATGACAGTAATTTAATATTCTAGTGATGTCCCCTTACACAGTTTCCCCGCGAACGTGCGTATTACAATACAGCGAGGGTGGAATAAGGTGTTACATTTTCTCGAGACCTATTTGGGGTAGTGACAAAACACTGTCCTGATATTTTAAGACCTCCTGTGGATATGCTACGACAAATATGTCTCTGCTGGTGAACGTAGCTTCAGAGATTACTGTCATTTCTTATCGTTTCATGTTTAGGAGGGGGGCTTTGTTTGTATCTTGTAAATCTGTATTTCATTTCACTTGGCAGCGAGAGGAGAGGATGGAATTATGCAAGATGTAACAGCGTTCGCAGCCTTCCAGGTATGTAAACGAAGTTGCGGACAATTAAAACGTTTCCTTTGTTTAGTTTCAATGAGAATCGGTTCAATGCCTGAACAAGAATTAACATCAAACATGTAGAAGTTACATTTTCTTTTAAACTTGTTGCATCAAAGGCATTAGATGTACAGGGTGATGACTATTAAGTCATCCGTTCTGGATCGGTGGACATTTGTAAAGAAGACTCTCTGAAAAATTTGCAAGTATACTTTACGCATTGTATTTTATAATGTATTTTCTTTCTTCTTTTTGCAACTTCAAAATTATCCGAATGGGCAGGGAGAACGATCACTTGGTACGGCCTTTAAATTTCGTTTGTCTCGAGTAGATTGCGGATCTTTATGAAAAACAAAAATGTTCTGCATCGATTGTGAGAAGCAGGAATAAAATAATGATTACATCTCTTAATGACTTTGTTACAATAAAAACGACATTAGAATATTTCTTAAATTTTTCTAATCCTTTACTGTTTTATATTTCACTCAACCAACTAATTCATAAATGCATACGATCGTGTTCTGTCTCATCGACACGGTCGATATGCTTGAATGGAAGATATTGATATAGAAAGAAACTTTAACAACAATTTTCTTTGTCGGAAACAATTTTGTGGCAAGTTTCTCTTACAAATGTCCACCGATCCAGAGGTGTAGATTCACCCTTAGAACGGTTGACTTATTATAAATACTTATATAAATGTAATATACTTATTATAAACCCTGTATAGTTCAACTCTATATCTTTCGTGTGGCACATTGGGCATTGACAGTGTCAATCCTCGAAATGAAGCAGCATCACGTAACTGAACGCTGTTTGCGATAAGCATACAAGCACTATTGTACACGGTGTCGTCCGATAAGCAATATCAGATACTATATCTTTCTACATCTGAATAGAACATAAATATCTCTGATGCTAAAAATACGGTTTACTTCGAAAGAAAGTATACCATTCTTTACAATGTACATGTGATTGCCAACGAACAAACTTCGTTGTAAGGAAACTGCTATTTTTCGACAAAAGAATCGGTGGTGTAACTACAGTCACTCCCACTAATATTCGGACACTCTTAAAAACACCATAACTTTTTTAATATTGGAATATACGACTTGAAATTTTTAGAGAAGCTGGAACAATTGGTTCTGCTACTCAACGTGACAAAAATTTTTGAGAAATACAGCAAGTTGTCGGAATTGCAGGGAAAATAAGTACTAAAAGTTGTATCTTTCAACTTCTTTATGTGGGCTAATATGGAAAATTTAGAAAACACGTTTCGGAGATCTGTGTGAATTAAACATATTCTGAAAATTTCGTCGAAATCGATCGTCGTTGCAATGAGCTACAAACGTTGGTAAAAGTTGCAGTTTTTCACGATTTTCGGCATCCAACTGCAGTCATTTTAAGGATTCTTCCATCTTTCAATTGTTTTTTCCCGCATCAACCGATTTGCATGGAGCTTTCACAGTGCATATATAATGGACACAGATCTACAAAACGTATTTTTTAAAATTTTAATATAGGCCCGCACAAAAAGGTTGTAAAATGTGTGAATATAATAATATAATAATAAAATATGTGAATATTAAAATTACCATTATTGTGAGTTCTCGAAATCGAACTAATCAACCTTTATGAAAAAGACATTGGACTTCAGCCGTAAATACTGCATTTACAGACGGTTACAAAAATATTGGGTCACAAATATTGGAATAGTTCGGAATTGTAGAAGAAATACTAAAAGTTAAAAATCTACAAAACGTAGTTTCCAAAATTTCAATATAGTCCCGCATAAAAAAGTTGTAAAATACTTTTAGTATTTTCTCTACAATTCCGACCAAATGCAATTTTTGAAAAAGTTTCTTTTCACATGCTGTAGTAAACTAATTGCTCTAGCTTCCCAATAAAGTCCAAATCGCATAGTGCAATATCAAAAAAGTTATGGTGTTTTTAAGAGTGTTCGAACCTTAGTGGGAGTCACTGTACAAGAAGAAACGAATGTGTGGAAGGTGAGGCGAATTAATTTATACACGTGCGATATTTTATTCAATATCATCGAACGCCCCGCGTGAACACACTATACGTCAACAGCGGATCCGAGTGGTCGCATTTAAATTCCCTGAACGAGAGGTTTCGTAGCAGCAGGACAGTGCTGCGAGGCTTTTATTTCCCTTCCTTTTTCCGGAATAGAGAGACCGCCGCGCGCCGTAGAGAATATTACCGAGCACGCTGTGTAATATTTATTCATAAGACCGACTTGAATTTTACTATCCATATAGCTGAAGGAGATGAAGATCACGTAGCAGCCGCGGTTTGACATCATTTTCTATATCGCTGCTGATAATCCATGAGCTATTCGTAGCCCGTACTCCCAGTGGCAGAGAATCTGATGGGTGTCCTGTTGCTCTTCTGTGGGTGGAAGGTGAAATGGGTATCTCGGGATTCCGATTTTTCCGCCGTTCTCCCTCGTTTTCCTCTTCTTTTCCGATCCCATTCCCCTCTTTGTCTTCTGTGCTTTCAGCTTGCACCACTTCTTTTGCAAGGAACCCGCTGAAAACGAATAAATAATCGGAGAAAGACACGGAGTGCGCTCGTTAAACATGCACTCTGGCATTTTCGACATTATCTTTCTCTTTGTACCCGAGCACCGAGTACGCTTCTTTTTCTTGACACGCGTCGCAGCTGACAATTTTTCTTCCGCTCTTCTGTTCCTCTTCTCGGGAAATCTGTACAATGGATACGGAATGTATTTGAATAATGAATATCCATCGATTCTGGGAAAATGGTCGATATTCAACATGTGCGATCAGTTTGAAGACAGAAATAGGGCAGAAATAAATTTGGTCTCGTTTTAAAAAATAAATAGACAATCCAATTTCCATAATGAAACACCATTTTCCTATAAAAATGTCCTCTGGAATCCTGTAAAAATATATATTATAATATCCTGTAAAAATGAAAGTAATCTCTGTAATCCTCTGTAAAAATATTGAAGAATTTTCGTCGTGGCTGAATCCAACACAGATTTGAATGTTGAGGGTAAAAATGATTACTAATAGACAGCGGGTTTTATGCATTTATTACAAAAATGGGCAGATGTAATTTAGAACAATAGGAACATTCGAAGAATTTAAAGACACTGTTATTTTCAATCTGTTGAACATATTAAGAAAGAAAATCAATTTCTATTTCCCTGCAGTTCGTTGGAATTTTGGTAGGAAGCATATTGCATATGTTTTACATAAGTGCATATTCTTGCATAAATTTCGCATAAATGCATAAATTTTGTATAAATATTATTCAGAGCCATTTCTAAATGTTACCCGAGGCCATGAAGAAATTGGAAACAATAGGATTACCTCTAACGGAATCTATAGATTTGGTAACTACAGTTATAAAAATTTATACCATTATATAATTATATATAATTATATTATATAATTATAGTTAAAAATTATACCAGGTGATTATGGGGAAAGGTTACACATAAAATGGAATCTGTATTAAAACGAAAAAATTTACACTTTAATGTATCATTAAAAAAAAGCAAGATTTTGAAGGGTGAACACGTTGAAGGACCACGAGAGGTTCTGGCACATCATTGGGGTAAATTTAAATATGCCCCTATCACATTATGTGATTGTAGAACGCTCTTTTTCAGCGTGTAAATTAATTTTAATAGACAAGAGGCATCAATTTACAATCGACACTATAGAAAAATCTATTGTTGTATATTGTAATTTAAATTATAATGAATAAAACAATAAAATAATTATACATACATTTGGCATATACCTTGCATACATCTTGCATATATTTTGCATATTTCGACATATTACAAATGCATAAAGATCCGCAGTCTACTAATCGATTACTACAAGTAAGTCAGTACTCTGTACGAGTTATTATATCAATTTCATACCCATAAAAAACATAGGTCGAACAAATATTTAATTTTCGAGTTGAAACAGCTCCGAGCGCAAATGATTAAGCATCACTATTATAATTAAACAGCGCAGCGGATCTTTATGCACGAATAAAAATGTTCTACCTAAATTTCAACAAACCGGAGTTACATAGAAATTAATTTTATCTCTTAATATGTGCAATAGTTTGAAAATGATACAAAAGTATTTTTAAATTCATCTAATGTTTTTACTGTTTGAAATTGCACCTACTAATTTTTGCCATAAATGCATCGAATCCACTGTCTAATTATAATACTTGGAGAAAGAATGGCGAGGCACGAAGATAAAGAAGAATTATGAATAAACGGAGCATGTATATTTACAAACCGAATGGGTGCTGATGATTTCCGCGGTTTTATAAAAATCCGCAAGGATACCGCAAAAAGTACAGGGAAGTCGTTTGATTTCCGCGGTGGGCAGTCACGTGTTTTTATTCGGTTAGACACGAGCGCATGATTCAAGCGCGGAGCGGTGGTTATTCGGATAAGCAGAGATCCATTTATCGGGCCAAGGATGTCGCCGGATACCCGCGAATATCCGGCAGACCGCAAACCTATACACGTACGTATATACCACCGTTCTGCACGGATTGTCACGTTCCGATAAGTATTCTGATGGATTTAACTGTATGCACGAATTGACATCGGATATAGTTGTGCTTACAATACCCCAGACTGTCGCGTCGAATCGTCATTTAATTTCGTTCTTCGCCTGTGTGCGTACGGGAGCTCGTGCGTGAGTGCGTTTGTGAAAAACGGTATAGATTGTTGATATGAACGATCCTGTTCGAGCTAAATTTAATAACACCGCTTATTCCCGTTGGTTCTCGTCTTTTGTGCGTCATTTTTACTTCATTTTAATTTCAATTATTTATCGATTGTATACCGTTTGCATGATCGAGGGTTATTTTCCAGATGCGGCTCTGTCTCCGTTATTCTGTACGTATATATTTGTGTGTATACAAGCAGTCGAATACAGTAGAATACACATACCAGAATGCACAGAATATACAAGCACATACTAGAATATACTAGAATATTCTTCTAAGAATATACAAGAATATACAAGAATATACAAGAATATACAAGAATATACAAGAATATACAAGAATGTACAAGAATGTACAAGAATATGCAAGAATATACAAAAACATGCAAGAAAATACAAGAACATGCAAGAATATACAAGAACATGCAAGAATATACAAGAATATGCAAGAATATACAAGAACATGCAAGAAAATACAAGAACTTGCAAGAATATACAAGAACATGCAAGAATATACAAGAACATGCAAGAATATACAAGAACATGCAAGAAAATACAAGAACTTGCAAGAATATACAAGAACATGCAAGAATATACAAGAACTTGCAAGAATATACAAGAACATGCAAGAAAATACAAGAACATGCAAGAATATACAAGAACATGCAAGAAAATACAAGAACATGCAAGAAAATACAAGAACTTGCAAGAATATACAAGAACATGCAAGAAAATACAAGAACTTGCAAGAATATACAAGAACATGCAAGAATATACAAGAACATGCAAGAATATACAAGAACATGCAAGAATATACAAGAACATGCAAGAATATACAAGAACATGCAAGAATATACAAGAACATGCAGTAATATACAAGAACATATCGTCGGCTGAATGTAATAACTAGGTAACTTACAATTCCTTAGTTCAGAGAAATTATTGAAACAGTATTTATAACCTAAATAGAAATCTATGTTTATTTTTTATCTACTTTGAACACTGCTCACTAGACATCGTAGATTACTTTGATAGGTTACCAAGTTTTTATATTAAATTCTACTTGATTTCTTCTTTGATAAAAAGTAGATAACTCAAAATGTCCAATTTCAAGTTATCTAGTCATTACATTCAATCGACGATATAAGAATATACAAGATATACTATGCTCGGATAAATCATAAAATATATGTATACTCGACTAGGACCTGCAAAATGATAAAACACTGAACGGTAAACGTAATGTGTTAAAAACGCGAGTTGTCTTCAGTGTCAGCAAATGAAGTTGTTGGGCACCGGTTTCACGTTAATCTACCGTCGCAGGCCCGAAGCTAAATTCGCCGGAGCACAGCCAGTACAAGGACCGCAAATCGTGTCTTGCCCTAGTCATGGCAGCCGAGACCCAGTTTGCGAACTTGTCCAGGTCTCGTTCTAGTAGAAACAAGCGAAATCGTCCAGCTGCGGGGGAACATAAATATAGAAAACGGCCAGGCCAGTGGAGGCAGACGGCGAAGAATCGACGCTAACACGCGAATACACGTGTGCCAACGAGCTTGTGTCCGTTTTAGTCGTTGAACTTCTCCTTTCTGTGTTTCTGTAGATCCAACCGTGCGGTTTCAGTCGTGTAGCTCGCCTAAGCGGCGTGGGAAACATGATAATCAGGAACGCTTACTCTGCGCGACATCCTTCCGAAATTCGTGATCGCGAAAAGTTCGACATTTTTCGGAATAGTTTTCCTGTTATTTTTCTCGAGAAATGCTTCGAAAATATTCTCTTACCGTTCGAATTGAAGCTACGTCGATTCTGAAAATATTCGATAATTTGTGTTTGTCAAATCCGTGTAGCTTTTTCAATGTTTATGGGAATAATGTAGCTGAAGAAACGGAGCTGAATACTTGAAAACTGCAGCCGGATTTCCAGTAAAATATTCATTATGTGAATCAATATGAAAACATAAATGTTTGAAAAGGAAGCGAGGAAGGGTTGAGAGCTCCCCCGGTTTACGATTTTAAAGCCCTTGAAGATATTTTAATACCAGCCATCGTACATATTTTACGCAAACCCATACCCATATTTCAACATTGTAGGTATGCCGCATCGATTTTGTATACTATGTTTACACGGAGATCAATAGAGAGATAAAAATGGAAGATTGTAAGTACTTGCTCCTAATTCGTTGAGAAACATATACGGGTAGATCGACACACACACACATACACGTTACTGGGAATAAAATACTATAACACACCAAATATAGAGAACATACACATATTTTGCGGACATCCATCAATTTCATTAACGTGGCAGGAGTTTTGAAACGATTAATGGTCGAAGCTTGCTAGTACATGGAGAAACGCGATAATGCCATTAACGACTACCGAAAAGAGTCGGTCGTTAGATGTAAATAAACGTCGAAGAACTAGACGGACCATGACCTGGTAAGCTGGTGTGTAATCTTAGCCGGATTCTCTGGGTTCACCCCCTTTTCCTCGGCTCCATCCCCGCACTCCGTTTGCGCAGCTCTCGCTTCCGTGATGCATTTCTTGGATCCGTTTCTGCGCCTTCGTTCTCCTGGATTTATTTAATCGAGCTAACGATGGGACCTCAAGCTCAATATGCATCGACGAACACCAATCAATTGAAGGTGCTGCAGCGATATTGGATAGTCCAAATCAATGCTTCCTTCCGAGCCGAATCGCTTCGATCAACGCATTAATCAAATTTCCGGTCAATCGTTCAGACATTTACTAGTAGTTTAACAAAAATTATTGTCGGGATGCTAATAGTTCTTCGTGTTGCCGAGCGATCATGTTTCTGGCGGACTAGTTGTGCGAAAGGTAGCTGCGTTATACTCTTCTTAAAATACTAAAAATACTCTGCAAAACATTTTAAAAATACTCTTCTAACAATCTTAAAAATACTCTTTTTAAAATACTAAAAATACTTTTCTTAAAATACAAAAAATACTCTTCTTAAAATGTCAAACTTTCAATGTTCATTACTAGACTGCGGATTTTTATGCAAAAATACACATTTTCTTCACCGATCGTAAGAAACAGGAGCCAAATACAAATATCTTCCCTCCTTTCAAAATTGTATACAGTCGAAAATAATATATCCACATTCTTAAATTTTTGTATTCTTAAATTTTTCTTCATTGTT
>CM052283.1:2961215-2980862 GCA_028455765.1 Lasioglossum oenotherae | reverse complement strand
ACGGTGTTTTCGATTGAAGGAGACTCGAGAAAGCGCAGCGCCTATTTCATAGTATTTAATGAAGCCAACAAATTCTCTGCTCATTTGCAAGAGCTCTCAGCAAAGACGAATCAATTTTTCGATATTACAATTTACGGTATTTTCAATTGAAGGAGCCTCGAGAAAGCGCGGCGCCTATTTTATAGTATTTAATACAGTCAACAAATTTTCTCCTCTTTTGCAAGAGCTCTCAGCAAACCCGAAAGAATCCAACATTTTTCAAACATCTAAATATGTTTAAAAAGAGCAATGACGATTTTACAATTTACGGTATTTGCAATTGAAGAAGACTCAAGAAAGCGCGACGCCTATTTTATAGTATTTAATGAAGTAAAGAAATTCTCTCCTCATTTGCAATATCTCTCAGCAATCCCGAAAGAATCTGACATTTTTCGAACATCTAAATATGTTTAAAAAGAGCAATGACGAATAAATTTTTCGATATTACAATTTACGGTACTTTCAATTATATGAGGCTCAAGAAAACACGGCGCCTATTTTATCGTATTTAATAAAGTCGAAATTTCCAGCATTCCCAGAATGCTTCGGTGCAACGCGGAAATCTCATTATTTCCAGTCAACAGTCCACACCATAAACGATATATTAAACTTTCCCTTCATTCGTTTTTCATAGAATTTCATGCGTTCCTGCTCTTGTTGCTCGGCGACGATAAGCCAGCAATATCTTCGTTTCGGTTTCATCGGAGATACGAGTTTTGCTTTATCGACTCTGCGAACGCCGGAGCGAACGGGACCCGTCGAGCAATCTCCGAGGTTCATTCCCCCAAAAATTTCGGTCGTCGTCGCTGTGTTTACGGCGCCATTTTCCTGCGGAATTTTTCCGAGACCAGCGATCACGATGGCGGAACAAAGACGCTCGCGAATGCGATTTTCTAAACCGTTGCCGCCGGATAGTAGGGGTGTATCTTAGGCAAGCTGTTTGAGTTGCAGATGGTACCGAGGTCCCGGGCTTGGGAAATCAATACCGTCAAAACCTCCCCTGGTCCTGTGTCACTGCTATCCCTATTCCTCGTGCCAGCTACAAAGTCACGGCTCCGCCGCAGAGAATCATTTTTCGATAATCGCTTCATCAGCGGGAACGATCCCTGCTCTGCAAACACCGGAATTATCTTTTTCTTTTCTTCTTCGGCCTCTTTGCGGCGGCGTTTTGTTTTGAAAGGACGATCCGCTTGCCCAATTAAGGAATATTCTTGTGTAAACCTCTGAAAAAATCAATTTTCCTTCGCACTTTCTTGGAGAACTCGAGGCCAGAGCTGTGGTTCCAAGTCCCCGTGACCAAACCCCATAATTAGCGAGGCAAATTCACTTCTGAAGTAATTAAGTAAGTAATTTTACAGTGATTAAAACGTCTTCATCCCCAAAAATTCAGAAGGCAAAAGAAAATTTGTATTTTTGGGGTATGGCTACATTTATAAAAACAATTCAAATTTTATTTCATCTAAAAAGAAACGCGTGACATTCATATTTGTTGGACTGTGATAAAATCTTCATGACGTATCCGACTCGTTAAAATAGGGGTTGTAATGTTTTATAGAACTTTTACTGAACGTCTCATTATCCAAAGATTAAGGCTACAAAATGTCGGTTTGCAGGTTCAATGAGGAATGCACATCCCAGATAAATGTTTACAATTATTAAATTGTGAGCTAATACAAATTTGGTAAAATAAAGAAGTTTTGTTTTGGGTTAGTTATGTTTTCACTTCTAGGCGACCGAGGCCTCTCTCGAGCTCCGCTGTTTCTTTTCACGTTCGGCAAAAGTCAAAGAATAGTATCCCTGGCGGATAATTGTCTCTGGGCAGACCCGTGTTGGGGACAATTATCGATAAAATACTGTAATTTCGGCATTTTAAGGTGAACTGAAACTCAATTTTCCTATTCAAGCAATGAACTGTAATCAGTAGAATATTTTCCATTTTGTTCGATGATGTTTTGCCATCTTTCGCTCATAAAATCTTAAAATGTTTCCTTAAAATATTCAAATTGGGTTTTATTTTACCTTAAAATACCGAAATTACTTTCTCGCCAACCCAATAGATGAACTAATGGGCGGCGACCGTTTTTCAAATGTTTCAGATTTGACAAATGCACGTCAGTCGTACAACTATGTACGCTGTTTAATCCCCGGCGCTAGTTAACATATCGCTATAGTCATTAATTTTAATAAATGCGTATATCCGTTACGGCGTGTAGATTATTCAATATTATGGGAGCCAACGTTGGATGATCCTGTATCATCGTAATTATGCGGTGTCATACGAGGCAGCGAACGTGTGTTACGGCAGAGATTATATCCGAGATAAACACCGATTTACATCGTGCTGAATATTTCAATCATTTCTCGATCGCGAGCTATTCAATTTTTAATCAAACCCTCCCGACTGATGATTGTGGCCGTTTAATTACATTACAGGATCAGAAATTGTCCGCGCGAGAAATCATGGATACGTACTCCGCGAGATTTCCATCGAATATCTCTTATTCGGGGAATCTTTGCGCCATCCTACTGTCCTCATTCCCTGTAAACATCGATAATCATTATCGGCCCATCAATTTCGTTGATTATCGCACTCGAGCGATGAGTAATTCAAGGATGATCAACGAATCTCGTACTTTCGAGCTAGATCGCGTACAACATTCTAGAGCAGTGAAGGCGAATCTATGACACGAAGGCTTTGTAAGCGACCCACGCGTTTATTGTATTATAATATTTACCTGCAAAAGTTAAAGTTATAAATGAAAAAGGAAACTAAAACCTTTTTTTGATTATTTCGTAAGTGAGAGAACCGAAAAGATTCAACTGTCAACTTCATCTTTCAAAAAAATGTTTGACCTTTCCAAATAATTGGCACCCTTCCCCCTCCCCCTTCTAATTGAAGCCACGAACTTATTTAAAAAAGAAATAAAAATAATTATTATATAGTATTATATAGTATATTTTATATAGTATTTTATATAGTAGTTTATATAGTATTTTATATAGTAGTTTATATAGTATATTATATAGTATTTAAAAAAGAAATAAAAATAATTGACCCACTCTTCAAAAAGGTTCGCCATCACTGTTCTAGAGCAAAGGTGCTGGCAGGCAAGGGGTAACTTTTTCCCCTAAATTGATGTTCCCTCCCCTCATCTGGCGACTCTGCTTCGTTCTCGAGAAGATCCAATCTGAAGCATAATCGTGTTTAAGGGGGTGGGCCACCTTGGCTATGGAATTTTATTAAGGCTGCGAATTTTTCAGAACTGTTTCTTTCTTTTTTTTTTTATTTATTCCTTTTCATAATAATTTTATTATTATGATCAGTTCATCCGGTGCGACGTTAGATGCAGATCTCCTCTACAATGGCACTCTTCTTCATAAACAAAGCGAAAAACGCTCAGAACTTTTTACTTCACCTAATAAATGTTTACTCTGGTGCAAGGTGTCGCATGCTTTTCCTATATTGTAATCTACTGAACAAATATTTTCTCGGACAATAAGAATGTAAACTCTCGAGCCTATTTATCTTGTACATCAGCGTCATAGATACCCGGATGGAGGTTGATTCGTAATATTGAAACAGGCGATAAAGTCGTACGAACCTGTATTTGTCAAGTATTATCTGAAAAAGGTTTTTCATTCGGAGATTTAAATCGCTGCAGTACGCGTTCAGATTTGTTGAAACTAGTCTGAAAGGAAATGAACATTTAAACCTTCACGCTTTATTAAGCGTATATTTATTAATTGATTATTATCAATTATTAAAAATATATTTCATGGAGAATAATCGGGTGTCGCATCACCTCTTAAACGTATTCGTTGTTTTCCTTTCCAAAATGTTGTAGAAACCGGAAGTTAAAAATATCACCATTTGATAGAGCGCATCTGATTTATATAAAAGAAACACTCTTATAATTTTTCGAAATAGCCTATTTTCGAGATTAGAAATGGGTGGTACGGGTGGTCTGGGACACCTTGTATATAACTTACTTAGATTTACAAAATACATGTTTTAAATTTTCATTACGGGCACACACAGTGATGTGAAGCTAAATAAACTCATTGTTTTTTTTTAAATTTTTACTTGGACTACTTTCATAATGATGGGCACGAATGTAAATGTATTTATCCATTTTATAATTGATTCGTTAATTTGGTCTTTGTCCTTAATTTGTAAAGATGTTTTTTTAATAATATAGTATATGGAGAGCCACTAATCGAAGAATACTGACACATGATATGTGACATTTATGTTTTATATTAAATAGTGGACACGCGATTATACATAGACCGAATTATTATTGGCGCGGTTGTTAAATTTTCTATGGGCCGCGGTATCGATCGCGATATCGCTGAAGTTAACTATCCTCCATATCGACATACAAGAAATTAAGACTGGCGTGTACATAACTTAACTATCGTGCTACTTGTCGATAAGTATTTTATCTTAAGTGTTCTGTTCGAGTGTTGCTATAGATATTACAAGATGTCTATTTATTTCTCGTGTCAACGAGCTCTAATCTAAGAGTAAACTTCTTATTCACGCCGGACTATTAATAAAACCGATAAAAACATGTGAATATTAAAATTACCATTATTACCAGTTCTCGAAATCGCACTAATCAACCTTTATGAACAACACATTGGACGTCAGCCGTAAAATACAGCATTTGCAGTCGGTCACAAAAATATTGGGTCACAAATATTGGGACAAAATTGCAATACATTGGAACTGTTGGAAAAATACTAAAAGTTACACATCACAATTTTTTTATGTGGGCCTATACTGAAAATTTAAAAAATACATTTTGTAGGTCTGTGTCAATTGAACATAATCTAAAAATTTCGTCAAAATTAGTCGGCGTTGCAATGAGCTACAAACGTTTAAAGATGATGAAAATTGCTATTTTTCACGATTTCCGGCCTGTAACTGCAATAACAAGGATTCTTACATTTTTCAATGCCTGTCGTTTTTTCCCGCATCAACACCGATTTCGATGAAACTTTCACAGTGCATATAATTGACACAGATCTACAAAATGTACTTTTTAAATTTTCAATATAGGCCCACATAAAAAAGTTGATAATGCAACTTTTAGTATTTTTTCTACAATTCCGATCTATTGCAATTTTTGGAAAAATTTCTTTCCACATCCTCTATTAAACTAGTTGCTCTTGCTTTCCAAAAAAGTTCAAATCGCATGGTCCAATATTAAAAAAGTTATCGTCTTTTTAAGAGTGTCCCAATATTTATGTGACCGTCTGTATATAAAACTGAAAGTATGAATGTACGCACTGACGAAAATTGACTATCTTCTTTACTGCAAACCTAATTAAATGTAAATCAGAGATAATGAGTGACCATATATACCGTTTACTGTGTTGTTAATTAATTAAGTCGCTGTTAATGGATTAACAGCGGCAATGCAGGCCATCGTTATATTTACGACAAATTTTAATTCGAGTGATTGATCTAAATTAATTGTTGAATTATTAGCCCGTCATTCGGTTAACGGATTAATAAATATTCTATAAACCACAAATTGGATACATCGCGCTTGTAATTAGTACTAGGTCATCCGGAAAGTAATTTTGTTTTCCGTGTAGCGATTAATTCGCGAAATCGTGGTATATCTTGAGAGCTGACATTTCGGACGTCCTTTTCCTACCTTGTAGTGCTTTCTAGCCTTTCAAGTATGTTTATGTCATCGCATCAAATATGCAAAATCAAAGTATGCATTTCCACCAGCTTTTACTTTTTTATTACCGCAAGGGTAAGAATGCAGTGCACGAAAGAAATAGTTGCGTGCTGCTTAAGGAGATGATGTACCATCGGATTACCCCATTCCTTTTTCGCTTTCTTCAACATTTTACATGCGGTGCAAATTTCAATTTCAAATAAAGTCGTAAAAGTATAACTCTATTTTCTGCTAATAAAAAACAGAAATTCGACGAGCATAGATCTTTAAGTTGCCTGCAAAATCGCAAGAGATCATAGAACAAAATGTCAATTTTATTCTAACCCTTAATCTAACCCTAATTGTAGCTCACTTATTCCAACCCTTTCGACTCGTATGCAATTTGAATTCCGAAATCAAGACATTTCTTTCAATCCACATCATTTTTATTCTATGTAATCTTTATTATTATACATCAGTTTAAGTCCAACTTTACAAAAACTAGGGCACACTGGGGTAACCACTCCACACCTTTTAGTTTACCGAGAAATGTGCAGTATTTTGTCGTTGTGTATTATTATTGAGGACAGCAACTATTTCATACACAATGTATTAGGTAGATATAATCCTACTAGCTTTTCGAAAATAGGAAATAATGCATTATACCTTATTAAGACAGATTACTGTACAGCAAACCAGAGCCAGCCGTCGGAAGTAATCCGTGCTCGAAAGCCTGCACTAATCCGTGGAACAGTAAGCCACGAAGCTAGTTCAGAATAAATTTGATTCTATTAAAATTTCGTTGTATATCCAAATATTCAAATGTTATCTTATAATAAACGAATATGCTTGTGCATGCATGTATGTATAATACCTATTTAATTCGTGACAACTTCGGTGTAACATGTTCCGCGATTTGGACAACAAGTTTGGGAACGTGTAGCGTAACACTACAGTGGTCGAAATTTCTATAAAGTCATCTTGTTTTTCATAGATATTTTAAAAATATCACCATTTTTGTTGATTTATCGTATCTGGTCTTCTCCCTTGTAGACACTCGGATAGAGGGACTGTGTACTCTACACCGCTATGTTTACTATTTACGTTTTTCTTAATTTTTTTCTGTGTGGTGCAGAACACAAGTGCGAAGTTTCTATAAAGTCACTTAATGTTTCTCTGTATTCTGAGCAGAGAATTACGGAAAACTGCAAATATTCTAAAAGTATTAGTTTTACAACTCACAGAAATCCTGTTTGTTATAATTTGATTCACGTGTATGAGAATGCCGAGAGGAAAAGTACTAACAAGTGAAGAAAACGCATCAATCGGTGCTTATAAAGATATGGCCTGCTCTAATCGCGCAATTGCTAAGAAAACTAATCGGTCATATACTGTGATTAATAATTATATCAATTTACGTGAAAATTACGGGAAAAAATCATCATAAAGGTAGTAATAAAAAATAGTCAAAGAGACAACATTGAATATTAATGAGGTCTGCAGCTAAGGAAAGGAAAAATGCAGCACAATTTCGAGCTGAATTAGAGCTCCCAGTAACAACAAGACGTGTGCAACAGCTTTTAAATTCTTCTGGACAAAAATACAACGTAAACCAGGCTTTAAAGAAGTACATAAACCGGCCCGCATTGATTTCGCACGGGCACAAAACACAGTGACTTTATAGAAATTTCGACCACTGTATTTGCTGAAAACATATTGTCAGTGTGTAGGAGACTGCCGGCACTCCGTGTCGGCGGAGTCTGTGGAAACCTGAGCGGTTCCTGGAGACGGCTAAGAGGTCTCCGAGCGAGGGCCTTATCGCCGAAAGGCGGCACATGGCGTGTGGCCCATTCCCGCCGATGCGCGACGGTCTTCGGAATGATTCTTTGTGCGACGGTCTTCGAGTTTAGTTTTGGTGCGATCGTAGCCAGCGTCGGACGTGATCGACAAAATAATAAAGAAGTTGGTCTCTCACACCTGTGCTTCATCCTGATTATTACATTTCCTACAAGTGCGAGAAATTCTGGTTGTTGGTTGGTTTAGAGGTTAGAACATCCTCTCTCTTCCTCCCTCGAAAACAAATAAAAAGTCACGCCATCGTAAAGGGCAAATGGATTCTCGCATCAAAAATGTAAATGTGCACGCCACTTGCACGAGAAATCCGCATGCATTACCGCTAACACTGCGAAACTATCTGATATTATGTTCGTAGTTTTGGATACATGAGATAGTTGCGCGTTAGTTGTTCTCGGCAGTATTCGAAAACCGGCGACGATAATTTGTGGCAAATATTTCACACGAGAAAGTGAAGCTCGCATGGATGAATGCAGTTCTGTAGTTAATTAACGTTTCAAGTGCAATTTTCAGTGGAAGAAAAGATTGTCCTATTAAAATGAAACCTGCAGCGATATTTTCTGGAAAATATTTCACACGAGAAAGTGAAGCTCACATGGAAGAATTCAGTTCTGTAGTTAACTAACGTTTCAAATGCAATTTTCAGTGTCATTTTCTATTGTTCCCATCGATCCCATTTATACAGTGTAAAATTTTTTCTGATTCAAATGCGCGTAATCTTAACGAGCTTTAAAACTGCATTCAGTCGGAGGATGGTATCGTTGTTTGGAAGTTTACATTGAGTTTCAGTGGAATGATAAAAAGACTACTATGCAATCATAAAGCAAAAACTATGCGGAAACGTTCAAGATGCAGTTAGGACGCAGAATTGTCTTATCTAAAAATAACTTTAAATTGAAGAGTGGCAAGCTACGGGCTATGGAAATTCTGAATAGGAAAAAACAGCGCAGAAGTCACGTTCGTAATGTGTACCCTGATTATACTCTGGTTTCGCACAAAAATATCTGTTTTATGTTAGGTTAGTGGTTTTCACAAATGTCTAGTAATTATGAAATTGATGTTACTATTTATAACTTATTTAATATTACTAATTATTAGACAGCGGATCTTTGTGAAAAATAAAAATTTTCTGAATTGCAACAAAATGAAACGAAATAGAAATTTATCTTCTTTCTTGATATGTTTAATAGTTTGAAAATAAAATAAAAGTGGTAAAAAATACAACAGTATTTTGTCTTGTATTTAGTCTTGCTGTTTTAAATTACACCTACTCATTATTGCCGTAAATTCATAAAATCCGGTGTTTAATATTTATTTATGTAATAATTATTTCTGTAGGTCAAGCGATTAATATATTGCATAATATGATAGATTGCATAGAATGTATATTAATGAAATGTATAACAGCTTTTCCTATTAATCAGATGCCGCAAAAGGTTCAATCACGCCTCTGAATTAAAATTTTATGCTTCTCTGTTCTCTTCTTCAATATTAGTTATTGAGAAACTTTTGCGGTTCAGTTCTCCGAGACTCTTGTTGCGGAAACGGAAGGATGTTAACTTTTCCATTTCTTCTATAAAA
This sequence comes from Lasioglossum oenotherae, assembly GCA_028455765.1. Taxonomy (NCBI): domain Eukaryota; kingdom Metazoa; phylum Arthropoda; class Insecta; order Hymenoptera; family Halictidae; genus Lasioglossum; species Lasioglossum oenotherae. Next base: position 2,971,710 of record CM052283.1, on the reverse strand, counting down.
CTTCGCTGCTCACCGAAAATTAGCGAAGAAGTATCTCGTTTTAGTTGTTACAATTTTCCAATTAAGTTCGAATCTATTATGTATCATAACTAGACTGGGGATTTTATGAATTTATGATAAAAATCAGTACGCACAATTTAAAGCAGGAGTTATATTAACAAGATCTAAGGACATGAGTGTATTAGTTTCAGTTTAATAAGATAATTATGAGAAGAAAATATTTTTTATTTATATACTGTGTCTTGCAATAAACGTGAATATTTTTTTATTTTGCGTAAAGATCCGCAGTCTAATCATAACTTTTATTCAATGTGACATAATAGCGGTAAGTTTTCCTGGCCAAATGGTATTTAAACAATCATTTTAATGGCCACAGTATGTAGTCGTGCGTTTCTACAAAATTTATGAATACATTCGAGTTACTTTCGTCAATTAATTAATGTTAAGAACACCGTGTACCAATTATAATAAACGCAACTAGTGTTTCGTTCAGTCTGTAACATGCATTTCTGTACCATGAAAGTTTCCAGCTTATCACCGAGGACAATGACATCGCGTCTATTGATCAACGTCAATTATTAAAGTCAACTACCATCTCCTGCATGTACGGTATATAACGTTGTTAGGACAATTTCTACAGGAAAGAAAAAAAAAATGTTAATGTGTCTTCTGATTCTTGCAATTGATACAGACAATTATTATTTTGCCCATTCATTGTATCCATTTTCTGATTAATAAACTTTGTTTAACATGTTTTATGTAACGCATGTGTGCCTCAGTAAATATATAATTTAATATAAATAAATAATTAATTCTGAATATTCTTAATGGGTGAAATTGATTTGCAACTGGGTGAAATTGGCGTGCAGAACCTACAAGTGCAATTGATTTGCAGAAAGGTGAAATTGATTCGCATAAGGTTGAGTTTGAGTTGCAAAATGGTGAATCATATTCCAGGTATTAAACGGAGGATTCTGTCTTTTAAATTTCGGAGAAACCTCCGATCTCGTATTACCAGGACTTACTTTGTAATATACGAGAGCGGGTGTACGATTCAAAAGGGAACAATTCGCCATATAGATTTTCACTGGTATTTCCACGTGCCTTTTAAATAAAAGAGGAAAGGGGATAAGAATCGATTTACGTCAACTGTCTTTTCTGTTGAACATGCAAGTTCGGGTCGCTAGGCTTGTGCAAACATATTTACATCACCCTCGTGCGTGCACGCTCGAAATGCCATCGAGATGCATCCCGAGCAAATGACTTTCCTTCGTCAAAAAGTCAGAAAACTGGGTTGATCAAGGCCGACCTATTTACGCGTCTCGAATGCAACAGCGGAACCAGCTGACGAAACCATCATCTACAAATTTTTAGGAAGTCCTCGGTCCTTTACGAACGAGAATTTTTTAAAAATAAAACATGTTATGAATGAATGTTATTGTCGAATCATTTAAATCGTCGAATTTATTATTTGAATTTGTAAATTTTTCATTTGGAATTAACGACATTTTCTGCATGGTTTCCACGATTTTCTGGAGTAATCTAGAACATGAAAGAAAATAACGTGGGACGCGTTCTCCAGATGAATCGATTGGCGATTCAAAATCATCGAATTTATTATTTGAATTTCTAAATTTTTTATTTGGAATTAACTACATTTTCTGCATGGTTCCCACGATTTTCTAGAGTAATCTAGAACCTGAAAGAAAATAACGTGGGACGCGTTCTCCAGATGAATCGGTTGGCGATTCAAAATCATCGAATTTATTATTTGAATTTCTAAATTTTTTATTTGGAATTAACGACATTTTCTGCATGGTTCCCACTATTTTCTGGAGTAATCTAGAACCTGAAAGAAAATAACGTGGGACGCGTTCTCCAGATGAATCGATTGGCGATTCAAAATCGACTTTATTATTTGAATTTCTAAATTTTTTATTTGGAATTAACGACATTTTCTGCCTGGTTTCCACGATTTTCTAGAGTAATCTAGAACATGAAAGAAAATAACGTGGGACGCGTTCTCCAGATGAATCAATTGGCGATTCAAAATCATCGAATTTATTATTTGAATTTCTAAATTTTTTATTTGGAATTAACTACATTTTCTGCATGGTTCCCACGATTTTCTAGAGTAATCTAGAACATGAAAGAAAATAACGTGGGACGCGTTCTCCAGATGAATCAATTGGCGATTCAAAATCATCGACTTTATTATTTGAATTTCTAAATTTTTTATTTGGAATTAACTACATTTTCTGCATGGTTCCCACGATTTTCTAGAGTAATCTAGAACCTGAAAGAAAATAACGTGGGACGCGTTCTCCAGATGAATCAATTGGCGATTCAAAATCATCGAATTTATTATTTGAATTTCTAAATTTTTTATTTGGAATTAACGACATTTTGTGCATGGTGTCCACGATTTTCTGGAGTAATGTAGAACATGGAAGAAAATAACGTGGGACGCGTTCTCCAGATGAATCGATTGGCGATTCAATGTGTATCTGGCAATATTTAATGCAAACGTGTTCATGTATATTTGAGAAATGTGTGCATATGATTTTTCCTGCAGACAAATAAGTAGCCGTCCGATAGAATTTTATCGAACATTTTCAAGTTGTTCCGCAACGTGGTATTATCTGTTTCACGATTTCCATGGGTGTGGGCGTGATGGTGATGCGGTGGAGCGTGAAATGATTTCATACGTAAAAATATATTGCCATCATGCGTTAAACTTTTTACGTAGGTCTTTGTTTCCGAGGGAAACGAGTTTGAAAATGTTTGCGGTCCATATGCGTTCAGATGTATTTGTCTCCTTGATTGAAAAATTGAGACCGAATCGTAATGAAGATTTCCAAGGAACAATTGAATAATTACGGACGTTAGTAATCTCCTTTAAGGCGAAATAAAATTGTATATTTTTGTTGTCAATATTTGGTCATTGAAACAACTGCGTTTGCTTGTCATTATTTTAGTTATAATACTTTTCTTAGAAATGAGATGCTCACTTTGATGATAATAGGTTATATTATTCTCAATGTTTAGTAACTGATCAACCCGAGAAGATTCACCCAGTCTTTTCAGGATCCAATGGAGCATTAGTAGAAACGGAGAGGAGAGATCAGACAAGATAAGAGAAAGTGATTTTATTGGTACCCTAGAAACGGCACACAACTAATATAAACAATCTTTTCTTTCCTATAAAATTCTGAACGATGAATTTATAGCAAAATTGAGTAGACGAAATTCAAAAATTGTAAGAAAATCTTGACAATTGAAGATGACAATACTAATTATAATTAATTATAATATATTATAATATTATTAATATATATATATATAATTATAATTATATATAATTTCTCATCTATTAAAATTATTAACCCCTTGCCCTACAATATCGTGTCCGACTTGTGACGAAGATTCTGAACAGAGTCCAATGAGTATTAATAATGTTATTAATCTTTGAACCGAGATGAAATTCTATTCTGGTTTTGTTAATGTATAGTTATTGGAGAACGTGTAGGCATACAAGAAATATACATTTTTCTCCATTTTTAGGAAAATACGAACTACAAAGACAGTTCTAATCACTGAAACCGTCAAATAAATCGTAGGACAAGGGGTTAAGGGAGGAAACAGCGCTCTATTTGGTTCCCGTATCTCGCGATCGACGCGGACAATTTTCATTTTGCACAAAAGTCCGCAACCTGCTAATCACTATAGCTACCAAACAAATAGTGCTGCAAGAGGTTAATTAGGTGTACATATTACGAGATCTGTTATTCCGCGAATATCAAAGCAGGTCAGAGAATTGGCTTTCTCTCGCGACGACAGGAAGAACGGGCTGTCGACCAAACACCATCGTGTTCGTGGAAATCCACAGAGGTATCTACACAATACATTTTAACCCCTCGATTGGTTCTATCGCTATGGGTTCTACGGTTGCGCGCGCACTTTCACACATGTTCGCCGGGTGGCACACGGACACGAGGCGTTCGCGCGAAAACGTAACACAGGCCCGCCGCACCCTTTGTGCTAAAATTAGAAGTGACGGAGAGCGTATACTCACTTCGGTGGGCTTCGAGCTTTTATTCACTGGCGTTTAGACATAACGTGTTGCGGTGGCTTTCAATGGCACCGACAGAGACAGAGGAGAACGGACGATAGAGGACAGCGCGATGGGGATGTCGGAGAACGATGGAGAGAGACAGTTGCGGAGTGTTGAACAGGAACGGCGAGTCGGAGAGAGAAAGATGGGAACCAATGATATGGAAAAGGGAGGAATATATCGCGATGGAGTAAAAAGAGGAAAGGTGTAGTCTCAGAGAAATACAGGGCAACGGTGCTAAGGGAACGTTCGCGATAAAGATATATCGGCAAAGAACAAGGGATGAAGAGAGGGAGAGAGAGAGAGAGAGAGGCTCGGCCAGGGCAAAGGGAAAGGCGTAAAAACACGTGAGAAGCTAATCACGTTCAGGACGGTCGAGTTTCAAAGAAATTCTTCGGTGGGCTTCATCAGTGGCCACTGCCTTTTATTTTTTATTGGAGTTTTTATGTACTCAAAACTTTCCTTCCCTTACCTACCGCGCGCGCGCGTGCTGATTGAACCCGTGGATGTAGCAGCGTAAAGGGCATCTGTGTTCGCCCTAGCTTGAGGTAGAACTTTTTATTGTTCTTTGTTGTTTTTTAGCGTGCTTGTTTGCCGTTTAGTACGCGTACACACGTATACACGTATACACGACCGCGGATTAAAATGGACGACGAATCTGACGGTTTATTAACCCTCATGTTGCAAGTGATTTTTTCTGTTCGCGTCGCAGGGTGCGTTTCTTTAACACATTACCGACTGGTAATTATTGCATAGTTTTGAAAAATTACATAGTTAAACACTGTTTAATGGAACCTTCAATAGCAACAGCAATTTTCATTGTGGACTAACAAGTCACCCTGAATAACGGCATCTAATAGTTTCATTTAAGATTGTACTGTAAAAGAAAATTTCTATGCTTTCTTTTGGTACAGCACAATTATTGAAAATCGTCCTAATAGGCTTCCGGTAGGTAAAATGTTAAAATTTAAAAGTATCAAGCTAGATAAAAGCTGGATGTATCAGCATAAAGGGCATCTGTGTTCGCCCTAGCTTGAGGTAGAAATTTTTATTGTTCTTTGTTGTTTTTTAGCATGCTTGTTTGCCATTTAGTATACACGTATACACGACCGCAGATTAAAATGGACGACGAATCTGTCGGTTTATTAACCCTCATGTTGCAAGTGATTTTTTCTGTTCGCGTCGCAGGGTGCGTTTCTTTAACACATTACCGACTGGTAATTATTGCATAATTTTGAAAAATTACATAGTTAAACACTGTTTAATGGAACCTTCAATAGCAACAGCAATTTTCATTGTGAACTAACAAGTCACCCTGAATAACGTCATCTAATAGTTTCATTTAAGATTGTACTGTAAAAGAAAATTTCTATGCTTTCTTTTGGCACAGCACAATTATTGAAAATCCTCCTAATAGGCTTCCGCTAGGTAAAATGTTAAAATTTAAAAGTATCAAGCTAGATAAAAGCTGGATGTATCAGCATAAAGGGCATCTGTGTTTGCCCTAGCTTGAGGTAGAACTTTTTATTGTACTTTGTTGTTTTTTAGCGTGCTTGTTTGCCGTTTAGTATATGTACAGGTATATACAAGTTTGTCGGTGCCATCAAAACTTTCGACGATTTCAGAGTTTGTCAACCTTCATGTTAGGTTAGGTTTCATAAAGACAATTTGTGTCTAAGGCAGGGCCCGCTAGATAGCCTTACTGATGTGTCCTCTAGCGGGTCTAGGACGAAGCACACCACCTTTGTTTTTCCTCCAATAAAATAGCTCGGCATTTTTACAGATTCAAATCCGAATCGGAAACGTTGTCTGGTTCAAACCCGAATCGAAACGTTTTATGCCTCACTTTAGCTATATTTAGTGTAGAATTTGATCGAACCTGTGCGCTGTGAAAAATATTACTATTCTTCATGTTAGGCGTGATTTTTTTCTGTTTACGTTGCACGGTGCATTTCATAAAATTTAAAAGTATGAAGCTGAGGAAATGTTCGGGATAAAGATATATGGATGGACAAAGAAGAAGGGTTAAAGGACGAGAGAGAGGGGCTCGACTAGGGCAAAGGGAAAGGTGTAAAAACACGTGAGAAGCTAATCGTTCAGGACGGTCGAGTTTCAAAGTAATTCTTCGGCGGGCTTCACCAGTGGCCACTGCCTTCTATTTTTTATTGGAATTTTTATTTACTCAAAACTTTCCCTCCCGCTCGCGCGCGCTGATTGACCCTGTGAATGTAGCAGCGTAAAGGGCATCTGTGTTTGTCCCAGCTTGAGGTAGAACTTTTTATTGTTCTTTCTTGTTTTTTAGCGTGCTTGTTTGTCGTTCAGTGTACAGGTAGAGACGACCGTGCTGCGCGGATTGAAACGAACGACGAATCTGTCGGTGCTGTTAGACCATGAAAACTTTTGACGATTTCGGAGTTTGTTCACCCTCGTGTTGCACCTATTTTTTTCTGTTCGTATTCTAGAGTGCAGAGTTGGACACTAATCGATTAAAATTTTGATCATGATTGATTGATTAATGTGTACGATTAAAAAAAGAAATCGACGATTGATTTAATCGTCATTGGTTGATTAGAAAAAGGAATCATCGAAAAATTGGATGACTTGATCAATTGTTGAAGTTAATCGCCTCATGGTCTATTCATAAATTGTAATAAGGAGGGGGAGAGAAAGACAGAGAGAGGGAGTAGATAGAGAGAGAGAGAGAGAGAGAGAGGGAGAGCGGATGGAGAATTGACAGAAATAATAATACATATATTTCAACAAAAACATGTTTCAACAAAATATGGTCGTAGTTTTCCAGGAATAAGCTTTGCAGTAACTTCAAACATAAAAGCACGCAAACAGAGTTTGTATTATAGACCAAATGACAATACACCTAAGCTCAGTTTATATTTTTTTCAGTAATCATACAGTTCTGATTACGTATTTCATGTCGAAATTTCAGCAGTTGATCATTAATCAATTATCCAATTGACGATTAATAATCGTTAACCGCAATTAACGATTAACAAGTATTTAATCGTTAAACGCAATCAACGATTAATAAGTATTTAATCGTTAACCGCAATTAACGACTAACCGAGGAGATTAATTGATCAAATACTAAACAAGCATTCCACTCCTACCTTAACAAATACAGGTTAGAAGCGTTCCATTTCTTCCAATTTCGCTAAACTGTTTTCTCTCGATTTACTGCTAATGGAATTCGTAATGATTCGTTGTGTGTTCGAGAACGTTCCGATTCTTAAATGGTTCAGGTAGAAAGTGATATTTTCAAAGAGCGAGTTTGTTGAATAATTTGTTTCGTACAAGGGGATCGTGTCTCGCATTTTTGCTGTGGTTACCACGATTCCACGAAAAGCGTAGTCAAAGCTATTAATGTACAAAACGGTGCGCGAAGGGGAATACAAGCGAAACGGCTTAAACGATAAAAATATTAGGGTAGTTGTACGCTTACCCCGTTGACTACGTTCGCGACATAAATGCGTATTGTTTAATAGAACGCGAAATATCCCGGAGCTTGACTGCTTATAATTAATTGAGTGATATATAAATAGTTAACAATTCGTAGTTGCGTATCCAATCGTATTAATTATTCCGCGTTTCTACATTCGTCTGACTAATTAGTAATTAGCATCTCTTCGCGAGGATTTTCGCTTTAATGTTGTCGGTCGTCTCAACCGGGGTGGGGAGCGGAAGGAGGAGGAATTCGTGCACGTACTTTTCCAATTAAAACTATCTCATCTGAAAACGTCCGCGTTTAAACAGAAAATGTTCAGCGAGATTGCATTGCATTAATCAAAATGCATTATTACGTTTTCGTCGGAGTAGAGGCACCATTGAAATATTGGGTTGATGACAAAGTTTCTTCGTATTTTTAATGCAGAATCCAATCAAGTTTCTTCCGCATTTCAAATGAGGTTTATTAAACCAAGTACAGTCAAACCAGTTTTTGTTCGGTCTTTTTCTACGCGATTTTTTTTGTGTGCGACTTGTTTTGTGCGATTTTTTTTTTTGTATACAGTGTATGAATATCAAATCAGATCAGCAGGATATCTCGGAAACGTTATCGTTATCAAAAAAGTCTTCCTACAAAAGTTGTTTGGTATGACGGGCTACATTACGTAGTATTAATTGTTTCCTTGTGGGTGGATTGGTGGAGGACATTCCAAGGTCACCTTGATTTTTTTAGTTGGAACGTTCTATTTTTTCTACCATAGATCGATAGAGTATCGAATTTTGAGTATAAAAGTGTTGATCTTCATCTGTCATAAACCTAATACTTAACGAGATATTATCGAAACAATTTTCTTTCTTCTTTGGGTAATACTTCGTTAACTATTACGTTTAGGACAGATGAAGGTCAACACTTTTATACTTAGAATTTGATGCTCTATCGACCTATGGTATAAAAAATAGCACATTCCATTAAAAAAAATCAAGGTGACCTTGGAATTTCCTCCACCACTCCACCCACAAGAAAACAATTAATACTACGTAATGTAGCCCGTCATACCAAACAACTTTTGTAGGAACACTTTTTTGATAGCGACAACGTCTTCCGAGATATCCTGCTGATCCGATTTCAGCAGCACACCCTGTATATGTATTGAATTATGTACATTTTGAAAATTTCTCCATGCTTAAAATGAGAAATTAAATTTTTTTAAAATGTGACTGGTCGACCAGAACCAAAACGCTTGAACCATCTTTGTGGCACACGCACTGATACTGTACCACGTCCAGAAATATCACAAATTATTTCAGCAGCTTGAGTCGCATTTTTTCCTTTTCTGTAAGAAAATTTCGAAATGTATCGAATTTCTCCTTTATTTTCACTCATTTTCAAGACTTAATGACTTTTGACTAAATAAAGAAATATCAGAAATTCTTGTTTGTAATTACTCTATGATATATCGTCTTTCAGACGCAATCAAGTAATGCCAGATCCGATTAATATTAACAGAGTCATAACTCTACCATGTCATAACATGGTAACACCATCTATCGGGAGGATACGAAGAAACTTTTTTCCCAACCCAATAATAAACGTTACGAACACGAAATAGATCAAGATGAATCTGTGTACAGCTTTATATCTTTAAGGGAACAGAAACGGTAAATGAGAAACAACACTGTTCTAAAAATTATAAGCCAAAGATGGATGTTTGCGTGTATTGGAATTAACGCAGAATAAATTACCTTCGTGGGAAGAGATTATGTTCGATCATCACGGATTATCCTGTTTATCAATTTGAAAATTAAACAGAGCATTGGTTAAAACTCTAATTCTCGCAGTATATACAGGGTGTTGTATACAGTAAAAGATAACACTGTACAACACGAAATTTGTTTAGCGATTATCGTTGAGTGATACTTATAAACTTTGTCACTGTAAATTTCGAAGAACATTGATCTCGATAAAAAAGAATTAGGTGTTACACGGAAACTAAACATGCGAAAAATAAGTCTTCTCGTATTTAGAATAAACGTCAAACACGAAGTACGCGCTCCAGTAAATACAAGAAGTAGAAACGGCGTGTCATAACCAGACACGATAACCGAACGCTATTTAATGCTCCGGGGGACAGAACGGTCTCCATTTATTATTGCATAATATCTTGGATATTACTTGTCATAAACCGAACATTCTACAACTCAATAATGTCCTAGAACTGCGTGAGATTTTGCTAGAAAAGTTTTCGCTGAATTTTTTTATTGTGTAATTTCTTTTAAATAACTATTCGACGAATCCATTGTGTAATTCTATTACGAATCCATTGTATAATTCGGTTTAAGTTGTATGTGTTGCGAATCAATAGCTTAATTTAGTTACTACAAGTAAAATGTCCTCTCTTCGTGCAAAATATCTGCGTGAAATGTAGGGAGCGAATTACGTATGTGTATATGTCGAACAAACATTGTAATAAACTAATAGCGTGTATAAAGTTAAGATTGTAGTAGCAGTGGTACGATGCGGAGATATTTTAAATTGCGTTTGAATATAGAATGGCATAGTGATAAATCTGTATATGTATAGAGTGTTGTTATGTGTGAAAGCGTGGAAGGGGAGGTACGTTTGATTGTGTTAAATGAAAAGTTATAAAAATACTCTCGCCGGCGGCATCGCGTATTGTATGGGGACCGCCACATGGTCGGAAACCCCTAAAAGTGCCACGGGTACGGTTGTTATTGACAACAGCTCGGTAGACCGGGAGGGGGTTGTGACCACCCCCTCCGAAACCAGGTCCAGGGGCATGGTAAAATCGTAAGGATCGAATCGGGGCCAGGCGAGGCCGGCGAGTGGGGGCTCAGCCAAAAATTGCCCCACTACTGTGGGGATTGGAAGGTTTTGGTGGAAATCAAGTTCGCGTGTAAGAT
>CM052283.1:2944920-2958082 GCA_028455765.1 Lasioglossum oenotherae | reverse complement strand
TTATTTCTGGCTGTTTAATATTTATAACAATTTCTTTTGCTAACGATGTTAACGAGCACTCCCTTGACCACCTTGCCATCTAAATTTTTCGTAAAAATAGACAATAAAACTCGAGATTTAGAATAACTTTTAAACCATGAACATTCGCACGCATTAATTTATTCAAAATAATACTATGAGACATTTATTCATTCTAGCTAATTAATGTTTATAATAATTCCTTTTGCCAACGATGTGGACGAACTCTCCCTTGAACACCTTGCCATCTAATTTTTTACAGTAAAGTCTTTTCAAAATATTTCTGTCCAGATCGATTCTTGAAACATTTATGTATAAAAAAGTGAAAGGTAATAATTCTCGTTTATGAAATGTTTTGAAATTACAAACTGAGGTGTCTCGTATAAAATTTGAAATAGTAATTGTTGATTTTCCTAAAATTATGATTCAATAATATATTTCTATTATAGGAATTCTTTGTCCTTGAGTTTTCCTTTTAATATTAAAGCCAACATCGTCTGAAATATCTGCTCGGTACAGAATGTAACAATTCATGATGATCAATATGGTTCCGTGACGATTTGCCTTCTCACCGACGAGAATCTCCTCAGTAGCCTTCTGCACCGATGAGATCATGTCGATGGCTTTCTGTTTCTCACTGCAGTCAGAATATATCTTAGAGGGCGTAAGAGGACACCGAAATTTTCGAGTGACACGATCTCCCATAAGGTGGCAGTCTCTCGTCGGTGGTTTACCCAATGATTGTAATCGTCTGTTGATAATCCATGCCAATTAGCTCGATTATTTTACTAAAGATGGTGCTACCAGTCTAGAAACTCATCCCTATGGCTGAAAGAGGCAGGTTTTTTGGAAAACAAAGGGAAGTAGGATCTAGGGAAAGTATTTAATATTAACATAATTACTAAACAACGGATGTTTATGCAATTTTCAATTTTTGTAGACAAATTTTAAGAAATTCGAATCAAATATAATCTTACTTTCCGTGGTACATTAGTAGCCTTTTCAGAACTGAAATAAATTGAGAAATCGTTCTAAATTCTGTAATATTTTTTATCCTTGCTTTTTTTGAAAATTTTCAAGTGGCATAATTGCATAAAGATCCGCAGTCTAATTAATCTTCTTGGCATTTGAATTGTTTCCCTCTTTTGCCAGTTTTAGTTTGAATTCACCGCAAAATCTTGTAACTCAAATTAATGTTAATATCTCATATTATTTTCATTAGAGTGAAAACTAATATTCGAAGGAATACGAAAAACAAAAATTCTACGGTAAAAGGGTGTACGTAGCAACCCCAAGCGAATTTATCTTGTTTATGCATTGTATTTATTATTCATACAACTAATCACATTTATTACACCACAATACACAACGGTACACTTAATAATTTAATCGAATCTAGATCGTAATCGTGGTACAATACTAATAGGTTATTAATGTGGAGGTATAAATAGCACACTTACTTTGACATCGTACGTATATACTCTACGATATACAATTGGTCAAGAATTTCGCGAAATCTTGCACCTATAATAATGGTTTTCTTTCATCTACAATGTCGTCGCGGCGATACGATTTCTGGCGGTGTCTTAAACAAAAAACATTAATATTCTTCGGTATCTCGTTGAAAATTAAACTGAATAATATAGCTACGTTCGCGTCACCAATATTCCCTGATTGTTTCGCATTGCTCAGGTCATATAAAACAATTAACAATTTTTCCAATCCGTCATACAGTTGTGTGACAACGATAATCGATCTTCCTCCAACATTTTTCTCTTCTTTGGTCGTTACCGGAAAGATATATTGCTTTTTCGATATTGTGCGTAGCGCAATTATAGTGATTCTCGTCGATAAACGACAAAATACACCGGGCTACTGCGTACCATCGCTTAAACAAATAATTTAATTTTAGAAAAGAAGTATGAAGTACAGGTTCTTTCGGAGGTGAAAAATAGACGAGCCCCGAAACTAAAAAGACAAAGTATGCAACTTTGTCGTCACACATTTGCATCGCATAACATTCAGGAACGGTTGTTTAGTTTCTTTAAAAAAAAAAAAAAGAAGCAAACAGCGAGTCGCGAGGTTCGTCTATCTTCGATCTCGAAAATCGTGCGCACCATTTTGATATTCGACGATGTAAATGCATATCCGAACGTCGCGTGATTCTACAATAGTGATTTATGATTCTTTGTAAAAAGCATGGAAGATATGCGGCTTAGTAGAAATCATTCCGAAACGATCGATGATTCTGTCACGATCGTTTCTGCTCGTCGATCGGTCAATGTCTCCGCAACGGTTTGCTTTTCTCTCTAACGTTTGAATATACGTAACTAATTTCTGTGGATAGCTGATAATATACTCTTTACTTATGCTAAAGCTATTTTACGTTGGTACATTTTATACACATAATCGTAGCACAGGCGACGGGGACGATGAACGCGTTCGAAAAGATGACACTCGGACAGCGGACGCTTATGCGAGATTCGCGTGTGTTTATAGACAACTATACAAAAAGAGAGCAGTGAAATAGAACTTTTGATTTCTTCCGCGAAGTGCTTCGAGAATCACAGCAACAGCTGTTCATCAATCTCGACGAGCAACCTTCGTTTCGTTAGACCTTGTGCAATCGTAGAGGTATCTCCTTATAAACGCATAAACTCCGCAGTCGTTGATATATAATAATATTTGAAACGCGATTACTTTACAGGAGTTCTATCGGTTTTAACGAACAACGATTCGGATGTGTCCGCCATCTCAGTTTCTCCGTTTACGTGACCGTTTCTCGACGTTCTCGGTTCGTAGAGAAAGATTCTCTTTCTTTACTCCCTCTCTCTTTATCTTTCTCTCTATCCAGTCTGAATAGGACTATAGTCGTAATAATATTAGGCAAGAAATTATAAATACCAGGGGTGTATGACAACCCGAAAAGGTAGGGATCTCGATGGTCGGGTCGGGTCGGGTTGGGTTGGGAAGACATCGAGTCGAGTCGGGTCGAATTCTCAAAAATTTCGGGATTCTCGATTTTGTCGAGATTCTCGAAATTATAAAGAGATTCTCGAAATTATAAAGAGATTCTCGAAATTATAAAGAGATTCTCGAAATTATAAAGAGAGAGATTCTCGAAATTATAAAGAGATTCTCGAAAATTTGAGATTCTCGAAAGTATCGGGATTAGAAAAAAAAGATTCAATGAATAAATTTGACAATGTGGGTTTTCGGAAACGCCTCAAATATCGGAAATCTCATACAGTGACCCCCATTAATACTCGGACGCTGCCAAATAATGCTACCTTTTTTAATATCACACCATATGATTTGAACTTTTCTGAGAAGCTAGAGCAATTAGTCTACTACATGTTGTGAAAAATTTTTCTAAAAAATTGCAATTCGTCAGAATTGTAAAGAAAACACTAAAAGTTGCATTTTACGACTTTTTAATGTGGATGTATGCAGCGAACCAATTGTTCCAAGTTCCCGAAAAATTGCAAATAGTATGGTCCAATATTAAAAAAGTTACAAAATATAATTTTTAGTATTTTCTCCGCAATTCCGACAACTTGTAATATTCTTCAAAAATGTTGGTCACGTTGTGCAGCAAACCAAGTGTTCCAGCTTCCCAGAAAATTGCAAATAGTATGATTCAATATTTAAGAAGTTGTCGTCTTTTAAAGACATTAGTCCGAATATTAGTGGGAGTTACTATACCGCGATTGCTTCTAAAGCGAGTCTCGTAACAGTAATCGAGTACTGAAAACCCGGAAATTTTCGAGAATCCCGATACTTTCGAGCATCTCGAACATTTTCGGGAATCTTGTCTCGACCCGACGCGAAGTTTTCGGGTTCTCGCACACCCCTAATAAATACGTTCGAACTGTGGCACTTTCGTTACTAAAAAGCACGACATGGCGTGGAACGTCGATTCGAAGCGACGCGACGCTCGTAAATGTGCCACGTAAACCAAGACTTAAAGTACATGATTCCATACCACTTCTCTTCGTGATGCACGATTATAGGCTTGCGTTCGCGCGGGTGCTCGAACCGCTCGATACTCGTTAATATTGTAAGTACATAGATACATCGTCGATTATGGTATGTAAAACAATACTTAATTACTTTCCTGCCGAGAGGTCATGGATGCGCTGTTCGGGACCAGAGCTCCTAAGCGAACTTTCGACATCCTTTAGGAATTTAACCATATTGCAATTTCTCGTCGAACTAGTAACAAAATATCTTTATTTTCATCGCTAAACAATTTCGAGATTTCAATCAGAATTATTAAGTCAGATTCGGTTAGGGGCGGAATAAAATTCGGGATACTTTACACGGTTTCTCGAATTGACGTTGAAAGATTTTATTCGGATTTTAAACGAGATTTACGACACTTCTTATACCGGAATAATAGTGACTTGAGATGGAGAAACATTTATTCAATTAACATAAGTAGTATTTTGACGAATGCTATTACTAATGAGAAATTATCGTTCTATATACTTCTTTGAATATTCATTAAATATATTTGCACTTGCGTTTTACACCGGTATCGTACCATATTTAACTTTGTTACGAAAACAAAATATCTTCGGTGTGCATAATTAATGTACGAAATCATTTCTTCCGCAATCCTGATTTGTATGAAATACTTAGCGCAAACGTTACATTGCTCAAACGTTTGCAATAGAAATGCAAAATAAATTGAAAATCAAAAAATAATATTAATTATTACTATTGACCTTGATTCGAATAAATTGATATCCATCTCTGTCATTATCAAACGTCTGCATAAGAGAATAAAAGGACGAACGTAATATTTTCTAAATAAACACACTCTTTACGAATCTATTGTTTCGTGTACACTGATGCAAGTAGTTCAAAACGTCATTTTGGAAGAGCAGTTACTCGTCACAAGTATCTGTCACAATTAGGAACTTATTTTTTAACGCTTTCGCTATCGATCACAATTGTCCATTACACATTATCTGTTACACCGTATATTCATAAAATATTGTTCAGCAACTTTCAATACGAAATATTCAATCTACATCTAAAATATTCCTTCGAAGTTTAAAAAGCCATAGGGAACAAATAAAGTGTAAATAAAAAGAATCCAAGTAACAGAATTATTGAAAATTTGTTCTTTAAAACTGGTATTCTGGTAATTCGATGCTCTAGACCTGCATCGAAATAAATTATGTAGTTCACAAAAATCACGTCACTGCATTCGAAAATAGTAAAAATGTATCTCGGTGTTGGACAGTGTCGTAGCGAAAGGGTTAACCACAATAAACATCGTCAATTGTCAATCACACGGTTGGCAGTATTTAATGATAATGTTTGCGTGATAGTGTGTAAAATGACCAGCATCATCGGAGCATGTTTATTGTCGACGTGACAGACGGATGGCGAAAGAACAATCCCGATCGATTGGAAGATCGACTACTTTTCATCGATTATTTTTCACAGAATTTTCGTTTGAGATTTCCCGTCGAGCCGCGCGGAAAATACCAAACAAAATGAATACTCTTCTTTACACCCCGAATCAGGAGAATCGTGACATCGTGATAAATGAAATTACGTTTCAACCGTCGTGATTACGATAATTTGCGACGGCAATTACGACATCACCCCCATCGCGATAAGCGAAATAACCGATGACTTCTTCGTTTAAATGACGCTTCATCTTCTTCTTCTATTTCTCGACACATTTCGGACTTAGCCTCTATTTCTCTTTAATGATCCGTATACCTATTTCCTAATACCACTACTACCGATAATAATACTACTAATAATAATACCAACTAGAAACAAAATCTTAATAATTTATATAGAAAATGTACAAGAAAATCTACATTCAACGTACGCGTATATCTTCATATAAATGTGATCGATCCGCGGTTATTCGAAACGAATGAGGGGGGGAGAATAAATAAATAAAAGAAGAAAAATAAGACGAAGGATGTAATGCGTGCGACAAAAAAAAAATAAAAGAAAGATGGGAAAGGAAAAAAGGCGGAGCTGCTCGAGAACATCTGTGAAAACCTCCATTAACTAATTGAAATCGATGGCACGGTGGCAACGAGGGTATCCGAAAATTTTCAGGAACAATTCACGAAACTAAAGAATCTCCGATGTACTCGATTTAAACAGAGCGAGTTGTCACAAGAAAATTCGGCGTGTCCGTTATGCCGTTAACATTAAACAATATTTTATAGTATCGTATGCCTCCATTCACTTTGTAGCTTACAGTCTCAATTAAAAACTAACAAAGGTTCCGCTATAAAAACTTGTTTGTCCGTTTACTCGACTCGTCTAGCGAATTTACAAAATAATATATAAGTTTGTACAGTATTAACAAAAACATGTTCACACACTGTCTTTAATAGACTTAATTCGAACAGATCAAACGGAAATGAGGTGAGCAAGTCTTTTGCTGAATGAAATCATAAGTTCGATTGATTTGCACAAGCAATGGAGAAAATTTTCATCGTAATTCTGTTCGAAACGACTGAATTTTCCAGTTCAATTGTAAATAAATAGACGGCGGATCTTTATGGAAAATAAAAATCTTCAAAGAGAAATGTTTTGTCTATCTGAATATGTTCAATAGACTGAAAATGATATAAAAGTATTTTTTAATTCGTCTAATGTTTTGAATGATTCAACACTAAACCTACCGAGCACTAAAAGCGACTAAAATGTTTTCACTTTGTGAAAGGTACGAGGCTCTATTTATTTAGATTGTATGCAATGTTTATTACAATATGTACCTGAGTAAAGAAAACTATCGAATCAATTTTCGTGTAACCAACTTCATAGATTCAATAATAATTGTGAAATGAAAAATATGAAACCGGTGATTTGAACGGCAATGGTAGGTTTAGTGTTAACTTACACCTATTCATTTTTGTTATAAACGCATAAAATCCGCGGTCAATATATAAATGATGTGCTCGTTATAGAAATTCGTTAAACAAATGGAAGATGCGTGTAACACTGGGACGGAGAAACAAGTTCTTATCGAGTATGTACAGTGCTATAATATTCGTAATTTTCGTTAGAAATAACGTCGTCGTCGATTTTTCGTAGAAACGGTGTTTCGGGTTCTCGTTTTCTTTCATGCTCGAAGAATTCTCTAGCATTAATAAATTTTTATAAATACCTCCCCGATTAAAGCTTCAGTTCGAATGGGAAGAATGAAAGCATTGCGAATTGGCCCAACGATACTCGTTCGATCGCGGTTGGTACTCGAATTAATAACATACCAGCAGTAACAAACTATGAAAATCACGCATTTGTACGAAACGGCAGTTACAACTGATATGCGATACAACTAATTCTAGTTTGCTATCCAATACTGCACATTCGATCCATATCAGTACATATAGTGGAATACATTCTTATCAATTTGTTTCTTATATTTGAGCAAAAGGGGACTTAAACGGTCAAATTTCGAGAAATGAAAATAGAAACACGCTGACTGGCAACCTTAGCTTGAACGTGTCTGCACGAAAGTCCAGTGGAAAACAATGAACGTTCCTTTTTCTAAATTGAACAATTTTTGGATTCAGCGTTTCACGCGAGTGAACAGAACCGCCGTTCAATCGTTTGGTTCGCGTCACAATAGGAATAAAATGAGAATAAAAATGGTAAATCCGTAGGAAGTGTATAATTTATATCGATATAAATTCTACGTCTAATTTAGTACAAGATATTGCATTTTCAGCTCGATGAAATGCACGTGGGACGTCTACTTGGCAATAAAAACGTTCTTCGTTCTTGAATTTCGAACATTCTTTTCTCTCGTAGGATATGAAATTGTAAAAAGTATTAAATCGGCACTTTGTGTGTAATCAGGATTCTTTCACGTATTGGCTATACAAGTCATCGAAAAGATTATCGTGAAAATGCAATAAATTTTCTGTGAAATATTTTCTTGTAACGTTTATAATATAATGTTGAAGCGGCGATGATAATGAAATCGCTTCAACTTTAATTTTCGAACCTTGATCATGAACATGTACAGAAAGTTTAGTTTTGAGAAATATCAAATGTACATATTTAAACCATTCAAATATCTTAAACATTTGTGCGTTGTTAATTTAGAATATGTTTCTGTACGGCATACGGACAATTACAAAATATTGTAACAACCGTCTTATTAACGTTCAATACTAATGGCGCTTGTTACACTAGTATGTTAAAAGAATTTGTAAAATCGTCACGCGAATCATTCTAAACTTTCATTCTTTTCTCTCCGTTTTCATAGGTCAAGAATAAATATTTGTACCAAATTTGTACCAAAATAAATAATTATCAATCGGTTAGCTTCCAGTCGAGATTTACAAAACAACAGCAGATTCAATCTAAAAAATTGTTTACAACGAAAATAGGAACAGAATGATGTACGTCCACGTGAACGCTTGATCTTTAAAGAGCTTTCCCTCGTTGCGCTTAATTGGAACTGTTGCTGTCCGAGTATTATTTATACACGATCGAGTACCCACATGCATTTCACATCGTATGCGTTCGATACTTATTGTTAATCTTAGGACGTCGTTGAGTATTTCGTGCAAAATTGTGGGTATGCGAGAGTACATACAGCTATTGGCAGTTTGATAATGAACGTGCACCTTTCTACAAATACGAGAGTAAAGGTTTTTCAATTCTATTTCTCTATTTCTCTCTATTCTGTCCTCTTCCGTTCTCTCTTTATATTTCTATCTTTCTCTCCCACCCTTTCTCTCTCTCTCTCTCTCTCTTCCTCTCATTCTCTCGTTTTCTTTCTTTCTCTCGCTTTCTCTCTCTCTCACACACACGCGCGCGCGCACACACATACACGGACACGTCCACTCGCTCTTGCCCTCTCTTTCTCGCTTTTTACTCTCTATTTTCCCTTCTCTCTTCGTCTATCTTCCTTGGCATGCCGCGAATTAGCTCGATGACACATGATCTCGCTCTTCGCTGGAAACGTCGCATTCGGCGGTGCCATTCGTTGCGCCATTCGATGACGATCGACCTTTGCGTCACTGTCAATCCACCTTGACTGCCACCATCGCTCTCTTGGCCAAGAATCAAATACAATCTGGAACAAATTCGTTTGCATCGTTACATTTTACAATACTGGAACTGCAACTGTAAAATGGGAACTGTACGTTCCTGATCTTGTCGTCGCTTCATTAGGATTATTTACCATTTCCAATCTTAATTTACTTCTAAACGTTACTAGACTGCAAGAAGTTTCACTTCTGCCGCGCGTGGTATTTTTATTATTTTTTGTGGGACTTTTTTTCTCTCACCGCCTTATGTGTGGCATTTTTCTGATTGAGATGACGCTAAACAAGAAACAACATTGAGTACTACACGCAAGGCAAGTTTTTCTCAAAGAAAAGGAACGAACCGTTCGTGAAAAACATTTGTGAGACCATTTAACATTTGCGAAATGATGTTCGAGCTCACAATCTCTATGTATATCGAATGCAAGAGATTCGCCGCAGAGGGCGAAAGGAATAGTGTGGAGTACTGTGAAGTAGATACTCGAGGCGCACTCGAGTGACAGACTTGAAGATGCAAGATGTCATATCAAGTTTTTCGGCACTTGTTACAAGGCCGTATTGCATGTAACGCTGTTTAAAAACCTGCCTGTCGATAACATGGACACAGTGTCAAGAGGTTTAGGATGGTGTTGACAGTCGAGTGTGTGTTTCATGGCAATCAGAGGAGAGCTGCGTAGAGGACGAATTTTCACTAGGTCCAATCATTATTTCGACACAGATACAGTCAAATAATTATTCAAGTCAGAAATCACGATAACTTCAACGCGAAAAACTACTATGTTTTACTTCTGATTAAACTGCGGATGTTTATGCAATTTTCAACTTTTGTGGGCGAATTTTTAGAAAGTGGAATAAAATAGAATCTCATTTCCAGTGGGCTAGTAGTCATTGCAGATCCGAAATAAATAAAAATTGTACTAAATTCTGACAATGTTTATAATCTACCTTTTACTTGAAAATTTTCAGAAGCGATAAATGCATAAAGTTCCGCAGTCTACATCTGATAAAATAAATATGCTATAATTATAACATATTTCATATTATGAGTAAACTTTACTTTACCGGACCCAAAAATGCCTTTCTCCTACAAATTATGATGCATTCGGTATGTAATCCAGTAGATTTGTACCCGGGGAGGCTGCAGATCAGAGATTCGATCCTGTAGGATCAATGGTTCAGGAATTATGTTTGCTTAAAGTTGAGCAATCTGCCGTGTTTTATGACAGGTAAGGGCGCCGCCATATTGGTTTGTAGGGACGACCGCAAGCCGCTTACCGAGCAGAACCGCCTAATCACCAACCAACTCGGTAAGCGGCTTGCGACTGTCACTATCAATATGGCGGCGCCCTTACCTGTCAAAAACACTGCAGATTGCTCAACTTTAAGCAAGCATAACTCCTGAACCATTGATCCTACAGGATCGAAATTTCGATCTGCAGCCGCCCCGGCACAAATCTACTGGATTACATACCAAATACATCATAATTCATAGGAGAAAGGCACAAATTTTGAGTCCGGTAAAGTAAAGAGCAGCTCGTATTATTTTTTGGCTCACATAACAGTAGGTGACAAACCAAAAGTTAATAAAATGTCGATATGGTGGACATGTAAAAAATAATGTTGCCTCATGTAAAACTTACTTGTTCGGCTTGATCTTCGGGCACCTGCAAACCAAGTCCGTTGAATGCACGTACAAGAATACGTCGCCACGACGAATCCTCGAATTTGGAGCCTTTTTGAAGATGTAGTCAATGTTCAAGGTGAATCGTGTCCAAACTGACCCGGATACGCTTGTTTCACTCGGGGAGCCATCGTTCTTTTTGTGTCTGTCTGTTATTCTACCCAGAACAGCTGCGAACAGAATTAAACAATTCGATCATTTCATTAATCTCCAACAATTTCACATGTTCAACTACATTTCAGAAATTTCTACTCAATATCTCGATTGTCCAATCAGTGACTATAACGTTTTCGATGAGAAATTGTTGACTTGCTAATATTTTCATTCAGGGGACTTCAATAAATAATTATAAAAATATTCGATCACATTTCAAAAGTGTATAATTTTCTGAAAATCGAACCAAATTAGGTTAGATTTTCTGACGTGTCAGAAGAATTGCTATTCTTTGGGGAATTACGAAGGAAAAAGTGAATCTTTGCAACTTCCCTCGCTTGAGCCTGTAGCCAAAAAATCTCAACTTATTTGTAATCAATGAAGCTGTTGGCGAAGTTGTTCTTGAAGTCGTTCTCTAATTTAGAGAATTTTGTTTACTTGTTGCCAGTGGCCAAACAGCATTACTTCAATTACAATTAACGAGGCACGATTTAATAAATCATCCCGACTTGAAACAAGAATTTCAAAGATTTTTCTCCTTCGGTATGAAGACGTAAAAGGCAGTCGTTCCACCTGTAATCGTTTCGATTGCGAACGTGGAAGTGCTGATGCCACTTACGGCGATGCGATGGAAGTTATGTTAGGCAGTAATGCAGTGGAGATACTTGTAATCATTTCACTGGTGATCCCGAATCAAAAACTAGTAATGCCATTAGCGGTTGCAGAGTGTATAAATCGCGAAGGTGAGCCCCGCCATAACAAATTGCGCCCATTCTACATGTGACCGCAAATGGTAACAAGTTGTTTCATAAGCCATCGTTTTTTCCGTGTGTTTTTAAACGACCCCGGAGAAATATACAGATAGATATAAGTTTCGTTAAAAATATTCACTATACTTCCTAAAAATATTTAAATATGGGTTCACTAAAATGAATTTGCTCATCTTTCGAGGATTCTTGTATAATAGTGAATCAATAGAACAAATGTGGCGAATTTAAATTTCTTGTATAAACAAATTGATTACTACAATTATGTTTCTTGGTTTTTCGAACTTACCATAATCTCTTTTGCAGTATTTCATCAGATTTAATCTCTTAGTGTTGGCTCGACACTTTCCACATCGTTCTGTAACAAGATAAAGTAGTTGTGTTAAAAGCATTCATACTAAAATCCGGAAAATTTGCAAAATTTTCCACGTTTGGCTCGATCGGCGAAGTCGCAAAATAATAGAACTACACGATCTAAGACACAGCACGGACCCGAACGTTTTTCTTATCGTTAGATCACGACTTTACTGTACTGCTTTCCTTTCACTGTTCGTGTATTGCAATAAGGAAATAAATAGACAGATTTTATGACAATTGTTTGTATAAATGGAAGACAAACATTTACATTGAAGACAAAAATATTTGCTGGAAAATTAATGTAACAAATAAATAACTGATAGTTGAATATGAACACTAGACTGCGGATCAATTTGTGCAAAATAAAAATGTTCTGCATTGATTGTGGAAAGCAGGAATAAAATAAAAATTAATTTCATCCCTTAATGACTTTGTTACTTTAAAAACAACGTTACGATATTCTTTTTAGTCTTAGTTCTTTTTATTCTTTTAAGTTTTACTAATCCTTCACCGTTTTATATTTAACACGATCAATTTCTTCATAAATGCATAAATACCCGCAGTCTAACGATCACAGTGTTTCAATTTAATAAAACAGATTTTTCTAGCACAAGGACAGTTATCTTACGTTCGAAACCCGGCGTCTTTGTACATCCTTTTGCTAACACGTAATATGTACGTACTGTCTAGTATCGGTGACAGCATTGATTGCATTCGCCCATTTATTATGTAGTCTCGCTCTGTCCGTGGGTCTGACCCCTCACACGTTTCACAACGTCTCTATTCCGCGTTGCTAACAAGGGACAATGGCAATAATAAAAAATGGAGAAGTTGGATTCTCGTATTCGATACGGAAGTCGGTAAATGGTCCCCTATACACGAGAAAACGTTCGATTTCTTTTATACCCTGCGAATTACTAGATCACCCTGTTGGAAATGAAAATGTCTGCTCCTTTTTTTTTAAATGAAATGTATTAGGACCTTGAATAAGTTTTCTCGCTGTTCCTTCAAAGATGGTAATAACAGTACCCCATTCGTGGAATTTCGAATGGTAACACACATGCAAGGCAGTAGCGTATCTAACCTTAAATTTCAGTGTATGGTAGTTCACTTTAGTGTAAGCAAAGTAATTTTTT
>CM052283.1:2896971-2943056 GCA_028455765.1 Lasioglossum oenotherae | reverse complement strand
ACACAGAAAAAAATTAAGAAAAACGTAAATAATAAACATAGCGGTGTAGAGTACGCAGTCCCTCTATCCGAGTGTCTACAAGGCAGAAGACCAGATACGATAAATCAACAAAAATGGTGATATTTTTCAAATATCTATGAAAAACAAGATGACTTTATAGAAATTTCGACCACTGTATACAAGATCTAGTTGGGAAAAATAAAAGGAGGGTCTAAAGCTGGAAGATTACCACTACATAATATTTTCAAAGACATGTTCGGCCCCATATTCCTTTTGTAAGACGTTAATAAATCAATAAATAAATAAAAATATTCTATTATTACACATTTTTAAAACACCAATCATTTTCACTGGTTTCGGTAGAACTTGCTTCGTCTTAACCTCGGTAGTTCTAGTGTTAATCGAGTGGTTCGCCAGCGAAATGTTAAGAAACGGAAAGGTGGTTAGTGGATTTAGTCTACATAGGACTCATATTTGGAACATTGTGCCTAATTCGCCGGTAAAGTGGTCGATCAAAAGCGGATTGCCGACAAACGCTTGAAAACCGAACCTGTCAGCTCGTGAGAAGAACAGGAAAACCGCAAACAGTTGTATTTGCATGTTTCATGCTGTTTTAATGAACCGTGGCCCTGCAGGTCGATAATAGAAACCGTACAACGCACCGAATCCCCCGAACTACGAATCCAAACTGCACGCAACCGGTGCACACACGCCTCCGATCGGATCCGCTTCGCTTTTGCTCGTCCGTTGGCTAACCAAATTAAATGTAATTTGAATTTCGATTGAAATTCAATCGATGCCCCGTTGGTCCACGGCCGGCGCGGCGGGTTATCCAATAAAAAAAAAAAAAGAAATGAAAATTCCGGGGTAACGTAGGCACGTACTACGTCCGTCGAGCGGGGCTGTCTCAGGCAATTTCGAAAATTCGAGAGAAAAGGGAACGTAAACATTGCTTGATCCGATCATCCCCTTCCGCTTGTTAACGTTTGAACGTCGACTGTTCCATTCGCCGTTCGGAATTCCACCAAGTAGAATTATCTTGCGAAATTATGCAGGTCGCGATGCTTAAACATTTTATCAATATTCGGTAATTGCACAGGTTCAATGTTCCTCCTCGCTGAGAACGAGGAAGAGAATGAAATAAAATTGATTTTTGGATCAGTACATTTTCTGAATAATTTAATTCGCAACCCTTGTGTAGCCAATCGAAATGTATAGATTATTTAAAACCGTTTGTATTGAACATATTTGCACAAATTCTCTATTTAAGACTACAAATTAGTATATGATGGACATTCAGAGGAATTTTGTAAAATATTTTTAGGGGAACGCAAACGGACACCCGGTTGGCTACACAAGTGTTAGCATTTTGTGGGTACTTGATACGAGTGCCTCTCCGCGAGAAATGCGGCCTGTAAATAAAGATAAACACGGTTTGGTTTACAGATCACAGAAGTAAACAGACAGTAGCAGAGAATTGTGAGAGATACGGACTGAAGTAAACTTCGTACTTGTACGACTACACTCTAAAATCCGATCAAGGGGTTATCAAGCTGGCATCTAACGAAGCTTCATGTCTGATATATTCCTACAAATCGATGGAGAATCCGATGATTCGATTGACTGTTCTGTATCCTATCGAAATAATGAGAATAATGTTTTACAAGAAGATAATGTGTAAACATGCCGCGTAATCCGATTTCAGGTCGGATATATCAGTGTGATCCTCTACGAATCCAATTACAAAACTTTCTTCTGCAGCGCGGTCCGTGTTTACACGCGAGGTCACACAAAATAGTGAAACTACACGATCTAAGAAATAGCACGGACCCGAGGTTCAAGATTTTACTGTATACCGTTCTGGATATCCTTGTTGCAATGTTAAAAATTACTCTTCCTTTAATATTTGAAAATGTGAGCGCGTGGGTGATTACGTTTCACAGTCGCGGGCTTGACGAGCTTTTCCATTTTGTAGTACACAGGGTTTCGGGACAACCCTGGAAACCGTCCCTGCGGGATAATTCGGAGGCAAACAGTTCCTTAATCCAGGCATTCCTGCGACACGGGACGGGTGGAAAAATTTGGTAGGCAGGACCTGCCGTCATTGGACCAATTAACTGAATTACGAAATGGGGAAAAATGCGAGTGGAAAGCGAGCCAGATGTATGTCTGCCGGGTCCGGTCGGCATGAATCGATCGTGATGGCAGAGACCTCAGACCATAATCCGTTTAATTCCCGGCTAACGAGACGTCCTTTGTGTCGATTAACCCGTGCTAATCCGCATCAACCGAACGAGCAATAGGTTTGCCATCGAACGTATCCAAACCGTAAGGTCTGCCTTTCTGATCAAGCAATCTGATCGATCGGATAGATGCGACTCGAAACTGGTTTCCGTTGCTCTCTTCGCCGCAACGAGTCCGACGGTATATTGCAATCACCGTGCAAACCACCTAAACCCCAATGTTAAAGGCCAAAAGTCAGTGGCGAGCGTCAGTCGCGTCAGTTCGTGCCCGAGAGGTGGTTTTGGTATTTTGTTCCGTCGGACAATGCACCTCAAGCTGGTAATAATGACAACAAATCCTTCTGTTGGTACATTCGACAAAATTTCCAATTGACAGAGAATATCGCCAAATGGATATTCTCAATTTATATTAATTCAAGTTCTTCCAGAAGTTCTTCTGGAAAATATGCTTATCACTTTTGGGATATAAATAATGTAAATAATGTACACTCGTTGGTACATTTTACTTTGACAGACCTACAACGTCGTCAAATGTATATTCACAATTTATATTGATATTGAAGTTCTTTTAATAGAAACGTTGGAAATTATTGCACTAATAACTTTTGGGATATAAATAATGTACACAAATCCTTCTGTTGGTACATTCTACCAAATTTCCAATTGACAGACAATATCGCCAAATGGATATTCTCAATTTATATTAATTCAAGTTCTTCGAGAAGTTCTTCTGGAAAATATGCTTATCACTTTTGGGATATAAATAATGTACACTCGTTGGTACATTTTACTTTGACAGACCTACAACGTCGTCAAACGTATATTCACAATTTATATTGATATTGAAGTTCTTTTAATAGAAACGTTGGAAATTATTGCACTAATAACTTTTGGGATATAAATAATGTACACAAATCCTTCTTTTGGTACATTCTACCAAATTTCCAATTGACAGACCTACAACGTTGTCAAATGTATATTCACAATTTATATTGATATTGAAGTCCTTCTAGAAACGTTGGAAACTGTTGTACTTATAATTTTAGGGATATAAATAATGTACACAAATCCTTCTTTTGGTACATTCTACCAAATTTTCAATTTGACAGACCTACAACGTTGTCAAATGGATATTCACAATTTATATTTGCTATTGAAGTTCTTCTAGAAACGTTGGAAACTATACTTATAATTTTTGGGACATAAACAATGTACACAAAACCTTCTGTTGGTACATTTTACTAAATGTCGCCAAATGTATATGAATTGTCAATTTATATTAATATTGAAGTTCTTCTATGAACGATGGAAGCTACAGTGACTCGAATTAATATTCGGATGCTCTAAAAAGGACGATAATTTGTTTAATATTGTACACTATACGACTTGAACTTTTTTGGAAAGCTAGAGCAATTAGTTTACTTTAATTTAGATTCTTACATCTTTCAATGCCTGTCGTTTTTTCCTACATCAACCGATTTCGATGAAGCTTTCACAGTGCATATAATGGACACAGATCTACGAAACGTATTGTTTAAATTTTCAATATAGGCCAGAGTTGTGCAAAATTACAATTGAATTACTCCAGGAATTACAATTACAAAGTAATTGAATTACATTGTAATTCAGTCATATTGTAATTTATAATTCAGATCTTACTTCAATTAAATTACAATGTAATTCGTAATTGCAATTGGAGTACAATTATAAAATAGCGTTACGTATTATGAAGAAGGACGAGGAATAGAAGAAACTACGCCGCATAGACAGCAAACAAGTATATGAAAGATAAACATAAAAATATATCGCATTTCTTCAAAGTTCTGGGCTATAATTTGGAGAGCTGCATTTTAATAATATTGTATTTCAATTACACATCTGATTAAAATACTTAGTAATTGAATTAACTGAAAGGTTTGAATTATGTAATTCAGTTACGACGTAGTTGAATTACTATATAATTGAATTACGATGCAATTACAATGTAATTCAGTTGTGTAATTGAATTACAAAAAAAAATGTAATTACAATGTAATTCAGTTGTGTAATTGAATTACAATGTAATTGAATCAGCACAACTCTGATATAGGGCCACATAAAAAACTTGTAAGCTGTAACTTTTACTATTTTTTCTACAATCCCGATCAATTGGAATTTTTGAAAAAAATTTCTTTTCAAATCCTGTGGTAAAATAATTGCTCTAGCTTCCCAAAAAAGTTAAAATCGTATAGTACAATATTAAAAAAAGTTATCGTTTTTTTTAGAGCGTCTGAATATTAATTCGAGTCACTGTACATTAATAATTTTTGATTGACAATTTGACAAACTTACAATGTCGTCAAATACATATTTTCAGTTTAGATTATTTAATATGGAAGTTCTTCTATAAACGTCGGAAACTATAATTATAAATTAAATCGTTTTGTTTTAATAACGACCCAGGATCTCGACAAGTTTTATTACCAATTCTAAGCAGAAGATTTGGTACACGTGTGCGCGATGCATGTATACATATTTAATCCATTAGTTAAAGGGAGAGTTACCATGCTTATTAAGATATTATGGTAAGCTTCGAATCTTCTCTTATCTCGTATAAAATCGGGACACGTTTAATACGTACTAATATTATCATAATAATAGTCTGACTACTTCTATTCTCGTGAATTCGCCGCAGATTAAGGAACGAATAATTTATCGACGTAATAAAAGCTGAATAATCACCGACGAATACAGTCTTGACGGTATTATTAATGAAACCTCTACATCTACTTAGCATGTCTTAATGGAGCACTCTGTGTGCATATATTAGTACAATATGTGACGCCTCTGGCTTTCTCATTAAAATCCGCTTTGTGGATCTAAGGTAGTAGCGTAATCAGAACACCGGTAGAGAATGCTCAATCTTGTTCGTGATTAGACATCATCTTGAATAAATGCGGCAAACGGGCTGTGTAGTTAGCTTTGGGTGATTAGGATATGTCCCTCATCATCTAAATTGATCTTGATGTACAGAAAGATTTTGCGAATATTTTATCGAACGTTGTGTGCGATCTTCGACACTGTAGCACCTGGCAAATCTTAATATACATATAAAAATGGATGTTTGATATATATATATATATATGATTAATAGACTCCGAAACTGTTTGACCGACCAACATGAAACTTGGCACATATATGTATTTTTTCATGGAGAAGGTTTATACGCTATTCAGTTTGTTGTAACTCGCCGCTATAGATGGCGCTGCAATATATCAACTTCTATGCCGTTGAACCTATCGCTATGAAAATTGGTATACATAGGTATTTGAGAACGAAGAATCTTTTATATAAATAATATAATCTCTATCTCTATCTTTATATATAATAAAATTGTGTCTGTCTGTACGTTTGTAACGGCATCACTTGAGAACGGCTCAACGTAGAAAGCTGGGGCTTGAAAACCATTAGACGCGGCGTTTCTTCGGGAAGGTTTGGGAACAAACCGCATTCAAAAAAGTCTATTGGTTCAAAAGTTGTGACGTCATTAGTGAAAAAAGTCAATTTTTTCGCTCTCTTTTGGGCACGTTTCTGCTTATAACTTTGATCAAATGGACTTCTTCGAGTGCGGTTTGCTCTAATACCTTCCCGAAGAAACGCAGCGTCTAACGGTTCAAACCGCAGTTTTCTGCGTCTTGCCGTTCGCAATTGATTCCGTCACAAACACACTAAATATGACTTTTTCGGCCTCTTTTGGGCACGTTTCAGCTTATAATTTTTGATCAAATCGACTTTTTTGAATGTGGTTTGCTCTAATTCCTTCCCGACGTAGGTGAGTGCGAAAGAGAGAGAGAGCGAGAGAGAAAGAGAGTGAGAGAGAGAGAGAAAACGAGATAGAGCGAGGGGGGGGGGGGAGAGAGAACTACAAAGCAACGCGAAAAACGAAATGGAGTTGAACGAAATAGATGATCACAAACACGTTCAATACGAACATGCTTTTAAAAAATACTGTGCCACAGCAACGCGTGGCGAGGGAAATCTAGTATCAATAGTAAAACGTTATCAAAAAATATATAAAGGTATTATAAAACTCTACAATAATTCTACTATTCATCAACAAAAATATTAAACAAGTTTTAGGTGGAAATTGAGGTGGCCGGTTATTGATATAATTAATCATTGACAATTACCCGGTTAATGGCGACAGGTGAATTTTTATGGAGTCTACGCAGAGATGAAATTAACGTTCTCGAGGTAATGAAATTTCGGTTCTTTCACGGTGAGATCGTTTGTCACTTTTTCGTAGGCCGCTCTTAGCGCTTGCATAGAGAATGCACGCGAGGTGCACTCACGACCGTAAAGTAACGTCTTAATTATAAAAGGGTATGCCTTACGAGGCGCCCTAAGTATCTTACAGCGGGCCGAGTGGGATTTTAATGGACGCGTGGGTGTTTCCCAGCCTGTAGAGTTAGAGAATCTACGGTTTTTCGCGCGACTGCATTTTGTGACGATCCCACCCCTACCCCGGATAAACGGCGCTCTTAATTTAACGTACTCTCGCAATCAAATTAAATGATTACGCTCATAATGTATCGTTTTAATGGGATTTACCCGTCTATGCACCTGTGCCCGTAATCTCTTAACGAGTCCCGGAAAACAAATTGCTGTTCCGCGTAGCACTTCGAACTTCTTCTGAAGACGCGCCTTGAAATATGTTTCTCAAATTATGGTACAACTGCATTTCTTCGTCTCGTTTATTGGCGTCTTCATTTTTCAAGTGAAAACAATTCAGTCAACGAGTCCGATCCGTCACGCTCCGAGGTGAAACGCTATTCGGGTAAACGAACTTTTTTTTAAATATCAACACAAAGACTGTTGATGCTTCTGTAAGAAACAATTAAACTGTTTTTGCATTACGAATTTATGAAAAGAAAATTTTTGACTTCGACTTTCAAGTGACTAAAAATCAGTGGCTCGATGTAGGGGAAGTCGGGGTATTCTGAGCCACGGGGAATCGTGAGCCAGCGTCATCTGTGTTTTACTGGTAAATAATGACAGCTGCGAACAATTGTTTTCGAGTTGTCTCATAATAAGGTAATATTTCCACGATCAGTTGAAGTACGCATCCGCATCATTACTTTGCTCTGTTAGCAGATACAAATTCTCTGCGCTCGAAGTATTATTTTCATTTCGTGTTTGGTCTATTATTGTTACATTTTTCTGTGGATCTAAGCAGATACATAACTGTGTTTATAATACTCGTGTGACTTCAAGCTTTCGAAATAAATAAAGAAATTTGAATTAGATGAGGTTTGCGTTATTTGTTTGTGGCCAAGTTGTAAAAATAAGGGTTCGGGGAATTATGAGCCACTTCTCTCGGGGAATTGTGAGCCACTTTTTGACATTTTTGACATTTAACGAGCTAACCTCACGTGTTTGATGTTTCTCAATGATTGTTTTAGCAATATTTTTTCCATTTTTTAAAAATAATTTGAATGGAAAATACGCCGGAAAAGATGAACCGCCAAAACACCATTCATTGCAACGTCTGCGATCGTGCCATCCACTTGGAATGCGCGCCGGAATGACCGCAAGAAATTGAACTTCTGAGCTTTGCATTTCAGATTAATTGTGGTTATCTTTAACTTTTTTTCTTATTATTAAAACATTATTTTGTCATTCAGATACATGAATAAACATTTCATAACAGAAATTGTAATTTTTATTTAATTTTGAAAGTGGCTCACGATTCCCCGAGATTTTCCAAATTCAAGAAAATGCAAATGTTTTGTAATAGTCTTAAAATCATCTAACTTGCAGATATTCGATTAAACTATTGTGTCTAAAAGAAAGGTAAATCTTCATACTACAACGTTTAGCGTTGAAATTTGATGAAAAACTTAATTTAATAGCACACCGAGAAAAAAAAATAGTTACTCCAATAACACACGTGTTATTGTAATTTCTTTACTTCGATGAATATCAATGTATTCTTTTCAATAGTATTTCAATTTAGAAGCAAATCGTGATGTATTTGAATTGTCTATCATGAAATGATTGAAAATAGTATTTTATTCAATACCGTATATTATTATTCGTAATATTTCTTTTTTTCCTTCGATCAGATATGTTGTTAAAAAAATTTGAGAAATGTATTGATTTATACTGGAATTGTTTCGAGGCCATATCTTATTTTTTTTAAAACATTGATGGTCAAGCTATTGGCTTGAGTGAGTTTTGCTATTGAAATTCAATAGTATTAAATATTAAAATAAGTTCATGATATTGCACTATTCAATAGTACATCTTATTGAATCAACATGTATTTTTTTTTGTTTCGACAGGATTGTTTTCTCAGTGCAGTTTTTTGGCAATAAAAAGAAAATGGCTCACAATACCTCGACTTCCCCTACTATTATCTAGCGTAATATTGTATTAGTGGTTGGTTTAGAATGATTAGTCCAGCACAACTAGCCCGTAAATCATAACAACTCGATACTAATTGTCTTTATTAGCATTCATCCACGGATGTTGTGACAACGGGTGGATGTAACGAGACAAGTTTCGGTGAAGTTTCGTGATATTAGAAGCTGCTGAGACACGACCCGCAGTAATGAAGGTAGGATCGCAATTAGTCTTGATTTAAATTAGCTACGGCGGCTGGTAATTAACTTTGGTTTAAGACCCAAGCGGTAAGCCAGTGCTGTCATAATGAAGATAATTATTACTGTAGAAGGCATCATGCACCGGGTGTCAGAATTTTTTAGGGACACTTCAAGCGTTACTGTCGGGAACGTCAGAGCTTTGAAACTTTCAAATGAGTCAAACAATATTTTATATTCATCGACGTTACATTAAACTGAGCATGAACTTCCGAAGATGATTTCTTCAAGTTATTGTTATAAACGAGTACTGAGGTAATAATCAGATTTAGTAATTATCAAAAGATAACTTAATATTAAACTAACAGTAACAGTTTACATAACGAGACGCGTATAATCGTCGCAATGTTTTTGTTTACATTTAATAATGCAGTTGAGGTTATAAGGCAATGGCCGTGGAACAATACCTATTATGTCTTCGTCAGTGTACGACCCAGTAAAAGTTTGAATGCATTGTCAATGTACTTTATATACTCAAGGTTCTCATAGAATGTAAACTCACTCCCTTGAAGTAAATTGAATTTAATTATGTCATTCTAAAATGGGTCCTCGCACCGTGCTTTTGAACGAGTCAAAATTTGTACGAATGCGTTGATAATGAAACATGAATGATGGTTGCTCGACCAAGTCGTTCCCGTTTGCTGAATGTGTGTTCGGCTTTAATAGTTGACGAAAAACAGATCGATTGCTCATAGTGAGTACATCGTGCCGACGAAGCGAAAGGTCATTTCCGTCGAAACTTTCTTCTCTTTACGCGGAAGCACTTCGTTCTGCAAATATTTTTACACGCATAAGTATGTATCGCAGATATTTTCCGCGAATAATGCAAGCAGAATAATTCGTTTGCGTATTATTAGAATTGTTTCACGTGGAATACGATTCTTTCGAAATATTTCCAGTGCGACAACACAAACTAATACATATATGGACTTTTCGATATTCCATTAATTATAAATTGATGATTTAAAATGTGAACCGTGGAATATTATGTTATGTACTTCCGAGCAATACGTTTGCACTGCTCCTCGTACATTATTTCGATGAGATTAAATTAAATTTCCATTCAATTACATTTTAATGAGAAGAAGGTCTTTGCTTCCCTTTCTCGTATAATACAATGCTTTTTATTCAAACGTTCTTCCATCCAAAGATAGAATATTATTTCACTGTACTATTGCACAGTTTCATTAAAACTGACTGCTATTAGCCTCCTCTTGCTAACTATACGCTCATTAATTAAACAAGACCTGAGTTACGTTTAATTAACACATATTTCAATATTATCAGCTTGTAAAATTGTTCGTACGAAACGCACGAATAAAATCGATTCCAAACATCATGAAAAGTTCATGTGTAATATAAATGTGTTTATCACAATACGGCAGAATTTAGCAATCGTTGAATCGCACTTCTATTGAAACGAGGTTACTTAAAACGATGAAATTCATTTAAATACTTTTCGTGCTAATTAGAGACTTAATTAATGAGACGGATTTTTACTTGTTTCCTTTTTTAGCAGAAGAGTTACAAATTAGCGTAACCATTCACTATCTAGACATTAAAATAGAATTGGTATAACCTGATAAAAATAGGCATATGAAATTTTTATTTTTATTTTACGAGATCAATGTTTTATTGTTCCGTCGCGTCGGTGTCTACAACAAATGGAAATTACGAGAGCTGCTTGAAACTGCATCCATGACTGTGGAAAAGGAAGAAAACGGGAAAGAGAACGAATCGATGTGGTGTGCAAACAGTACCAGGGGTATGTTTCCTGAAATGGAAGGGCCCTTAGTGGGCGTTTATCCGAGCGCATACGCACAAGCAATAAGTTCACGCATCGGTACGGTGAGCGAACTGCAGATTAACTCGCCTTGTAAACCAGACAACACGTTTGTTTCTTCTTCTTTCGTGCTAATACTTCCGTTACGCGTCGCGCCTATTACACATGTATCGACTAATCTCGCACTCGCGATTTCTGATTAGTAGACTGCGTATGTTTATACAATCTTCAAGTTCTGTAGTCTAATCTCAAGGAAGTGGGACCATATAAAATCCTTTCTTCATTGGTAATAACTAGACTGCGGATCTTTATAAAGCATTTATACCAAAATTGAGTAGATAAAATTAAAAATTGCTGGAACATTTTGAAAATTGAACATGTCCAAAAAAGTGGGATCAAATAAAATCCTTTCTTCATCGGTAATAACTAGAGTGCGGATCTTTATAAACCATTTATAGCAAAATTGAGTAGATAAACTTAAAAATTGCTGGAACATTTTGAAAATTGAACATGTCCAAGAAAGTGGAACCAAATAAAATCCTTTCTTCATTAGTAATAGCTAGAGTGCGGATCTTTATAAAGCATTTATAGAAAAATTGAGTAGATAAAATTTAAAATTGCTGGAACATTTTGAAAATTGGACATGTCCAAGAAAGTGGGACGAAATAAAATCCTTTCTTCATTGGTAATAACTAGAGTGCGGATCTTTATAAAGCATTTATAGAAAAATTGAGTAGATAAAATTAAAAATTGCTGGAACATTTCGAAAATTGAACATGTCCAAGAAAGTGGGACCAAATAAAATCCTTTCTTCATTGGTAATAACTAGACTGCGGATCTTTATAAAGCATTTATACCAAAATTGAGTAGATACAATTAAAAATTGTTGAAACATTTTGAAAATTGAACATGTCCAAGAAAGTGGAACCAAATAACATCCTTTCTTCATTGGTAATAGCTAGTGTGCGGATCTTTATAAACCATTTATAGCAAAATTGAGTAGATAAAATTTAAAATTGCTGGAACATTTTGAAAATTGGACATGTCCAAGAAAGTGGGACGAAATAAAATCCTTTCTTCATTGGTAATAACTAGAGTGCGGATCTTTATAAACCATTTATAGCAAAATTGAGTAGATAAAATTTAAAATTGCTGGAACATTTCGAAAATTGAACATGTCCAAGAAAGTGGGACCAAATAAAATCCTTTCTTCATTGGTAATAACTAGACTGCGGATCTTTATGCATTTATAGCAAAACTGAGTAGATAAAATTTAAAATTGTTGGAACACATTTTGAAAATTGAACATGTCAATATATGATTTCTCCTCTATTAAAATCATTAAGGGAAGAAATAACATTCAATTTGGTTTCTATTTTTTACCATCGATGCAGACAATTTGCATTTTGCATAAAGATCCGCAGTCTAGTCATAAACAGGTGTAGATCAAAAATAAATAAAAAAATCGTACTAAATTCTGTCAAATTCGACAACCCAGCATTTCTTGAAAATTTTCATTAATAATTAGCGATCCTCAACGTTCAAAACAAAAGATATTTGTACAACAATTTAATCCATCAACTCTTCAATCCTCAGGATTAATTTTTGTCTTCGATCGCTGTGGTTGTTAATGGGTAAATATGCTCAATAAATTTAAATAAGAAACATCATTTAATAAAACATTATCATACGATTATTCATTGTGCAGTCGTATGTTGCAGTCGAATTAGTTTTCAGAAGAATTTACGGATTAACAATGACCAAATTAACGAATGCGATACCGTCTGTATCGTGTTACGACAATAATCGTCAATTTCAATTTATTACGCGCACCTCCGGTTTCTTCTCGCGGAATGTAAAATTTTATGTCGGTCGACGTCATCGTTCAAAGGCTTCTTGTAGTTCATAATTACACTCGTAAAGAAGAATGCGTACCGGCTACACACGCTATGTATGTACTTACTCTTGGCATTTGTGCGCAACCTGTGTTAACAGTATATTAGCATAGCACGAGAGGAGAACTGTACAGCAAAGTACACTTTCCAGTATAAGTGGACAGTGTCGTAAAAGAAGCATTAAATTTGGTTAAACCGATACTATCCCCGTAATAAAATTAATTTAACGTTCAATCAAGTTGAAGCTGGTACTGTCTTCTCCCAGTGAATCGAGGTATTTTAATTTGTGATTACTTCATTTATATGTATGGTGCACGGTAGTCGTAAAACAGTAAAAGAAATACTAATTGTTTTATAGTCAACCATTCGCGCGCGAATTATAAATTAGAGTATAAATTATTGGAAATGAACGTGTGATAAAAAAGTGCGTTATATCATTTCGCTAAATTAAGACTCCATTATTCGTTTTATCTACCGTATCTTATATACTCTATACAAAAATATATAACTGATGTAGTTTTCAATATTTTTACCTTTAAAAAATCATGCATGCGCGTCATGTGCCAATAAATATGTGTAGGAAATATCAATGGGAAAAGTTCGATAGTTTTCCCGGAAAAAATTCCTAAAGATTCATGCTGAGAACAGTCTCGAAAACCGGAATGCCTCGTTAATTGGCAGTTAGTTCGAAACCGTGACG
Organism: Lasioglossum oenotherae; assembly: GCA_028455765.1. NCBI lineage: Eukaryota > Metazoa > Arthropoda > Insecta > Hymenoptera > Halictidae > Lasioglossum > Lasioglossum oenotherae. Next base: position 2,929,794 of record CM052283.1, on the reverse strand, counting down.
GGTCTCTCGGTTGGACGAAGGGGCCGGAAGGAGCCGCGTTAGTATCAATTTGTCGCGGGGCCAGGGCTTGATTATTTCTGATCCGGAGAATTTCCAGGATCGCGTTCGCGTATGCGCATCGACTGCGAGGAGCCGGTGCGTGGGTGCTTGCAACGAGAATTACGCGCGCGGTTGCGCACCGTATTAACATATAGATGCGATTCGTGACGCGAAATGCAGCAGCCCCTTCAGCTCCCTCGCCAGCATACGGGGCCGAGGTCCGATCGGATGCAGAACTGCAACACATGCCTGCATACGCGATACGAGAGATGCTCTTATTCCTCGCAAGAATGGCGTATCCCCGAAGGAGTGAGAAGTATCCTCCAGCTACTAGTTTGCAACGCTCATGAACAATGTGCCCGGGATGCTAAAAAGGGGATGCCCACGGCTATCGATGCTTTCTGCTCCTTGCGCGGAACCGAGTGTAATAACATGTTAGTACATCGTATCGAACCAGCTTGCCAGTGAGTTACGACCACGGCTCGTGAATTTCTGAAAAACTACAACAACCACAGACCGTTCGACCGTGGCTCAATGAAAGACATACTCGCTGCATACTAACTTCTTCTTCTTCTTCTTCTTCTTCTTCTTCGGGAGGAGGGTAGGAGGCGTGTATGCTACGCAAGCGAAATATTTGGAAACTCAACCCCTTGCCTGACGACTTATTTTACGGTTTCAGTGATTAGAACTTATTTTGTAATTCGCAATTTCCTAAAAACGGAGAAAATTTACATCTACGCTGCCCGAAATTGCCATAAAGCCACCTGATTTTTGGTGAAATGTTATAATTGTGTCGTAGTTATGAGAAGCTGATGCACGATAGCGTTTTAGGGTTAATCAAAGAAACTATTTACATGATTACGTTCATAGATATATTATTTATTTAGAGAAACGATAGAAAACGTAAAGTTATATAGTTTAACAAAAACCGATCCGCGAAGTTTACATCGCAGTTTACAATCGAATTTTCGGCGTTATTCGAAGAAATGACAATTATATAAAGTATTAATTTGTAAATATAGAAGAAATTTTCGGTAATATTGTAAGGAGACTCGACACGACACGTTGCGATCCGTTGCTCGTTCGCGGGGAACTGTTTATTTAACAAAATCTGAACGTAACAAACATTTGTTAATAAAACGTTAACGCAACGCATAAACCAATAAAATTATATATATATAACAGATAAATATATGAGTGAAACAGTCAGTCATCCACACGGTGGTATAAACATTCTTACAATCTCGATGTTATGTACTTAAAAAACGTGTGGCTTCATGGAAATTTCGCAGTTCGTTTTTGTTAAACTATACAACTTTACGTTTTTCTGTAAATAAATAATGTATCTATGAATGTAATCGTGTAAATGGTTACTTTTATTAATCCTAAAATGCTATCGTGCATCAGCTTCTCATTACTATGACATAATTATAAGATTTCACTATAAAATCAGGTGGCTTTATGGTAATTTCGGGCAGTGTACTGTATGCCTGCATGATCTCCAATAACTATACATTAACAAAACCAAAATAGAATTTCTCATCTAGGTTTAAAGGAAATTAATAACATACATGTGTTTATTAGACTCCGTCCTGAATCTTCATCAGGAGTCTGACACGATATTGTAGGGCAACGTTTAGATTATATCGCTCATGCACAAGAAAAATATAACCCCTCACACGTTACGCAACGTCTCTGTTCAGCATTGCTAACAAAAGACAATGGCAATATTAACCCTTAGCACTCGAGTGGTGACTCTGAGGCACCACCAAAAATTGCTGTACCATCATTCACAATATTGTTTACATTATTAAATATGTCGGTATACAATTAATTATTAAGCATTTCAGTAGTGTATAAAGTAGTCCATCAATTACATATCCAGCAAATGAAAAAAATCATATACAATGGAATTATTCTAGGTCGAAAGAAATGTTTAATTATCAAGTTAAAATAGCTTCGACAGCAAAGGGTTAAAAAATGGAGAACTTGGAAAACGTTCGATTTCTTTTACACCTTCTGCTCAGGAACCACCCCTGTCAAGGTGATACAACATTTGTGTACACCGTGTATAAATCTATACAATTAGAATATTGGATACATCAGAATGTATGATCCTTTTTTAAATGAAATGTGTTATTAAATTGTTACTGCATTGGAACGATAACTTTGAAATGTTATGCAACTTGACTCACACTTCGCTAAACTGTAGCAAAATTGTTTTAAAGCATACAGATCAAGCAATAAATCAGTGTTAGAGACAATGGTTCGTAATTGACAAGTGCAGAAAGCAGATTATTCAACAACGTCTAAAAACTTCACAAATATTATAAAAATAGACATTTTACAGGAGTGGCTATGGCTGCGAATAAAAACAAATGAAATCTAATAAGGTTCTCTATCTGGTTAGTTTCATAAGTATGCATTAACATTAACTAATTCTTCTAACCTTACAGAGAAATTGAAGTCGTTTGGTCCATTCATAAAAAAGTTATTCTGATTTAAAGTGCGTCAGTGATCAGTTTTTCTCCTACTGTATACGAGCGATATCTTTGAATTTGAATTTAACACTACGAACTTTTGCTCCAACCCAACACTTTTGAAGTAATAAATAACCTGTTAACGTGCCACGTCTACACAGGAATTTAAATCCAGAAAATCTGATTGTACAAATATTTTCGTTATCCATCATACACGTTTCCAACAACACAGGTCAAAACTTTAGCACTGGTTTAACCCTTAGCGGTCGAGTGGCGCCTCTGAGGCGCCATTAAAAGTTGATGTACCATTATTGGAAATATTGTTTACATTATTAGATATGTAGGTATATAATCAATTACTGAACATTTAATTATTTCATAAACTGTAATATCAATTTCGTATCCACCAAATTTAAAATCTCATAAAAAATGGCAATATTTTAGGTCGGAAGAAATGTTTAGTTTTCGAGTTAAAATAGCTCCGACCGCAAAGGGTTAATACAATGTGGCACGGTTGTGTAAATACAAGAACAAAGGATTGGGAGGCTCATTGATAATATCGACGGGTCTGAAGACCGATTGTGAGCCCGCAGCTGAAAATCTATGGATCGAGCGGCGGCGACGATGTATGCACGTAAGTGCAGTATGCAGTTCGGGTTCGTCATCGTCGAGAATGCAATCCCACTTAAAGCACAAAACAAAAAACTGCGGCGACCGGCTCGATGAAGGTTTCGGGTGCACGTAAGGCATTTATTGTCAGTTGCCCCGAGAGTTTTCCTTTGCTGGTGCCTGTGGAGCCGGGAGGGCCAAATAATTTGCGAATGGGCCCGGCCCGGCCCGACGTGTATTTGAGTGCGTGTTGTATGTTAGTACATACAAGTTGGTACATCGTAGTGGTGAAGGCGCGCGGAAGTAAACGTCGGTCCATTAAAGGGAGCCTATATACGAATGTACAATATCCGCGGCTAAATAATAATAACTCGACAGCGAACCCTCGGTTCTCCCTTGTGTTCCAGCAGAAAGAGAAGGCAGTGCGCAAGGAGGAGGCAAGAGGGAATGCTGAGGAGGGGGAGATAGGTGCGCAAACAGAGCTACACTGTGTCACGAAATGATGGCGCGCATGATTTCAATTTATTTTTGCATTGCAACTGAAATTTCTTTCTATACGTTATGTCAGGATACGTTTAACCCCTTGCCGTAATTTAACGAATCACACTCGTGACGAAGATTTTGGCTAGATTACGATAACCGTGACCCCTACTTTGAAGGTTATATTCGTGTTCCTGGGATCATTTTAAGAAACAAAATGTGTATATAACAGATATCCAATGGGCTTCGTTTAGCCGGTAAAGTAGATTTCTTGTTTTTCATAAAACTGCAAATATCTCGGAAACTATGCGAGATATGGCAAAATATCATGAGACCTTTTTTGTAGGAAATTGAATTTTTTTATTTTATTTTATTTTTAATTTTTTTTTTCTTCTGAGCGGACAACCCGAAAAATCCATTTTCTGTTTATTTTTTTTTTTGTTTTTAAGGTGAGCTTTCAGTTTTGAAAGACTACTCCTATATTTCCGTATGCTCACCGCCCCCACCACCTAACCCTAACTAATTCTGATCGCATAATCTTGTCATTCTATATAGCCGTCATACAGAAACTCGCATAGTTTCCGAGATATTTGCAGTTTTATGAAAAACAAGAAATCTGCTTTACCGGCTAAACGGAGCCCATTGGATACCTGTTATATACACATTTTCTTCTTAAAATGATCCCAGGAACACGAATATAACCTTCAAAGTAGGGGTCACGGTTATCGTAATCTCCCCAAGATTTTAACAAAGTCCAACAAATATGAATGTTACCCCTCTCTATTTCAATGAAATAAAATTTCGTTTGTAACCAAACGTGATCGTTTGTAACCAATGTTTAAACATTAAGATAAATGTAGCCATACAAACAATCTAAATTTTCTTCTCCCTTCCACAACATTTTCCGGGGTAAAGACGTTTGAATCAACGTAACTGTAACGAAAATGTTACGGCAAGGGGTTAATAAGATATATGTAAGTGAAAAATAACATTGGTTGGTTATTGTTTATTTTGCTTGTGCTGTCATTTTGTCTCCCGTCTGGCTACTACAAAATTTACGTATTTGCATTAGTACAATTTTGTCGAATGTTCTGGGCAATGGCGAGCACGTTAATACGTAAATGCATGACGAAAACTAGTATTAACATGGAAAGTGTATTTTTTCATGTGCTATGTTTTTGTCACACAGTGTAGAACGCGAGAAAGGAGACGGAGAGGAAGGGAAACCGCGAAAGAAGAACGGAGAGAACGAGGGTGAGCGCGGGATTGAAGAAGGGCGAGAAAAGGAGGGGTAGGGAGAGTAATTCGCTAGAGTGGGACGCTGTTCAATGCAAGTCAAAGCACCGAAGCTCGGAAACATTTCTTCTCTTTTCTCTGTTTCGTTTGGAAACGATTACGCGGTTGTTAAAAGCGGCGAGGGAATTCTATGGAGGAAATGAAAAAATTTGAGGGGAGTAAGTCGAGGGATGTGTATGTGTGTTCATAGGGGAGACACTAACAATTCTAACTGTGTTTAGTGGTTTAATTGACGGAATTAAACCAATGAAATAGTAGAACTACACGATCTAAGAAACATCATGTAGATTCATGTAATTGAATAGTTATTTCTCGAGACATTTGCGTGTTTTTTGCAAATGTGATTGAACCTGTTATAATGATTGTATCCGATCTTATAAATTCTTATAAGCAGATCTTATTTGCAAATTATTGTGTCGAGATGGTAATTTATAATAGTAGGAGTAACTGGAACCCCTAGAGGCATGATATGATACTTGATCTAACTATTGAACATGTCCACGGGCAGGATAACGCTAGCTTATTTATTGTTGATACCTCTGACCATGATATTTCTCGATAACGATGACTATCACATTTATTTATGTCACGATAATTGAACTGAGCAAGCTCGGAGTAAGTATGTAACTCTAGAACAGGGTAAAATTTATAGGAAAACATTTCAAATAATATTCGAAATATACAATAAAGTGTTTAACACGAAATTGTAAGGATAAAGCGAATTTTCCACCCATCAAATATTTTTATCCGAATAATCTGAAGCGTGAAATGAAATATTTGTAGCTTGCATATCACATGCACGTTATTCGAATCATGTTTGCTTGTATGCCATTTATTTTATCCGCCAAGTACGTATGCAATTAATAAAAAAAACATGTTTGTGGTATCTCATATTTACGTTTTAATTCTGATTGAGAAATATGAACTCTATGAAAAATTTCTAGTTATAAATAAAACTAATGTTGTTAAAACTGAGACACGTAAAATATTCTGAAATTGGAGCTATGACAAATACCGCAATTGTTTTGCCAACATCTCTAATGCATAACTGTTTCATTCGACATAACATCGACTTCCATTTCAGTATTACAACTAGGCTGCGGTCGTTTGGGTAAATACAAATATTTGTGGAACATGAACTAAATTACGTTGAAGCTGTTTGCTCGAGATCCGTAAAACTTTTATGCGTACGCATAATATGTGCTCTGATATCAACCCGGAATACGATTAAAAACCATTTTCGAAAACATCGTTAAATTAAAGTGAAAGTGGTATTTTTACATGCAACTGTTTCAAAAAATATTTGAAAGAAATTTCATGACGCGACTCGCGGAGAATGAAACGGAGAATTGAAGGTCGAATGTCTGGTTTCGCGAGCACGTGTAAATAAAAATTAATGGACACAGTTTAGGCTCGTATTTTGGTGCAAATAGGCCGGTGGAAACTCTAAGCAAATGGGCAAAGCCGCAAGTGACGGTAGTTTTAATTAAGCCATTAGGGTGGCTGAGAGGCTGCGACCAAGCGGCTAGACATTCCAACCCTCTATTCCCTCTTCCTCCCTATCTTTCTCGCTCTCGGTCTGCCAAATTAATATTGTGCTCGCATTCCATACCGCCACGTGGCGAGGGAGCTTGTATCCGAATAAACTTCCTACCTTCCCTACATTTTCCCATACGTACCGTAAGCATTTGTGTGCTTGCGGAGATATTATAACGGAAATTACAAATAAGTTGGATTCCTTCCCTGTTATGCGAACAGCTTTCCCGTCTCTCGTGTGTCTTCCCTATACACGGTGTTACACAACTTAACGGTTGAACCCTAGCCAAATTACGTTTACGTACACGTCTAGATCCACAAACATCCGGACACCCAGTAAATTCACATTAAATCGCATATTTATTCCGTTCGATGAAATTAGAAAGTTTAGCAGTGGCAAAATGATGATCCGGAAATGTTTAATTGCTTATTTCAAACTGGAATCACACATTATCCGCTAACTCATTAATTACATTCGCAGGTACACGATGTCTTCATTAATCCGAGCATTTCATTACAAGCAGCGCAAATATTTGTCCGCGTTAATCACTGGAGAATTTTGAGAACGTAATGCCCGCTTCCACAAGTTGCAGATGTATTGATCGCGCACTAATGAAAGCTGCTTTCCTCGAGTGTCTTCTCGATTCAATGTTCAAAATGCTTGGTCTCCCCAAAACAATTTCAAGAATGCGAAAGAAACGATTTGAACATGCGACAAAAAAAATTGTAGAACTACGCGATTTAAGAAACAACACAGACCCGAGGGTTTTTCTTAGATCAAAACTTTACTGGCTCATTTCTTCGCGGGCATTTGCCGATTATTATCTGAACAATGTGCAGATTCGCACATTTCTCTCCTCGAGAGTGTCCCCAATTCAATGTTTTAACATTCGCACCACTTTTAATTGCTTGATCTTCCCAAAAAAAAACTTCAGGAATGCGAAACAAAGAATTTTAACATGTGCCAAAAAAAAAATGGTAGAACCCGAGGGTTTTTCCTAAATCAAGACTGTAGCTGATTTCTTCGCGTGCAGATTCGCACATTTCTTTTCTCGTGTGTCTTCCCAATACAATCTTGAAAATGCTTGATCTTCCCAAAACAATTTAAAGAATGCCAAACAAAGGATTTTAAGATGACAAAAAATGGCAGAACTACGCGATCTATGAAACAACACAGACCCGAGGGTTTTTCTTACAATTAGATCAAAACTTTACTGGCTCATTTCTTCGCGGGCATTTGTCGATTATTATCTGAACAATGTCAACTTTTAATTGCTTGATCTTCCCAAAAAAAACTTCAGGAATGCGAAACAAAGAATTTTAACATGTGCCAAAAATAAATGGTAGAACCTGAGGGGTTTTTCTAAATCAAGACTGTAGCTGATTTGTTCGCGTGCAGATTCGCACATTTCTTTCCTCGTGTGTCTTCCCAATACAATCTTGAAAATGCTTGATCTTCCCAAAACAATTTAAAGAATGCCAAACAAAGGATTTTAAGATGACAAAAAATGGCAGAACTACGCGATCTAAGAAACAGCACAGACCCGAAGGTTTTTTTTAGATCAAAACTTTATTGTAACTCATTTCTTCGCGGGCATCCGCTGATTATTATCCGAACGACGTGCAGAATCGCACATTTCTATCCTGGAGAGTGTTCCCCACATTCAATGTTTCAACATTCCCACTTTTAACTGGTTGATCTTCCCAAAACAATTTCAAGAATGCGAAACAAAGGATTTTAACATGTGACAAAAATAAATGATAGCACTACGCGATCTAAGAAACAGCACAGACCCGAGGGTTTTTTTAGATCAAAACTTTATTGTGGCTCATTTCTTCGCGGGCATCCGCTGATTATTATCCGAACGACGTGCAGAATCGCACATTTCTATCCTGGAGAGTCTTCCCCACATTCAATGTTTTAACATTCCCACTTTTAACTGGTTGATCTTCCCAAAACAATTTCAAGAATGCGAAACAAAGGATTTTAACATGTGACAAAAATAAATGGTAGCACTACACGATCTAAGAAACAGTGTAGCCGTTTTCTCGAGCAGTTTCTCGCGAAGAATTCGGTCTCCGTGTGAGGTGTTCGCGGGCATTCGCCGATTATTATCTGAACAGCGTGCAGATTCGCACATTTACTTACCAGCTCGTCCATCGTAACCACGCTCGTCGTCATCGTCTTCATATTCGCCGCTCTCTTCGCCGGCCGTGCCCTGCGTCTGCACAACCCTCGGTATTCCTGCAAGAAAGGGCACAACAAACGTGAAACCGTTCCGAGAAGAAATCACGCTAAATACATCTCGTATCTCTTCTAATAGGCGTACACGGTCTCCTCTTTCGTATTCGCAAATTTCGCCTAATTGGACGTGAGATTGGCCGATAACGCGGCCGTTCGGTCGCGTGTTCCTTCGAATTGATCGATCGATCACTTTTAAAAACAGGACGGCGGCTACGCCCGAAATTCGTTATACCGTTTTATTTATTGATTACGTTCTTTTTATTGTGCCCCCGTCCCGTTCCGTTCGAATTATTTAATCGAGCGGTTACGCGCTGTGTCAGATACCGCGTGCCTCGAATAGAATGTCCAACGTTCTTTCTTTAATTGATTCATTCAGTTCTTTCGTTTATCGTTTTCAAGCAGAGTGTCGAGTTTCTCCACGAATATCAGTGACGAATACAAAATTTCCTCGTTGGAAATACACATTAAAATGCGGAGAATCATTTCTTAAATTGATCTATGGGATACTGAATGTCTTACTAGGCTGCCGCATAAATTCTACAAAGGTAGAGAACGTTTCCTGCAAAATTTGATTTATGAAACCAGTTTGTGCTTCATTCGTATTGTGCATCTTACATCGTTACTTGCATATCTAGACTGAGAGATATTTATTGCTTAAGCACTCGAAAATCTCCTATACTTTATTAACTTCATTTGTGAGAGAGATCGACCTAGCAAGAGAAATTACTAATGTTAACAAGAAGCGTCCTGCTATTTTCACGAGTATGTGGCTGATGATAAATACTTTCCGAACACCCAGTGTATAGAAGAAAGCTTCGGTCCTGTGTCCCTTGGCGTGTGTAAGCCAGGACATGCTGTATAGGAAACGGCGCAGTGCGATATGCTGGAAATAATTAAGTCTGCTATGCGCGCAGTCAATTTTGATCGTCAGCATCGTGGGAAGCTGATAATCGGTTATTATGAGACATGTTAGCTCTCGAACATAAGCCAACCGTGCCATTCATCGGCCGCAATATATCATCGCGGTTGTGAAAATATTTTAAACGGCGAAATTTAAACATGAATTTTGAATGATCGATACGATACTCTATTGTTGCTTTTCCGTAAAATTACTCATCGAACGATTTATTCTTAGTAGTAGATCGTCCCAAATGTTTCTTTCGCAATATGCACATTATTTCCCAAGCTTCCTTTTAGATTGCCATTTGTTGTTCTTTTTGAAACAATCTTCTGAAACAACCTGGTAAGTAGTATCGTTGCATGCACTATTCAAAACCATGCGACATATAAAAGCATTAAAAACTATTGAGTTCACGGAGGGCAATTTGTGTAGGGAAATCTTCGACACGCTATCATGCAAAAGCAGATATGTGTTTAAGAAGTACCCAGATTTCCGTAGAAAACACAGAAATGTTGTAGATTTCAAATAAAGTTAAATTCGTATGAAATGTTTTACAGTGTAAAAATTGTTCGACTATATTGTTGGCGATCATTTTCTTACATGATCTTATAAATGAATAGACGTTTCCATTTTGAAACTACAGAACTTTTCAGTGAGTGTTTAGAAAGTGTTCAGATTTCAAGAAGCAGTAAAATGTTTTACAGTGTAACAATTGTTCGTCTACATTGTTGGCGATCATTTTCTGACATGATCTTATAAATAAATATACGTTTCCATTTTGAAACTATAAAACTTTTCAGTGAGTGTTTAGGAAGTGCTCAGATTTTCGTAGAAAATGCAGAAATGCTGTAGATTTCAAATAACAAAGTTAAATTCGTGTGAAATGTTTTACAGTGTAAAAATTGTTCGACTATATTGTTGGTGATCATCTTCTTACATGATCTTGTAAACGAAGTATACGTTTCCATTTTGAAACTACAGAAGTTTTTAGTGAGTGTTTAGAAAGTGCTCAGATTCTCGTAGAAAATGCAGAAATGCTGTAGATTTCAAATAACAAAGTTAAATTTGTGTGAAATGTTTTACAGTGTAAAAATTGTTCGACTATATTGTTGGCGATCATTTTCTTACATGATCTTGTAAATTAAGCATACGTTTCCATTTTGAAACTATAGAACTTTTCAGTGAGTGTTTAGAAAGTGCTGAGATTTCAAGAAACAGTAAAATGTTTTACAACGTAAGCATTGTTCGTCTACATTGTTGGCGATCATTTTCTGACATGATCTTATAAATAAATATACGTTTCCATTTTGAAACTATAAAACTTTTCAGTGAGTGTTTAGAAAGTGCTCAGATTTCCGTAGCAAACGCAGCAATGTTGTAGATTTCAAATAACAAAGTTAAATTCGTGTGAAATGTTTTACAGTGTAAAAATTGTTCGACTATTTGTTGGCGATCATTTTCTTACATGATCTTATAAATAAATATACGTTTCCATTTTGAAACTATAAAACTTTTCAGTGAGTGTTTAGAAAGTGCTCAGATTTCCGTAGAAAACGCAGCAATGTTGTAGATTTCAAATAAAGTTAAATTCGTATGAAATGTTTTACAGTGTAATAATTGTTCGACTATATGGTTGGCGATCATCTTCTTACATGATCTTCTAAACGAAGTATACGTTTCCATTTCGAAACTATAGAACTTTTCAGTGAGTGTTTAGAAAGTGTCCAGATTTCAAGAAACAGTAAAACGTTTTACAGTGTAACAATTGTTCGTCTATATTGTTGGCGATCATTTTCTTACATGATCTTATAAATGAATAGGCGTTTCCATTTTGAAACTATAGAACTTTCCAGTGAGTGTTTAGAAAGTGCTCAGATATCAAGAAACAGTAAAATGTTTTACAGTCTAACAATTGTTCGTCTACATTGGTGGCGATCATTTTTTTACACACATGATCTTATATTATAAATAGATACACGTTTCCATTTTGAAACTATAAAACTTGTGAGTGTTTAGAAAGTGTTCAGATTTCCGTAGAAAACACAGAAATGCTGTAGATTTTAAATAACAAAGTTAAATTCGTGTGAAACGTTTTACAGTGTAAAAATTGTTCGGCTATATTGTTGGCGATCATTTTCTTACATGATCTTGTAAATTAAGCATACGTTTCCATCTTGAAACTACAGAACTTTTCAGTGAGTGTTTAGAAAGTGCTCAGATTTCCGTAGAAAACACAGAAATGCTGTAGATTTCAAATGACCAAGTTAAATTCGTGTGAAATGTTTTACAGTGTAATAATTGTTCGACTATATTGTTGGCGATCAGTTTCTTACATGATCTTGTAAATTAAGCATACGTTTCCATTTTGAAACTAATAGAACTTTCCAGTGAGTGAATGAACATCGTTTTAGAATGAGTTTACGTGAAGTCTCTATGCAGAAAAATCGATTTGAACGGAAATGATTAATGTGTGGTTTACGAATGCCTTGATTCTCACGCGAACTACAAAAAGGTGAGGAATTCGCGAGTACTTACTGATGCAAGGCGCAATGTGCGATCTACTCTGTTGGTAACCACTGGCACATGTGTTACAAGTGGGACCGATTACACCATCTTTACACGGACACTGGCCAGTACTTTGATTACAAATTTTTCCGGAGGCTCCGATCGAGTGACAGTCACACGCTGTAACACACAACATGCGAAAATTAGAAACGGTTAGTCAAACAAATCGTAGGATTAATGTCTCAAATCATCAACATGTCTCGTACACATTCTAGTAACGTGCTAGACATGTAATATCTGAGTACATTTGCAGGGTCACGCATGATGTAGAAGTAAATCAACTTTATTCGAAATGGAAATTGTTTGCCAAAAATTCAAGCCAAACAGAAATTTCCTCCCACCTTCAATGATTTCAATAATTTGCAATTAATACATTGATATCCTGTCTTCCGATTTTTAAATTGCACCTACTTATTTCTGTTATAATCATAATAAGATGGGTTGCAGGTTCACAAACACGCGAATTACAACGTAAAAAATTCACAGATATGTGTGACATTTGGTAGAATGTTCATGAATGTTTTCGTAAGTTTTTGTTGTTATAATGGGGTCCATCGAACGTGAATAATATCTAAAATCCCGCTTATCCGAGATCGATTATTCAGAAACGGAAAGTCTGAAGGTGCAGTCGAGAAAAATGCATGTATCGTCGCCTGCATATTTATCGATCAGCGTAATTCCGACTTTTTCCGCGAGCGTGCCGGGGATTAAGAGACGATTCGCGATGGAAAGAGGCTGAAAGCAAAATCGAGGGAGAAACGTTCGCTCGGGAAAAGCCAGCTTGACACGTTCCTTTTGCCCACTTATTTATGCAAGCTCGTATTTTTCATGCGAGAGAGACACTGAAAAGCGGTTAATTACGATTGCACTTCGAGCGGAGTGCATCCCTGCGAAAATCTAGGAGGAGAGTCTCGAAAGCTCTGTCAGTCGTTGCTCGTCTGCTCTCCTATTTCCCTTCTCCTTATGCCTGAGCCCCGCTTCTCCTCTTTTTTTTTTCTTCTACTTCCACTTATCTGCGACATTACTATTTCACGGTGAAAACATCTCTGTATTTTTGTGCACAGTTGCTTCGACATAGCTACTTGCTCGACCGTGAACGGTCGGCAATTATTCCGTCTGATATAATTACGCGATCAAATTGGTCAAACTCTTCCTTCCACCGAATTCGATTTCGTTTCGCTCAGTCTTGTTCGCTAGATTCTCTAAACCGTTTGTTTGATACAGAATCTATAAATGAGATAAGGTAAACCTTACTTTACCGGACTCAAAATTAGTACCTTTCCTTCAGATCGAAGTTTCGATCCTCTAGGATCAATAATTGAGAAGCTATGCTCGCTTAAAGTTGAGCATTTTTGACAGGTAAGGGCGCCGCCATATTGTAGTGACGACCGCGAGCCGCTTACCTTGCCGCCCCTCGACCTAATACTAACCAACTCGGTAAGCGGTGCGACCGTCGCTACAAACCAATATGGCGAAGCCTTTACCTGTCAAAAAACTGGACATATGATCAACTTTAATCGACCATAACTTCTCAACTATTGATTAGAGGTTCGAAACTTCGATCTGCATCCGCGCCGAGTACAAATCTACTGAATTACATACCAAATACATCATAATTCGTAGGAGAAACATACAAATTTTGAGTCCGGTAAAGTAAAGAGCAGAGATATATTAAAAAATTCGCTTTTACTTTATTCTTCGCAGATCTTTTGAGATTTTGCTTATCTGTTCTTTAGTAAAGTAATTCTTCCAACATGTCAAAAAATCTCAGCACGTTTGAAAATTATACGCTTTTTAAATGCCATCGAATGCTTTTCGCCACGAGTAGCGTTTTAATAAATATTGTTAATTTATGTAAGACAATTGAGAAGTTAATACATTAAAGTTGTACATCTTCAAAAATGCAAAATGAACAGTTTTCACGGCAGCTCCGAGCACGACCGGAAATGCGAATAAAGCGAAGCGCAAGAAAGAAACTTCGAGGTGACAATGAATTACGATGGTCAGTGGAGATAACCATACAACCTGGAGAACAGGAGTACGAGGTGACCATTTGCACTTCCGCGAAATGGATTAATCTTGAGGAGACTGCCGAAGGGACGAACAACCGGTTCACGCTTCTTCAACGTGCATACGTAGCAGGAGAATTTTAACCGTGTCCAAGCGGAAGAAGAATCGCGAGAAGCTACCGACAGCATCCTCGTATTAATGTCTTTTACTGTTTAAATAAATGGACAACACTGATAGAAAAATTATTGTTCTATCAGTTTTCGTTTCGTTTTACGACCAAGAATATAAAAGCCACACTTAAGTATTCTCCAACAAGTTCGGATAACAGTAACCATAATGAACTACATTTGTGCTTTCATAAAAGCCAGTAGAAAATCAATATAGTTTCACGACGAAGAAAATGAACGAACCTCTGTTGCATCTTGACAGCACAAAATAGCATGATGAACTTCGTTTGTGCTTTCATAAAGACCAGTAGAAAATCGTTATAGTTTCACGACGAAGAAAATGAACGAACCTCTGTTGCATCTTGACAGCACGAAATAACATAATGAATTTCATTTGTGCTTTCATAAAGACGAGTAAGAAAATCGATATAATTGTACGACGAAGGAAATGAAAGTTCCACTTAAGTGTCCTCCAACAAGTTCGGATAACGGTGCCCTGCTGCATATTGATAGCACAAAGTGTAACACAATGAACTTTATTTGTGCTTTCATGAAGATCAGCAAAAAATCGATATATGTATTGGACTACTGTTTCCCTATTGGTATTGACTCCTTTCTGTATAAACCTGACATAAAGGGTCTGCAAATAATTTATAACTTCCTTAAAAAGTGTTCCGTTGGAATTTAGAAACAATGTAAAACAATGTAAACCTTTTAATGTAAGCCAAATGTATCAACACTATACTTGCTAAATAAACCACTTGGTTTAAAGCAATAAATAAATAAATATGTATTGGGTTGGCAAGAAAGTAATTTGTGAAAGTAATTTAATGAACTTTAATGAATAAGATATTTTCCCTTAAGGTCGATGATCCTTTGCCAAAAAGAATAAATAAGAAAATATTTTATTCGTCAGAGTTCATTTGTTGAATAAAGAAATTCGGTTTTATTTCACCTTAAAATACCGAAATTACTTTTTTGCTAACCCAATAGTTGTAAGACGAAGAAAATGTACGATGCTCTATTCCATCTTGACAGCACAAAACAGCATAATGAACTTCATTTGTGCTTTCATAAAGACCAGTAGAAAATCGTTATAGTTTTATGACGGAAAAAATGAAAGCCCCACTCAAGTGTTCCTCCAACAAGTTGTCGTGAAAACAGACAATGGTGAACACACGTGTTTCAAGAGTCTCACGACTCTCAGAATAATATAATTAATCACCCCTAAGCAAGTGAGTGAAAAATATTGAAAAAATTTATTTTCCATTACATTCAAACATTTAAGAATTTAATACTCCGTGAAAATTGTATGCAATTATATTATAATATAAATTATTGTGTTTTCCTTACAGACGCAATTCAATTAAATCTTGAAAATGGTCAAAACCAATGACCGAAACACGTCGATTAGTTAAAAATTAGCAAAACTGCTTAGTTAAAATTTTGTTATTGTATTTAATGATCGAACCGTAGCGCCGATAGCATTCAACAATTGTTATTAACAATATTACGATCGATATACAAATTCTATTTATAATGAACTTCATTTGTGCTTTCATAAAGACCAGTAGAAAATCGTTATACATAGTTTTATGACGGAAAAAATGAAAGCCCCACTTATGTGTCTTGTAACAAGTTCGGATACGCCCTATTTCATCTTGACGGGACAAATCAGCATAATGAACTTCATTTGTGCTTTCGTAAAGACCGGTAGGAAATCGATACAGTTTTACGACGAAGAAAATGCCACCCCCGCACAAGTGTTCCTCCAACAAGTTCGGATAAGCGACGCCCCAGTGCACCGTGACGATACGAGCTGTCACGAGCGGAAACGTGCAGCTTCTCTCGGGGTCGATCTCTAGGAAAAGTGGGCAGAGGGCGAAGTCGTGTCGGATATTTTTCTCGAGTGGCGTGCAGCAGCGTTGTGTTCGATCCTCTCAATTACCAAGGCGTTCGTTTAACGTTAACGTGCCGCGGCGCTCAATGGATCGGCCGTAACGAGGCGTAACGCGAGTAAAATGTAAAACGACCTTGATTTACGGCCGGCGCGTACATATTTTCTTTATACTGGTGGGTGTCTCGCAGTCATGTTTATATTAGCCGGCGATAAGTGACACGCCGGTATGCCCGGTCATTTCACAGGCGCGAACGTGAATTACGGTTCGTTCCCGGCCCGTTGTGCTTCCTGGCCACGCTGTTTTATCCCGATATCGTTTCCCGGTCTGACCCTTGCGAAACCCGACCAGGTCCAGACAGTTTTGTATCGTGCATGCGAACGTGAAACCTGCGGCCGACGTTCCCGATGTTTCATATCGAGATGAATTGTTCGATTAATCCGGGATTCGAAAGCCGGCCACTCGAACAGTTCGCGCGTTACACGCGCGTGTCCCTTTTTTTGCTTTGATCCCTCTCGTCCCTTTGTTCGCGTGAGCATTTGTAGACGCAGCCGGAACCATTCTCCATTTTCTTTTTTTCTTTTTTCGTTCGTACCAGATTGTGTAGATTTTGATGTATTGGGTTGGCGAGAATGAAAGTTCGGTATTTTAAGGTGAAATACAGAGAGAGACTAATTTCTTTATTCAAACAATGAACTGTAATGAATGAGATATTTTCCCTTTTGTTCGATGATCTTTTGCCAAAGAGAATATATGTGTAAATATTTTATTGATTAAAGTTCATCGCTTGAATCAAGAAATTTCGTTTCTTTATTTCACCTTAACCCTTCGAGGGTGGGGCTGGTGCACTGAGTGCGCCAACGATCGAATTTTAACGAGAAGATCGAGAGTTATTTTGTGCTCATTTTCGATAAAACAGTTCTTTTGATAATGTCTGAATTATATTTAGTAATGTACCTACATGGATTTGTCTGAATACCTGATGATATAAAGTCAAAACTGAGTAAAACTGACCCAAAACAGCCTGGCGCACCGAGTGCACCGCCCCACCCGAATAAGGACGCGAGATCACCCCACCCACGAAGGGTTAAATTATCGAAATTACTTTCTTGCCAACCCAATATTTCAAGCTGAAGGAGATGTCGTGTTTACACTTTTATACATTTTTATTCATCCTTCCAGTTAATTAACCCTTAGCAGTCGAGTGGCGACTAAAGGCGCCACTAAATATTGCTATATCAGTAACGTAAAATAATTGTTACGTTATTAAATTGTTTCATATCAAATAAATGACTAAACACTTGAGTATTGCACAGTTTAATATGCATAAAATGGAAATATGTATGTACTCCAAAATTGTGCGTTAAAATAGTTCCGAGTGCAAAGGGTTAATTTATCTTACTCGGTAGCATATAAAAATTTGCACTGATCATTCCCGTCACATCATTTACACGCGCGTGTCCCTCTCGTCCCTTTGTTCGCGCGAGCATTTGTAGACGCAGCCGGAACCATTCTCAATTTTCTTTTTTTGAAGTTTTTACACTCCCGTGAATTTTTGTTCATCGTTTTATTAATTAATTTACCTTGCCTCGTGGGATATAAAATTTGCATTGATCATTCCCGTCACATCATTTACGCAGCAACACGAACCAGCGAAAGGGGAAGGGGCTAATTTTCATTGAGAAATAATATTTGCGATTTAAAGCAGCTGCTCCACATCTAATTTATTGGACCATCTACGATCGGAAACAACCTTATTCGCAAGCGGTTCAGGTATACCGAAGGAATTCCACCATTTATCCGCCATTGGCCGTTTCAAATACCTGTTCCAGCAGCCCTAAAGCGAGACCAAGTATATAAAATGCGCAGAGAATGTCGTTTATTTATGAATATATTATTAGACGCGTGTAGCATATTCTTGCGAGGGAAGCAACTGTTTCAGAGCATGATCAAACGCGTATCAACAACACCAATCGGCGATGTAATAAATTAGAAGCGCGACGCTAGAGTATAATTATAATTAACCCTTTAACTGCGAGTACTTGAAAATAAGTACAGCGGACTTGGAATAATCGGAATATTCGGACGCTCTGAAAAAGGCGATAACTCTTTAAATATTGTACTATACGATTTCAACTTTTTTGGGTAGTTAGAGCAATTAGTTCACTACAGGATGTGAAAAGAATTTTTTTCAAAAATTGGAATTGATCGGAATTGTAGAAAAAATACTAAAAAGTTGCATTTTAAAATTTTTTTTATGTGGGCCCATATTGAAAACTTAAGAAATACGTTTTGTAGATCTGTTTCAATAAACCATATTCTGAAAGTTTCGTCAGAATCGGTCGACGTTGCAATTAGCTGCAAACGTTCAAAGATGGAAAAAAATGCAGATTTTCACGATTTCCGGTCTATATCTAAGAATTCTTACATCTTTCAATGCCTGTTGTTTTTTCATGGATCAACCAATTTCTATTTAAAAAATTTTAAATTAGTACTTTTTAAACTTTCAATATAGGCCCACATAAAAATGTTGTAAAATAATGCAACTTTTAGTATTTTTTCTACAATTCCGATCAATTCCAATCTTTGAAAAAAATTCTTTTCACATCCCTTAGTAAACTAATTGCTCTCTGGCTTACCAAAAAAGACAATTTGAAATCGTTTGGAACAATACTTAAATAGTAATCTTCTTTTCTAGAGCGTCCGATTATTTTTTCCGAGTCGCTGTATATACATCCTAATTTTTAAAAAATTATTATCACTGAAGTGGTGTGATATTCTATTTTAAAAGAGATTTTCTTTATTGTATTTATTTTATCTTTATTGTAGTGGTATAATATAAGCCCTAGCCGCCATTTGATATTAGCAAAAATTAACATGTTGTTTATACATATACCACACCACCCGCATCCGGCTATAATTTTAGTATGCGGTTTACAAACCACACCCGCAGTTAAAGGGTTTTTAAAATATGTTTGATTATCTATAACTACACTGCGGATCTTTATGCAAAATAAAAATTGTCTGCATCACTTGCAAGAAGTCGAAACCAATATTATTTCTCGCCATAATGATTTTAACACTTTACCTACCGAAAGCCTATTAATAGGGTTTTCAATAATTGTGCTGTTCCAAAAGAGAGCATAGAAATTTTCTTCGATACTCCAATCTTAAATAAAAGCATTAGATGACGTTATTGAGGATGACTTGTTAGTTCACAATGAAAATTGCTGTTGCTATTGAAGGTTCCATTAAACTGTGTTTAGCTATGTAATTTTTCAAAATTATGCAATAATTACCGGTCGGTAATGTGTTAATAGAGGTAAAATTTTTCAACAATTTTGAATTTCATCTACTCAATTTTGCTGCGAATGCGTAAAGATCCGCAGTCTATTTATAACTAATTTAAGCGGAGTACAACGAATATATTTTCACTATCGCTGCGATTTCCATTTCTGCGAGAGTGACATGACGTGTCCTGGCATGTTTGACGCTCGTCTTCTTGTTTATTATTTGTTGCTCCTCGGAAATGGATTCGCAAAGTCAATTTTCATCAGCGAACATAACTTTCCGACGTTTGTCCAGCGATCGACGCACTGAAAATTTCATTATGATTCCGCGGACAGCGTGGATCTCGGTTGCGATCATCGCGATTACAGCCGTTTAACGCGTCAGGAAAGCAAAAGAGGAGAAGTCGATGGCGCTGTCACGCCATAAATTCAACTTACCAGGCTAGTCTCACGAAAGTATGTACACGTATTTATATCCGTGTGCCTACGTGAAATTGTTAAGGCGCCTTAAGCCGATTACCGGGGAGGGTCAAGTTGATCTTGCTAGGTTTCATCCTCATCGTCCCCTTCGGTTTCCATCGTTTCTTTTAAACGTTAAAACAGTTATGGTTCATTAGCGAGTCGAGTGCGTCAACAAACTTACAAAAGGGCCTTCGAGAATTAAGCCGAGCGATGCTCGAAATATCGATACCGACAGCGTTGAAGGGTTAAGCTGAAGAGCAGCCTCCTTTTCCAATTCATTCTGTCCCCAATACCGCCGTGTACAGTTCTGACGTTTATTTTTCCTACGTTTGCATATAAAATACAGATCTGTGTTACGAAAAAGAAAACCCACCTTCCCTGCGGATGCTCACAGTGTTTTATTATTATTATTATTATTATTATATACGGACCGAGGTCCTTTTATACAAATGTATACAGTTTTTACAGTATAAATGATAAAAACAGAAAGAAGACAATGACAAAAAAAAAAAATAACAAAAAAAGTCTTAACCTAAGTCTTAATTAAAATTTACATAAAAATGGACCGCGCGAAACTAAACAAGTACAGGTAAGATTAACAAATAGTATTGCGCAATTTTGTTTTGAATGCCTGTAACGTGCCATTAAAAAAATCGATATTGTTATAAAAGCTGTTAGAGCAAGCAATAATGCGATTTAATGGATTTATTATTCCATATGAGGATTTGGATTTCATTGTTTGAAATCCTGTTCTCGTTCTCAAAACACGTTCAGGTACATAGAAATTGATTTGCCTTAGGAGTGAGGGACAATCTATATTATTATTAATCAAATTGAAGATAAAGCTCTGGTCGGAAACTGTTCTACGATCGGATAATGTTTCAAGGTTGACTGTGTTTAATATCTTTGAGTAATTATGATCAAAGAATGACATTGGGTTGTTTGTCCTATATGCACAAAACCTGAGGAATTTATGCTGCACTCTCTCTAGCATAATTTCATATTTAACGCTTTTCGGAGACCACATAGTTGAAGCATATTCTAACTGGGGACGGACAAGGGTAATATATAGCAACCTGAGTGTATGGATTGAATGAAAATCTGTGGAAAAAACGAAGTATGAAACCGAGCACTCTTGAAGCGGAGTTGACAATGTGATAAAAATGGTTGGAAAAGTCTAGGGTAGAGGAGAAGTGAATTCCTAAGTCATTAACTTCTGTTATTGAGGAGAGAATACAGTCATTAAGACGGTAAGGATATATAAGAGGTACTGAACGACGGGAGGACCGCATAATATTACATTTTTTAATGTTAAGATCCATACCGTTCCTGTGACACCAGTCGCAGAAACGATCTAGGTCTGACTGTAATCTGGAAGCATCATCTAGGGACGAGATGATGCTAAAGATGTTATTGTTTCATTTCAACAGAACTCACATTCATCGTTAAATTATTTTTAGCTGCGACAGGACTACAACACTCGTAAATGTTTTCTGCAAAAACTGAATACGTATACAGGATGTCCCAAAAACGTTCTACTTCCGTGAGAGGGGCGGTTCTCCTGAGGCGATTTATGCCTATAATTATGAAAGTGGACTAATTGTAAGTCATATATTTCTTCTGTCGAGATATTCAAATGAATTCCATGTAACGTCGAAGCAACAGTATCGTAAAAATTACACTGAATTACTTTAGTTTAAAATAATGTGATGCGAAATGACTGATAAACCCATTTTTTCTAAATTTTGACTTATTGTCAGACCACTTACATCATTATCCGAGCCAGAGTTGGGCAGAAATTTAATCGACGATTGACGAATAAATTTCTACTTCAATCGTTAATCGCAATTAACAATTAATCTCGTTTAGTCGCTAATTGTGGTTAACGATTGAATACTTATTAATCGCTAAATGTGGTTAACGATTAAATACTTATTAATCTAAGTTAATTGGGAATAGCGGTTAAATTTCTACTTCAGTTATTAATTGCGATTAACGATTACATTCCTTTCAATTGTAATAGTCAATCGGATAATTGATTAACGATTGACTGCTGAAACTTCGAAATTAAATACGGAATCAAAACTGTATGAATACTGAAAAAAATGTAAACCGAGTTTTTGTCGAGGATATACTTCTATCTCCCATCTTATTACAATTTATGGATATACCATATGGATATATGGATATACCATATACCGTATGTACCATCAATCGATTGAATCAATCGCTGATTTTTCGACGATTTCTTCTTTTAATCAACGGTTGACACGATTAACTTCGACAATGATTGAATCAATCGCTGATTTTTCGAGGATTTCTTCTTTTAATCAACGGTTGACACGATTAACTTCGACAATCGATTGAATCAATCGCTGATTTTTCAATGATTACTTTTTTAATCGTACATATTAATCAATCAACCTTGATTAAAATTTTAATCGATTAATGCCCAACTCTGAAGCAACTTTTACCTTTGCGAAAATGTTCTGCGCGGCTTCGTTCAGGAGTTATCAACGGAAAACAGTGACCAGTCAGAGCACAGGTCCCGCTGAGCGTGGCGTTGCCATTGGCCGAGCAGAAATTGGTCTCTAGTAGCCATACTTTGATTGGTCCCCGTTTTTCTTTGATAACTCCTTAAGAAAACCGCGTAGAAGATTTACGTAAAGGAAGAATCTATTAGGACCTTGAATAAGTTCTCGCTGTTTCTTCAAAGATGGTAGTAGCAGTACCCCGTTCGTGGAATTTCGAATGGTAACACACATGCAAGGCAGTAGTGTATCTAACCTTAAATTTCAGTGTATGGTAGCTCACTTTAGTGTAAACAAACTAATTTTTTCTGAGTTCTGAAAATGTTTACTTTTGTGCCGAATAAAGTGTATTTGCGGGGAATTTTATTGCACTACTTTATTCAAAAGAAATCTGCAGCTGAAGCGCATAGAATTCTTGTTGAGACTTATGGTGACAATGCTTTGTCGGATACGACATGCACAGACTGGTTTCGACGCTTCAAAAATAATGAATTTGAACTTGAGGATAAAGAACGTTCTGGCGCACCGAAAAAATTTGAAGACGAAAAGTTGGAGGAATTACTCGAATATACTATACTATATATATTATACTTTGAATGAAATGTTTTTGTTCCTTATAATTTAAATGAAGCTTTTATTTTGTAAAAGAAACAGCGAGACCTTATTCAAGGTCCTAATACTTCAAATCACCTGAGGAAACACCCCACCTGAGGAAACACCCCATCTAAGGAATACAATATTTTTGTTGTACTGTTCTATTGCTCACCCTACTGAAATTCGAGTTGTTTACCAATAAAAGGATAAATAGCCGTGATGCTATTAGGAATATTCAGAAATGATATCATGCGAGCAGGGAGGATACACAACGTGGATAGTAGAGTAGTATTAATAGCTGGTAGAATTTGCTTACTGAAAAAGCAGGTAAATCGTCACATGCTCCCTCGATTCTTATAGGAAGGAAGGAAGGCAGGATAAATCTGGCAACGAATTTGCATACTGAAATCGCCCACTTGTTTTTGCTCTCAGCAGGTAGCACGTGGGTCGTTTGATGGTTACTCCACTACCTACGTCCTTCTTCAGCCTCCTAACATCAACAGCACCCTTCCTTTCGACAAACTGCCGTGTATCAACAACATCCGGTCCCAGATTTGGTTCCCCTCGGCCGCGGACGGTAACGAGAATACGCTTCAACGAAGAATTTCGACGATATGCAAGTCTTTGAACTTACTTCAAATTATTCTTCATTTTCTTCAAGTGCAAGTGCGATAGATTATTCGCGCAAAACGATCTGTTTAAATTCGCAAAATTAACGTGGTGAACGTCGAATCTTTAAACGCGTTTTTCTCGAAACCACTTTTCTCGAAAAGTTTGACGCGATACTTCAAGTATGACTAATTGACTTGAGATTTCAAGAGAATATTAAACAGATACACTCTGTTGCCGCACGAATAAAACATTTTTCCTTATCCTTATTGTACTGAAGACCGGAAATATTGAAGAAATTGGTCATTCGACTTGGAAATTTTGTAAATAATGAAGATTTTCGATTTATTTTGGTTCTGACCACAACTACATTTACACTGATTAATAAACAACAACTAGAGCAAGCAATCCTCGAACAATTTTTCTTATCTTTATTATAGTGAAGACCGAAAATATTGAAGAAATTAGTCAATCCACTTCAAAATGCCGGTATTTTGTAAATAATGAATATTTTTAATTTATTTTGGTCCGGCCCACATACACTTATGCTAATGAATAAACAACTAGAGCAAGAAATTCTCAAGAAGTGAAGCGAAGAAAATGCAGTGCCGTCGATAAATCCGGATAAATTACGCGTAAGATCATGGATTTTTATGCTCTCTATATTTTGATTTCCGAACGAAAGCTGCCAGAACGCGGCGTGATATTGCGGTAATAAAAACGGAGGTTCGTAAATTTCAAGCGTCCGCGGGACCGAAGCACTTGAACGGCCGAAACACACGACGCCGAGAGTAATAAATGGATCGTGGAGAAAGATAGTCAATTAAATCGAGAACAACGATCGGTACATGCGGCACGTGGATGCCAGCCAATTTATTAATCGGATTATCAGGCTGATTTCCCTCGAGTAAACCTAGGTGCGGGTTGCTCGATAATGTCGATCCATCGAAGCCCGAACAGTTCCCCTCTCTGTAGCCAGCCATCCTCCCAAAACCACCCTTTGAAAAGAAATTCTTGTCGCCGTTTGCTGGAAAGGATTCCCTGTTTTCCTTTCCCTCTGTTCTCGCACGCGAGAGGAAGGGAAACATTACCTATGCAAAACTCCTGGTACATTTTGGCCGGCGTTTCATCGAAAAATCGTGTTTGAAATCGTCAGGATCAAGCCAGGCTCTCAAAGGGGATCTGTTCAATCTCAGGATTTGGATGAAAGCTGGCGCTGTTCCTCCTTTAATAGGACGAAGAACGGAAAATCAAGTTCGTTTCATGTGGAAACGATCAAACGCGAGCATCCACGAAACGCTTTCGTGCCTCCAGACCAAAATAATGTTATCAGAGAGGTTTCCCAATCTAACACAATATTGAATTTTATCGTGCAAATTAGCTTTATCATCACAAAAGAAAATTAAAATTACGTATTTAAAATCATTACGCATCTGTGACACATCGTTCATCTATGATAAAAGAGTAATAAGAAATGTATTAGGTCAGAAAGAAAGTTCTTGCGGTTTTTATTATAAAATCAAAATAACAAAAACCGTAAATTGTGGTGTACTTTATAACTAGACTGTGGATCTTTATGCAAAATAAAAATTTCTTACCCAAATTGCAACAAACTGGAGTGAAATAGAAATTTATTTTCTTGCCTACAATGTTTGGTATATTAAAAATAATTTAAATGTTTCACATAGTTTTGCTATCTTAAATTACACCTACTCGTTTTTGTTATAAATGCATAAATCCGCAGTCTATTTATAACTAACGAACATGACAATTAACCCAGTATCTAAATAACAACAAATTATTTTACATTTCCAAGTTGGTGATACAGCATAAAAAAATTGGCAACTTTAAATGGTTCTCCTGTAAAATTTCCTTTTTTTAACTTATTTCACTTTTCTTATAAATGAACGAATATTTGACCCTTCGATACTTATGTACTTTATTTATAATCGTCCTAAATTCACATTCTCACATTTTGAGAATGTTCCTGATCGTCAATTTCACGTCGCGTCACTTCAATTAATTAAAAACAATATAGAGTTTACTGAGAAATTGGATGCGTGTATAAAATGTATTATATCCTTCGTAGGGATGAATCTACACATCTGGATCGGTGGACATTTGTAAGAGAAACTTGTCGCAAAATTGTTTATAACGAAGAAAATTGTGATTAAAGTTTGTTTTTACGTCAATACTTTCTGCTCATCGAGAAGAG
Source organism: Lasioglossum oenotherae (assembly GCA_028455765.1). Taxonomy (NCBI): domain Eukaryota; kingdom Metazoa; phylum Arthropoda; class Insecta; order Hymenoptera; family Halictidae; genus Lasioglossum; species Lasioglossum oenotherae. The sequence goes on along the minus strand of CM052283.1, from coordinate 2,903,867 downwards.
AAAAAGTTTAAAAGGAGCCAGAGCCACATGTCGCAAACAAATTATTAAGATATAAGCTGTTAAAGTTCTTGCAAAATTTGATTGTGTAGAACTATACGTATAGACAAAAGCCTACTACTACAGTCCACACGACCGTGTCGATGAGACAGACTATACAGTGGTCGAAATTTCTATAAAGTCATCTTGTTTTTCATAGATACTTTAAAATATCACCATTTTATTTCTATGTTTATTATTTACGTTTTTCTTAATTTTTTTCTGTGTGGTGCAGAACACAAGTGCGAAGTTTCTATAAAGTCACTTAATGTTTCTCTGTATTCCGAGCAGAGAATTACGGAAAACTGCAAATATTCTAAAAGTATTAGTTTTAGAACTCACAGAAATCCTGTTTGTTATAATTTGATTCACGTGTATGAGAATGCCGAGAGGAAAAGTACTAACAAGTGAAGAAAACGCATCAATCGATGCTTATAAAGATATGGCCTGCTCTAATCACGCAATTGCTAAGAAAACTAATCGGTCATATACTGTGATTAATAATTATATCAATTTACGTGAAAATTACGAAAAAAAATCATCATAAAGGTAGTAATAAAAAATAGTCAAAGAGACAACATTCAATATTAATGAGGTCTGCAGCTAAGGAAAGGAAAAATGCAGCACAATTTCGAGCTGAATTAGAGCTCCCAGTAACAACAAGACGTGTGCAACAACTTTGAAATTCTTCTGGACAAAAATACAACGTAAACCAGGCCTTAAAGAAGTACATAAACCGTCCCGCATTGATTTCGCACGGGCACAAAACACAGTGACTTTATAGAAATTTCGACCACTGTAATCGTGTGCGTGCCTCAAGCCAAACGAAGTATAAAGTTTAAAGAGACGTTCATCGCTAAGCCCGTACCAAGTGATCGTCTGTTTGCCCATTCGAATCATAAATTTGAAGTTGCAAAATGTGAAAGAATACCTTATATCCACTGTTTTACACATAGGAATATTAATCCTACATTATAAAATACAAATGTCAAGTATAAGTACTTACAAATTTTTCAGAACCTCCTGTTCCTCCGTCGGATCGAGTGAACACTTGACGCCATTTTCGCGAGTACGTCTTATTAACGATGAAGCACAAAACACCACACTTCTACACGATCACTCGACACTGCACAACACACTTTGCGAAACCGTGACAGCAAACGGGAAGAAGTTACTCGGACCACGGTCAAAATAGTACTGCGATTGTCACCTCGGCTTTTCGAGGTGGATTTAGGTAGGGAAATGTTGCGTTTGTTAATTGGACGGGGTGTGCCGGAAGGATTTTAGGTTGAGAAGTGGGGAAACTGTCAAAGAAATTCCTTTTGGCATTGTCTACGGTCGGCAATGGCGTGATTTATAAGGGTAGTCCGCTCGTCGAATCGAAGCGTTTTTTGCTAGCTGTTTATGGCCTTTACAGGTATACCGCCTAATCCGTTGGAGGAACGGTGAGGTACGGTAACATTTTACACAATACAGGATTAATATTTTTATAACAATGGATATAAAGTATTCTTTCATATTTTGGAATTTCAAATTTATTGTCTCTTGTGTTGTTGTCTATGTCTCTTTAAATTTCGTTTTGCTTAAGACACGCATTAACGATTATGAATCGTCAATCGGATAATTGATTAATGATTAACTGCTGAAATTTCGAAATGAAATACGTAATCAGAACTGTATGAATACCGAAGAAAATGTAAACTGAGTTTAGGTGTATTGTCATTTTGCCTATAATACAAACTCTGTTTACGTGCGTTTATGTTTGAAGTTATTATTACTGGAAAACTACGACCATGTTTTTGTTGAAATATATTATTATTTCAGTCAATTATTACAATTTACGGCGATTAACTTAAACAATTGATTAAATCATCCGATTTTTCGATGATTCCTTTTTTTAATCAACGATTGACGATTAACTTCATCAATCGATTGAATCAATCGACGATTTCTTTTTTTAATCGTACACTTTAATCAATCAATCATGATTAAAATTTTAATCGATTAATGCCCAACTCTGGTGCGGACTATAGTAGTAGCCTTTTGTCTATACGTATAGTTCTACGCAATCAAATTTTGCAAGAACTTTAACAGCTTATATCGCAATAACTATTTGTTTGCGACATGTGGCCCCTTTCAAACTGTTTCTTTTCCGGATGAGTGGAAGGTGTTGATGTAAGAAACAATTTTAACAACAATTTCCTTCGTTATAAACAAGTTTGCGGCAAGTTTCTCTTACAAATGTCCACCGATCCAGAGGTGTGGATTCACCCCTAGAACGGGTGACCATTACTTTTTATACGCTCTGTATACACAGAAAAATGAACGATAAGGTCTATGCACAGCAAGTCAGGCATTATGGTTATACAAACGAACACTCTGCGTGTTCAATGAATCGGAAAGGGATAATTAAGATGTAATACCGATAAATGGAGTGTAACCTGTTGTTAAATTTCTTCAAATACATTTTACCTAGCAATTTCGACGTGATTGACTTTTGTGTCTTAGCCGAGGAATATTTGAAATGCCTGAGACATTACATATCGTATTAACTGAATCTCATTTCCTTGTAGAAAACTGAAGAAATAAAAACTACATCTAATATAAAACATAGATCATCTGGTGGCTTTTTTGGGATAACTTTCTTTCGAAGTTCTAAACCGGTTTGTTTAACTAAGTATTACGACACACGGTTGCCTTTCATTCTGATTCTCCTTTTCGATCGATAAAAAAAGCAGGACTCATTCAAATAGCCAATCTGTCAGAATATGTATTATTTCGTCTGTATAATTTTGGACGTAACGAATATTGAATGGAGCAATCACCATAACTTACTTCGACCAAATTGCTTTTTTATTTCCGAAAGCCGTCACCGGAGAATGATTGAACGATGTCAATAATGGCCGGTCAACTTCGTCGAGATGATGGAAAAATAATATCCCATCCGATGGTACGTTTCCTAGGGGATGCTGTCTTAATATCCAAGGGGTAACAATTCTGGCCGGCGATTCTAACAGCCATCAGAGAACCTGATAAATCTATCTAATAAATCAGTTTTACTTATAAAAGACCGAAGAGCTAATATTAGGTGAAGTAGAATCCACTTTAATACACTTTCTATCGAAACTAGATACTAGACAGCAAATCTTTAAGCAAAATAAAAGTGAAACTTCTTGCAGTCTAGTAATGTTTAGAAGTAAATTAAGATTGGAAATGGTAAATAATCCTAATGAAGCGACAACAAGATCAGGAACAACCCTCGATGCAGTATTTCCAAGACATTTAGACAAAATTGAATCAAGAATATGTATATCATATTTTAGCTATCACAAGCCTAATTTTGATCGTTCATTATTTTTTTACAAAATAATGCTGATTGTTTCGGAAGTTCCCATAATGCGTAAGACAAGGAGGGTCGAACTGTGCGACAAGGACAGACATACATAACATACCACTTCTCCAAAATTTGTTAATAACTAACAATTTAAGCATCAAACCTGCATAAAACTGAAATGGGAATGTAGCCAAGTCTTCATTTTACATTCTACAATATTAAAAGTTCACCGATGAACTCTTTAAAGTTAGTAAATTAATTATGAAAATGTTACTTGTCAAACTATTCGAGGTTATACGCGAAATTTTGTCACTTCCGTAACGCTAGAAAATTGTGGCCCCCTCATTAAAGAAGTTTCACTTCGAAAATTTTCCAACCCAATTATAACAAACTGGAGCGAAAAAGAAATTAATATTCTTTCTTCGTGTGATCAACAGATCGAAAATTATATAACGATCTTTTTAAATTCTAATAATCCTTTTCACAAATGCATAAAATCCGCAGTCTAGTAAGTACATTTTCATAGAAGGGGTGGAATTCATAAAAGAAATTTGATCAGCGAGAAAATGGATCCTGAGGTAACCTAACTTTTTCGTTTTCCATATTCGAACCGGGTAAATGAGTCTATTGAAGCAGATTAGTTTTCTGACTGACGGACGACAATGCAAAAGGGACTCCATAGAAATATCGAAAATTACGAGGAGGGTCGTCTATAAGGGAGACATGTTTCGCATTCGTCGTTTCTAACGGGACCAAGTTGCGCCTCTTCTGTCGGGTTTAAGTCGGGCTTACCGGTGGTATGGACGTGGAGAACCTTCAAATCCTATTCGAGACACGCTCGCGGAACAGTTGATGTATTCGCGTCACGACGAGACCGGCAGCTCCTTTGGATTCGGTTCGCCTTGCGTTTCTAACCCCCGTAATCAGCCCTGCGCCGTGGAAATTCTGATTCATAATTCACACTGCTTCTTTCCCTCTCCTTTGTCCCTCTGTTTTTCCCTCTATTCTCGCTCGGGACTGTGCGTGCATGTCAGCAAATTGTTATCCGATTCGCGCACGTACGAGGTGTGATCAAAAAAGAAAACCGTACACTGTCAGTTTCCTCGCGTCGCACAATCGTGAGTTCCGAAATCGTAGCCAAAAGTAACAAATTCTTTTTCCCCGTAGTTTAAAAATCTGTCTAGTAGTACTTTATTTACAAAATGGCACAGCATTTAATACGTGCTCCTGTAGGTTTCTAACACTAAAATCTTACATTTTTCACTATCTGAAATCATCTGATAGAAATCTATATCAATAATGTGCCTCGAAAACATTTTACTAGCAAATATTTGTGGAAATCAAATAATTTTCTCACATGTCCGTCCGCTATTTTGTTTTTGGTAATTTTGACATCCGATTCATATTCCACGGCACAAGAAACATGGAAATACTAATTTTCAAGAGAGTCTAATAATTGTTTGTACATCGCATAAATTAAAGGAATAACGAGGGACAATGAGGAATAATAAGTACAGTCATTGAGAATTACTCAATGACTTGAGAGAACTAATTATCCTTTCAAATTTTTTGTTTTATAATTATTTAGATTACAATGATGTTTCCATTAGAAATTATTAATTAAATGAATGTCTTCATTCAAGCACATATTATTGATCTATGAATAAATAAAAATAAATCTACATATTATAAATTCAGGCTTGTAATTTTACGAAATGACGTCCATCATGTTATGCTCGGTACGGTTAGTGCTAAAAAATCACGATCACGGCGTAAATGAAGTTAAAATCACGATCGTAATAATGATTCTTCTTGATTACGATAAGACTTCGGCTTCTTTTCGATCTAACGTTGTACACACTCCGATAGAAAGTGAAATTCTTTCGGATTCTAGTTTAGGAAATCTGTTCCCCCTTGTGGCAGATGTAGGAAATAACACATAATATATACATACAAAGCAACAACGCCATCTGTTGTATACGAATTGTACTTACATGTATAACTATGTTTTCCTGTACGCTGTTCAGTCTATCAGTCGTTTCATAACATTCATTAAAGAAACTGCGTATAGAACAAATAACAGGTTATCTCATTTATCCAGCTAACAGCAGACAATGATGATTTATTTTCGTAATATTGCAGACGAGAACAATCTCTCGGGGACTTTTGAAGCTGCGTCCTTTGACAGGGACAGCGTCTGTTTTTCTTCGTACGAACAACTTGAATGGAAATGTGGGTCGTGAAAACCGTCAGCGGCATGGCAGTCCTTTCCTCTTCGTAGAAAAATATTATGATACTTTATACTGTTACGCGTAATGCCACCGAAGCTAGATATTGAGAGAGCCGGAGCAATGCTAGTGGCTGTTTTGGTCGGATACATTAAACGCGCCGAAAATGGATACGAACGATAACAGCGGCCATTCAGCTGTTCAACCTCGCCTTTTACGTTTCATCTTTATTCTTGGCGAGTCTGCACTACTTTCTTTTTATATTGCGTCATAAAGACGATCGTTATTGTTATCGCTATCATCGGGGTAACGTACTACTTGATATACACAGTCGGTTGGAGTTGATTCACGCGGAAATTTCGCTTTTGAAAGAGGTTAAATCATCAAATTCTTAATGTTGAGTTCTCATTGTCAAACCTCGTTCGTATTTGCCCGAGGAATAACGAATAACATCGATTTAAATGTACCAAATTACTCGAAAATGTACCAATCCTTGCCAGCATCCCCTGCCACAATAAAAGTGTACATTACAATCCTCCATTTTATTTTCGCAGGATTATATGAATCGTAATTTTTTAATTGTGAAACCTTGTACGTATTTGTCCGAGGAATAACGAATAACATTGACTAAAATGTAGCAAACTGCTAAAAAATGTATCAACCCTCACCAGCATCCCCTGATACAATTTTACATTACAATTCTCCGCTTTATTTTCACAGGATTGTATAGCCGGCGATTCCACGAGCCGCAAAGCATGTTATGTCCCGCATAATCGGTCGAACAATGCTTGCGAACACCAGACCCTCGTCGTCTGAGAACGATATCCGCTCGCCGCGTTATCATTCATCGATCATTAAATCCACCACTCTAGATTCGATCACGACTCGGCCGAATGGGTTGGAGTAGGTTCGCTCTTCTGTCCCCTTGTTTAATCGGTCAGGACAACCAGTCCAGTTGAAAATTTGCATGTAAGAGAGTCCACCCTGCAAGGTGTGGGAGGGGTGTGCTTCTTGCAAGAACTGTTTTAGATCTGATCCCTTTCAATCTCAATACAATTTAGGGTTCGTGAGATCATAGATCTACGCCTATAATAAACTTACTGAGCTGTGATTGTAGCCTCTGATGGTCAGCCAATTTTTTGTAAAAACTCGTGTGTCCTCTTATCTATATGTATAAAACATATACCCTTTGCAGTCGGACATTTTATGGACATGAAATTGATATAACACCTCGTACAATAATTAAATGTGTAGTTGATTGGTAGACTGCGGATTTTTGTGCAAAATAAAAATAAAGA
>CM052283.1:2866247-2887817 GCA_028455765.1 Lasioglossum oenotherae | reverse complement strand
TTAAAAGAAGATTCTATGCATTTATGACAAAAATGGATAAGCACAATTTAAAGCAGCAGAGATGCTAAAAAGATTTAAAAACATTAGTGTATTGGCTTCAGCTCCATCAGATATCTAAAAGAAGATCTGATGCATTTATGACAAGAATGGATAAGCACAATTTAAAGCAGCAGACATGCTAAAAATATTTAAAGACATTAGCGGATTGGTGTCAGCTTAGTCAGATAATTAAAAGAAGAAAGAAATTTTTCACACGAGGTCACAATTTTGGAAAAAACATTTTGAATATTCAAATATGATCCATTGAAAATTGTAAGTACACTTCGTGAGAAGTAATCCTTCTTCAAAATCATACAGAGCATTACTCGAATATTTTCCCAGGGGTGTCGGGCCCTCATTGAAAATTGTAAAGAAATGTCGTTTACCGTTTCATTTGATATACAGGACCAAATTGATCTGTAGAAACGAGAGAAAGACACGAGGGTTAAACAAAGATTGTATCGCTAGTGCGAAAAGGGGTAAACACGAGAAAGAGACGACAACGCGTGCGAGGAGGGGGATGGAAAATTGGGGGAATCCTGTAGCAGCACACGGAACGGTTGTGTTTTTCTCGTTAAATCGTGTCGACCGCAACGTGTTTCGCGTAGAGTTTTACAACGTCCGAGGAGAATTTCATCGAGGCATATTTTTTCTCTCGCGCGCGACACGGCGCGGCGGGAACATTATGAATGGCGGTGTCGGGGGATGCATATTAATTAGGACGCCGATAAAACTGATCGGTGCACGTACGCGCGTGAAATGACCATTTCAACGTATTCGTAGGTCGTATCACGGGTGGGCACCGGTTCGTTTATATTCGTAGGCCGTTGTTCGACATTTTATTGCGAGGATGAACGCGTGTAGTAGGCGGACGCGCGACCATGTAGCCACGAGCGTGTGCACCAGCGCGCAAACAGGACCGTCGCACAGCGTTTCAAGAAATAGGAGATGGATCCACAAAAATGTACTCTCTTCTTGTCCAACTTTAACCCTTCGCACTCCTTTGTCGAGCGCGACTCGACTTCAGAGAAAGAAAAATGGTTTTTATATGTATTTGGTTCTTCCTTTATTTATTTAATTTCTTATTTTCTAGTTAAGGCAAATATAAGTTCCACAAATATAAATTACAACGAAGTTTAATATAATTAGCAAACAAAATTGTTTAGAACAAGTAGCAGTCGAGGAACTGTCCTTTGAAGTTTTCAAATATCAGATTTTCATAGATCATTCTTTTCTATGAAAAAAATGGTGATATAATTGATTAATAAAGTTGCATTCTTTAAAATTTAACGATTGAATATTATTTTCAAGTCGGACACGAATGCAATCACCTAATAAAACACTTAAAACAGTACGGAGTTATTGGCAATAAAATTGGAAAATAATTCGGAGTGCAAAGGGTTAATTCTCATCCCTCCTGATAGTGTGCTTAACCCTTCGTGGGTGGGGTGATCTCGCGTCCTTATTCGGGTGGGGCGGTGCACTCGGTGCGCCAGGCTGTTTTGGGTCAGTTTTACTCAGTTTTGACTTTATATCATCAGGTATTCAGACAAATCCATTTAGGTACATTAATAAATATATTTCAGACATTATCAAAAGAACGGTTTTATTGAAAATGAGCACAAAATAACTCTCGATCTTCTCGTTAAAATTCGATCGTTGGCGCACTCAGTGCACCAGCCCCACCCTCGAAGGGTTAAAGACGACTACAATGACGTATTGTGAATATCAATCAAGGTCACTCATATGTTCGAATAAATCGAGTTTTAGTACGATTTTTAGTATGCAAAAAAGTGAAAAATTGTGGCGTTCCAAAATTATGCAGGGTAACAGTTGAATTAAAAGTTGTACTGTTTTTTGCTGCTCGTGTAGCAACGTATGCACACCGAAAGTGTCTTTCTAAATTGAATCCAACTTTTACCAAATTCAATTCACAGAGCTATGCAGAGCAACGGCTCCTCCGGGTGCAGTAAAATGCAGATTTTGGGCGAACGCGTTCAATTGAAAACGATAACACCAATGCTCGAACGCAGTGTTTCCAAAATTGAATTGCGAAAATGAATATAATGCGTAATTCTCGAATACTTTTCATTCTTTTAATATATTCAGCTTCGGGGAATTCGTAGGAAAATTAAAAGAATATTTGGTAAAAATATCTTGCAACGCACAAATAAAAAATTTTATTTCGCGCAAGGGTCCACTGATATGCCCGACGACAAAACCTAGGCAGCTAAATTTCGTATTCACTCGATACGAACGATAAAATGATCGAGCCAAATGGTTTTCCTGAAATTGTAAAAGCAATCGAAAGATAAGAGCCCCCGCGGGTACAGTGAAATGTAGATTCCGAGGGTAGACGCTCGATTGAAAACAGTATAGTGCATATGCTAAGTCAAAACGAGACCGTAGTCTCGGCGAGGAGGTAAGATTTTGGGAAGGAACGAGTCTAAACCGCAGGATCTAATACGTTCTACCTACACAGAACGACCAACCCTAGTTCCTATATGTGTCCAGATAGACTTTCGGCTGTACACGTGGCCACATATGCGATGGAGCACATATTCAGGATAATAAATATCCTTCGTCCGAGTCAGCATCGGCTCGCTTGATCTTTCATAGCCGGTCGTAAAGCCCGTTGGGGTGGCTCGTAAAATTTGTCGGGAATCTGAAATGTCTCGCTCCTCCCCGGAAAACTTCTCCCGAAAACTTCGCGTTATTTTCGAGTTAAATGCGTCGACGACCTGTTCCAGAACTTGCGGAAATTCATGCTTAGAGCAAAATCAATTATATCGTTCTTCTTGTGTACTTATTCAATTTATACTTCATTTTATATGTTGAATTCATATTTACACTTTTATCAGGCCTGCATTAGTGTATGTGTACATTAACAAAAATTTCAGACCATTTTACTATTAGAGCAAAATCAATTATATCGTTCTTGTCGTCTATTTATTCAATTTATAATTCTTTTTATACATATGTCGAATTCACATTTACACTTTTATTAGGCCTGCATTAGTGAATATGTACATTAACACAAATTTAATGTTGGGAAACAAAGCATCCTACTAAACTTCAAAAAAACCAAACTTATCGAACAAATAATGTAGCATATTCTGTCTTATTGTACGAAACAATAAATTAAAAAAAAGAATCAAGGCACTGGAAAAGCTGGAGAGACTTTTAACAAATAGCTCGCAGATAGGGGTTGCAATACCGGTATACCGGTATTTCGTGCTATTTTGCAATTTCGTGAAATCAGTATTTGCTAAGGTAAAATACCGGTATTTTCGGGATTAGCTACAAATACTAAATATTTTTTGGGGCATCTACTCTTATTTAAAATACGTTCGCCACTGAAATCTGGATTTAGAAACTTCTGATTCTGATTTCGACGAGGACGAAATAGTAACTTACCAAGGATTGCTTCCTATAATTAAGAAAATTCGAAAAGTTGTTAAGATATTTAAACGTTCCCCTACTAAAAATGCCGTTTTACAAGAAGATATACTTACTGAAATAAAAAAAGAACTTATGCTAACATTAGATTCTAAAACACGCTGGAACAGTTTGTTATTAATGATAGAGCGATTTTTGAAATTAAAAAATCCAATTCAGAAAGCATTAATTGACTTTTTACAAATTAATTTTTCCGTATGAGTATATCGCTCATTATTAACAGTACCACCAACCAGCGTGGATGCGGAAAAAGCATTCTCAACTGCAAGGTGCAGAAAAATACGTTCAAGGCTTAATGACGGCTTAATCACAATTCAAAAGTATGAAATCAATAAATTAGTTAATTTTTTTTCTATTAGACAACTGTGTTTTTGTGCCTTCATGAAAATTCCTAATACCGGTACAATGTTTAAAAAAATACCGAATACTGGTATTGTATATTTAGTCCGGTATTGCAATCCCTACTCGCAGACTTGAACTTCCGACGACAATCAGCCTTCGCGACGGTGGCTTATTATAGAATTTCGTTCAAGTTGTTCAATGTCAACGTCGGCGGATGTACCGATGAAAAGATTTCCCAGGACAACGGGGACCGAAGTTTTTCCTAGTAACGAGGGAAAAAGTTCACCGGGGAACGATATCACCTCGAGGAATAGCAGACTCTTCTTCTTTCTTCGCGACTGTCTAACGAAATTTCGCCGCAGGGTTAAGTAGGTGATACCGGCTGCCGCCTAGGGTTCCGATGCTCAGGAAATTAGCAAAAACGGTGCTCACCAGTTGCGAGGGGAACGGAAATCTCCCAGCAGAGAGTGCGGATTTCCCCCAGGGTCTACTTACGCGGCGTCCGCGTCCGCCCGCGAGGAACGTCCATGAAATTTCGAGCCTACCATGTTCGGTGCTAAATAGGGGTTGTGCGAGAACCCGAAATCATGGGAACTCGACGAACGGACCGGATTGCTATCCAGAAACTACCTCGCGATCCCAGAGTATCGTAATTTTGTAATGAAATTCTGTATCAAGTAAGTTTATGCGTTACTTGAACTTTAAGTAAACTTTCAAGAGAACGGTTCATTTTTTACCCGTGGTTCCTTTCAGAAGTTTGTTCCTCCGGATGAGTAGAACACGATACAATCAAGAACAAAGACCTTGAAAAAATCTGTCGACGTCATTTTTGCAGAAAACCTTTCTTAACCCTTTGCACTCCTTCGGGTTCTTCCTTTATTTATTCAATTGTCTTATGTTTTAGTTGAACACAAATATAATATATATAATTATATATATAACATATATAATTATATATATATATAACATATATAATTATTTATATAACATATATAATTATATATATATATAACATATATAATTATATATATATAACATATATAATGATATATATAACATATATAATTATATATATATAACATATATAATGATATATATAAGATAAATATAATAATGTATATAACAAATATTATATATATAATATATATATACAAATATAATATATATCTAATATAATTAGTAAACAAAATCGTGTAAAATAAGTAGCAATTGAAAAACTGTCCTTCGAACTTGTTTTTGTGCGGATTTCTTCTTCGCGATTTTTTTTATACGGTATATGTATGGATATCAGATCAGATCAGCAGGATATCTCGGAAGACGTTGTCGTTATCAAACAAGAGATCATTTTTATGAGATTTAGTCTTTTTAAGGATTCATTCTTTAGGTATTTTATGTGAACAGACCAAGTGAGTTTGCGATCAAAGATGAGACCTAGAATTCTTATTTGGGGTGTCTCCTTGATTTCAAGATCATCCAGAAATAGTTTGATGCCAGAGAAGATTATATTCTGTCTAGAGAAAAGGATATATTTGGATTTACTACTAGAAAATTATTTAAAACCCGTAACAGATGACCATTTTTGAATTTTATTTAATGAGTCCTGAAGAATAAGTATGTGTACTCGATGTAACACTATACTTTCGATTGAACATCTTATATTGCACTGTCCCCTTTTCACCTTCCAAAGACGTCGATTTGTTATACCTAACAATTTAAGTGAATGCCTTAATGATTATAAGAATATCAACCATGTGATAACATTTCTAAAATCCATTAATTTGTACCACACTATGTAATGATGATTTTTCCACAATGTACTTGTAATTAATTCTAATTTTTACGAATCTAAATTTGTATTTCACATGTCACAATTCTTGTGGTCGCTAATGACCTAGATGTTGATGCGACCTTAAATAAATAATTGAAAAAAGAAAGTGTTCCTACAAAAGTTGTTTGATATGACGGACTACATTATGTAGTATTAATTGTTCTCTTGTGGGTGGAGTGGTGGAGGACATTTCAAGCTGCTCTTTTTGTTTTATACCATAGATCGATAGAGTATCAAATTCTGAGTATAAAAATGTTGACCTTCATCTGTCCTAAACCTAATACTTAACGAGATATTACCGAAACAATTTTCTTTCTTCTTTGGGTAATACCTCGTTAACTATTAGGTTTAGGACAGATGAAGGTCAACACTTTTATACTTGGAATTTGATACTCTATCGATCTATGGTATAAAAAATAGGACATTCCATTTAAAAAAATCAAGGTGACTTTGGAATGTCCTCCACCACTCCACCCACAAGAAAACAATTAATATTACGTAATGTAGCCCGTCATACCAAACAACTTTTGTAGGAACACTTTTTTGATAACGACAACGTCTTCCGAGATATCCTGCTGATCTCATTTCAGCAGGACACCCTGTATATGTATTGAATTGTGTACATTTTGAAAATTTCTTCACGTTTCAAATGCGAAACTAAAATTTTGTAAAATGTTTCCGTGTGCAATTTAATTATTTATTTTGTTTGGAAAGCATTTTCTCGCTATTTCGTATAGCTCTGACATACTTTCTGAGCGAGACTTTTTTTATGCGGTCCCTCTCCACCGCACACAAAGAGGTTTGACTGTAAATTTCAAATAAAACACTTCAGACAGTAGGAAATTGTTGACAACAAAATTGAAAAATAATTCAAAGTTCAAAGGGTTAAGAGAGATCTTTGCCGAGTCTAAGTTATAGAATCACGCTGTACCGCGGTTTGTACATATAATTTCTTGACACAGAAAAAAAGGAACCGAGTCGTTACTATTTTGTATTTCATCTATTCACTTTGCTGGCGAACGCATAAAATCTATTAATAACAGACGCAGATATTGAAATAATATGTTCCTGGAGAAGCGAGTATATGTGCCGCAAAGAAATCTGTCGAATAAATCACGATAGTCAACATTTAAATATATTATATCACCGCAAGTAGATTACGGGCGAAGATTTTCGTCGCTCTCCAATTGAATTTATTTGGAACGCTAATATCGCGAGATAACCATAGAAGTACATCGAAGACATGCTCATTAACGATAAGAACCGTTCACACTGTTCGACCGGTGTGTCGCGACGTATCGAGTGGTATTAAGTCGTGTGAATATTTTGTTTCGCGATTTTTTCCGGCACGACCGATGCCAGTTGAAACCAGTTGAGCGTCGAGATTTCGATCACGGCGCGGTATTTAACGAGGAAAAATAAAGCAAACGGATCGGTAAAACCTGGCAGACGGCGCATTAGCGATATTTTAATCGCGCTGTTAATTTAATGCGGCCCGCTTTTTCCACGATAGAAAGATCAGGACGATTAAGAGGCCCACTAGCGATTAGAAAGAACGCGACGCCCGACTCCTGTTGCCGGCATTTGTCGAGGACGTTTCTTGTTTATGCGCGAAATTCAACTGATAAGCATAAATTTTGTTTCAACTGATAAACCGCGAGAACATAAAAAATATTGCTAGCCTATAAGAATCCGAACGGATTATTTATTGCATCTCTCGACGAACTCGTTTCGGTGAAGCGAAGATATAATTATATTTGAGATGAACGTGTCTGAAATCAATTCGATTTAAAATTTCATTTATATCCCGTTTGAATTTCAATCAATATGTTTCGGAATACGACACCTACAATCATCTGAAATCACTTTTTCCTTTGCGGCTCCGCTCGGTAAACTGTCAAAACCTAGAAATCGCTCAACTTTAAACATTTATAACTTTTGAACTGTCGATCCTCCAAGATGGAAACTTGGATTTCTCACATCTTCTCGTCCAAATCTACAGAATAACATAGGAAAAAGGAAGAATCTTGTAGGAGAAAAGCAAAAATTTCTGGTCACGCAACGAAAAGAGCAGCCTCGATATGAATAAACACTGCCCGAAGTTTTCGGTCCGCATGTTTTGCCAGTGCACATATATTGTAGATCATATCCAGTTTCTTGAAAAGTGAATTAACTTGAAAAATTAACTTGAAATGACTTTAGGACTCAACGCTTTCAAGGAAGTACATTTTTGGGAGACCCTGTAGAAAATGGACTGATAGCATAAAACAATGGCCTCGGATCGGTTACAGGGTTTCTTCGAATTCAATAAACTACTGTCAGTAATCGTTCAGGGATTAATCGGCGTAATGCTATTAGCGAAATTTAATGGACGTTTCATTCCTTTAAATCGCGCGACGACAATCCACTAATCGCATTATTAATCGCATGCAGAGAAAAAGGTGAAATCCTTTCCCTTGAAAGAAATATTGTGTTCACGCGGTGCATAGTACTTCAGAGGATCCTGTTGAAACAAATGCATCTCGTAAATCAGATACCTTTTATCTCCCGTTTCATCCTGTTATCTTGCAAAAAATTTTACCGTGGAAAGTACACCAAAATTATGTTACAAGCACGGGTATTCTTTTGTACGGTACGCCCACAAAACTAAGTTTCTCCCAGCATTTTATGGACTCGAACCTTGATGCTATCATAATGTTACCTGCACTTTCTTTATTCTTCGTGCACAACTTTTTCTGTAGGTATCCCATCCGACAAGACCCAATTCACCTGAACGTTTTCAGACGTCTACAAGGTTGAAGGTTGCATTCTTAACGAGCGACGGACGGTTTCTGACCTGGTCGAAGTTGAAACTTGTTCCAAGTCTTTTTAGAGACTGATCGTGATACATCGAAACGTACATCGTAACTATGTAAAAACACTGTCATATCATTTCCATGTTATTAAAAGATATTAAAAAAGAAAGTAAATATCACTCGAATCTCCTGAAATTTAGGCAGACAATTTTTATTTTGCACCAGAGGGAAGTTGTTGCTCGCTCTAACTAACTGGCGAATGTTTATAATGTCGATAATGCAAACAGACGTCGATAATGTAAATTTCTATTGAAATATTGATTAAAAGCTGCGACGTTCTATTGAAATATTGATTAAAAGCTACGAAGTTCGTTTTTTGTTGTATTGAAATATGATTCTAAAAGCACTTTTAGTTTTTCCCGAATTTTCATGTTTTCGGGCAACTTTTCCAATTTTTTTTTAATCTAAAAACCTGATTCGGACTACAACGAACATTAAAAAAAAAAAATTAGCCAAATCGGTGCAGCCGTTCTCCCGTGATGTCGTGACCAACGAACAGCATTTGGTTTTTTATTATATAGATAAAGATCCGCTGTCTAGCAATGAAGCAGCACTTGTGGTTGTAATTATGTTTGTAAAGAAAAGTTCAAGAAAGAAAATAGTTTTCCAGTTCACTCCAGTTTGCAGCAATTCCGATGAAAAATTTTTATTTTGCATAATGATCTATAATGGTGCATAATTATGCATTTATGCCGAAAATCGAAAATGATCGAATGAAAAAGAGTAAAAACATCGACAAAAATTTCAAAGTACTGTTGTATATTATTTTTAACCTCTGATAACATTATTGAAAAGGGATAAATTTCTAAGTAGCTCGTAGGCCTGGTAATGAATGCAGACAATTTTGATTTTTCATAAAAATCCGCTGTCCAGTTATAAATGAACTCCGGATTTTATGCATTCATGACAAAAAATGGCTGGATCGAATACAAAACAGTAAAAACATTGCAAAAATATAAAAGTACAGTTACATGCAGATAATTTTTATTTTCCATAAAAATCCAGTCTAGTTGTAAATGAGCGGAGCAGAAGCTCGCGCGATAGAATCACGGAAATGGAAATGTCTGTGGCGGTTGGGTATCGTTAAATTTGTTGTCCTGTTAGGTCGATTAAGGAAGGAGTCGCACGAACGAAGCAAAACGCGTTATCTGGTTGGTCGATCGTTTCGGTGGCCGGCAGCCCTAATTGCGACAAATCTGTCATCTGTTTGGCGGGTGTATTTCTGTGAGCGGCGACGGATGATTATCTGATTTTCGCCCGGGCCGCGCTGGTATCTCATTATAGCCGGAAATAAATCAGCGAATCCCTCGGTCGAAATCCGTTTCCCCGTAAAATTCGGTGTCGGCGAACGTTTACCTGGTTTTTTCCAATTTCACAGGTCGCCGGAGATTCCGGGCCGCGATTCCGTTTCCACCCTTAATCCCTCCCAAAGAACCGAACACTTTCTTCGGCTCGAAGACAAACTACCAAGCCGAGGATTTATGGGGCGGCGTGTGCACCACCATCGTTTCCGTTCGAAACCCGGTACAAACGCGACAAGGAAGACAGCCCCGCTATTGAGAAAACCGAGGACCAGCTTCGGCTCTGTGTAGAGTCGTCTTGTTTTGCTCCCGCTACCAACACCATTAATATACCACGAATAATGGCATAGTAAATTCTAGCAATTACCGTGGGAATAATAAAAACACTACGGCTGTGAGATACGGCGCGATTCCTCATTTCCTCATTTCATTATTTATAGCCGAACCGAGTTTATTCTTGTTACGTGTCGCGAATTGTTTCGAACGGTATATTACGCAATTCTGGGGGTTCTTCAACCCTTTAAGGGCGCGTGTCGTTTATGTCAGCCTCATTACAAGCTGCCTCTGTTCCACGAACCAGTCAGTTCCGCTGGTTAACACTAAACCTACCACGAGGGGTCAAATGACCAATTTTAGATTTTTCGTTTGACAATTATTGGAATTGTAAAGGTGTTTTCATGGGAATTTATTGAATATATTTTTTGACTCCAGTATATATATATTATAGCAAAAATCGCACAAAATATTTGTAAATTTAATCTCGTTGTTTTTATAATAAATACTATACACATCAGTAGACTGCGGATTTTATGCATTTTTGACAGAAATGGGCACGCACCATTTAAAGCAGTGGACGTGTTAAAAATATGAAAGGACATCAAGGTACATACTAGTTTTAGCTTAATAGGATAATTAAAAGAAGAATACAATTTTTATTTGGCTCCTGTATCTTGCAATCAATGCGTGCATTTTTTATTTTGCATAAAGATCCGCAGTTACTATTGATGGTCGGTAGGTTTAGTGTTAAACGAAAAGCGTATAACAACTTCATATACACTACTGCGTATGGAAGTATGATCACTTGAAAATTAAGAGAGAAAAAATAAGAACAGAAATTGGTACAGAAATTACAATAACATCGTTTCTGACGCTTTTACTTTTGTATAAAAATATAATGATCACACAATAAGAAATTAGATGCAGTCGGTTAACGTTGTAGTCAAACGATGTTAATATCGGATAATACTGTCGTCGACTAAAGTCATTTCGGTCAAAGTCGTTGTTAGTTAAAGACGTCGTCGGCAAAGTTATTGTCGGTCAAATCTGGAATCGGTGAAAACTGTATCGCTGAAACCTGTGTCGGTGATTTTTAGATTACATACCAAATACATCATAATTTATAGGAGAAGGGCAGAAATATTGAGCCCGGTAAAGTAAATAGCGCAGCCAGTTTGTTTTTACATAAATACCTTCTACTCATCGATAAGAGAAAAAGTTTGAAAGGAGCCACATGTCGCAAACAAATAGTCACCGAGATAAAAGCTGTTAAAGTTCTTGCAAAATTTGATTGTGTAGAATTATACGTGTAGACAAAAGCCTACTACATATGTACTACAGTCCACACGGCTGTGTTGATGAGATAATCATGTGCGTGCCTCGAAACGAACGAAATTTAAGGATGTTCTGGAGGTACAATGGGAGACAAGAGTAATTAATTTAGTAAGGATTATATCTTGTCAAATGTTCAAAAATTTTGTTGCGTTTTCATATACCTCCAGAACATCCTTAACATATTCGCAGAAATTTTCAAGTTGAGCGCGAAGAATGGACGTTCAGGGAAATTTTGTAATATATTGGGTCGGCAAGAAAGTAATTTCGTATTTTAAGGTGAAATGGAGCCCAATTTTTCTATTCAAGCAATGAACTTTAATGAGTAAGATGTTTTCCCTTTTGTTCGATGATCTTTTGCAAAAAAGAATAAATGAGAAAATATTTTATCCATTAAAGTTCATCGCTTGAAATTCGGTTTTATTTCATCTTGAAATACCGAAATTACTTTCTTCCCAACCCAATATTTAGATGAACGTCGAATATTTAGATGAACTGGATGAACTATTTATCCCCCACTATCTGCTTCAACATTTCATCCATCGATTTCTATAGATTGCACAATTTTTTCATTCCATATTGCAGGTATTTCCTCTAGTATAGGAGCTATTAATTTTATTGTATCAATTATATTAATAAAAAATATTTGAACGAAATTTAAGGTTGTTCTGGAGGTACAATGGGAGACAAGAGTACAAGAAATTTGAAGTCCATCAATACATGGCAATGAAAGCCGTTCACGAGTATATTTTGCATTAAACTTTTGCGAATACTGTACCCTCTGTAGCTATATTCAGTGGTCCACACTTGTCGCGTTTCCATGCTAGTGAGAGACAACACGATAAATTTGACGTTTTGTAACAGTTTATAATTTGTTTTGCTCTGTAACTGTTTAGTGAATCCTTATAAATTTTGAACATAATTAATTACATGATTTTTACTACATATTAAAAAAACTGGAGTTTCTAGTTGCGTTTTTTCAAGGTTTAAATAGGATTTAAAGTGGAATTTTATGAATTCTCCATAAGAAGACGTGTTAAAATGTGCAAACTTTAAGTTCCTATAATTCTTAAACGGTGCAGTGAATCGAACCCAAACATTGATAATTGCATTAATTTAGTAAGGATTATATCTTGTCAAATTTTCAAAAATTTTGTTGCGTTTTTATATACCTCCAGAACATCCTTAAAGGGACATTCGTCGCTAGGCCCGTACCCGTATCAAGTGATCGTCTTCCTGCCCATTCGGATCATACATAAATGAAGTTGCAAAATGTGAAAGAATACCTTATATCCATTATTACACCTGAGAATATTAATCCTGGGATATAAAATACTAATGTCAAGTATAGGTACTTACAAATTTTTCAGAGTCTTCTGTTCCTCCGTCGGATCAAGTGGACACTGCCATTTTCGCGAATGCGTCTTATTAACGATGAAGCACAAAACACTACACTTTTGTACAACACACTTTCCAAAATCGTGACAGCGAATGGGAAGAAGTTATACTCCGACCACGGTCAAAATAGTACTGCGGTTGTCACCTCTGTTTTTCATGAATGGTTAAGGGTGGATTTAGGTGGGGAAATGTTGCGTTTGTTAATTGGACGGGGGTG
This sequence comes from Lasioglossum oenotherae, assembly GCA_028455765.1. Lineage (NCBI taxonomy): Eukaryota > Metazoa > Arthropoda > Insecta > Hymenoptera > Halictidae > Lasioglossum > Lasioglossum oenotherae. The sequence goes on along the minus strand of CM052283.1, from coordinate 2,874,770 downwards.
TGTTGGAAGGACTTTAGGTTGAGAAGTGGGGAAACTGTTAAAGAAATTACTTTTGGCATTGTCTACGGTCATCAATGACGTGTTTATAAGGGTAGTCCGCTCGTCGCTTCGATGGGTCCGTCGCGCGTGTTGTCGATCGGTCGGGGTTGAAGATTCGCCTGCGTTTTTTGTTTGCTGTAACGTCCTTTACAGGAATATCGCCTGATCCGCTGGAGGAACGGTGAGGTATGGTAACATTTTATAATACAGGATTAACCCTTCGTGAGTGGGGTGATCTCGCGTCCTTATTCGGGTGGGGCGGTGCACTCGGTGCGCCAGGCTGTTTTGGGTCAGTTTTACTCAGTTTTGACTAGGGCTGTAACTTTTCCGTTACGTTTCGAAGACTTCGAAGCTTCGAAGGATTCTAAGGATCGAAGGGAACTTCGAAGTTTCGAAGTTTCGAAGTTCCGAAGCTTCGAAGTCTTCCAAGTGCTCGAAATTAGGACTGTAACTTTCCTTCGAAGGTCGAAGATTTCGAAGCTTGGAAACTTCGAAACTTCGAAACTTCGGAACTTCGGAACTTCGAAGTTTCTGAAATCGAAGCTTCGAAATCTTCGACCTTCGAAGGAAAGTTACAGCCCTAGTTTTGACTTCATATCATCAGGTATTCAGACAAATCCATGTAGGTACATTACTAAATATAATTCAGACATGATCAAAAGAACGGTTTTATCGAAAATGAGCACAAAATAACTCTCGATCTTCTCGTTAAAATTCGATCGTTGGTGCACTCAGTGCACCAGCCCCACCCTCGAAGGGTTAATATTCTTACAACAATGGATATAAGGTATTCTTTCATATTTTGCAACTTTTATGATCCGAATGGTCAGGGAGACGATGACGTTGTACGTTTTTATACACCCTGTACATTGTACATACTTGAAACTTCATGTATGTATTATAACATTAGCAGTCGTTGATTGAACATCGTAAATAAACATTGATAATTCCATCCACTGCTTGAACAGATTCGTGGCTATTTGATTTATAAGGATGATTTTTACGTTTGCATTGTAAGGAGGTAAACATCAAATTACTTTCGAAACGACACCGTTCTGTCCCCGTAAATCTTGGAAACTCCTTTTCCAATCTTCGATGGCGGCGTCGTAAGCTGACGCCCGAATTAAGTTTAGCTGCTCCTGCGATTCCTCGATAATCTCTTTTCGCACGGCGAATCGTCCGACTTTTAGCATCTATTTAAGTCGCGGAAGGAGGATGAAATCAGCTGCCAAGGGATTAGCCGAAATCGTTGACGCAACGTCTCTTTATGGTTAATAACTGTACAATAGTAATTCGCATGTATTTGTCCCGTTCATGCCTTAGAGAACACAATTATCTCAATCGGTCTTAAATCTTCATCGACAGACAGCGGATTGTACACTGAGAAAAAAAGTAGTTACTTCAATAACACGCGTGTTATTGTAATTTTTTACTTCGATGAATATCAATGTATTCTTTTCAATAGTATGAAATTTAGAAGCAACTCGTGATGTATTCGAATTGTCTATCATGAAATGATTGAAAATAGTATTTGATTCAATACCGTATATTATTATTCGTAATATTTCTTTTTTTTCCTTCAATTTATTCCATTAATTAAAATAATCTATTCAATTATTCAATTTATTCAATAATTTTTCCTTCAAGATATGTTGTTAAAAAATTTTGAGAAATGTATTGATTGATACTGGAATTGGTTCGAGGCCATATCTTATTTTTTTGAAAACATTGATGGTCAAGCTATTGGCTTATATGATTGGCGGAAGTGAGTTTTGCTATTGAAATTCAATAGTATTAAATATTAAAATAAGTTCATGATATTGGCACTATTCAATAGTACATCTTATTGAATCAACATATATTTTTTTTTTGTTTCGACAGGATTTTTTTCTCAGTGTATGCATTTAGAACAAAAATGAGTGGGTGTAATTTAAAACATTAAAAGCATTAGACGAACTTAAAAGTACCGTTGTATTATTTTCAACCCATTGAACAAGTTAAGAGAGAAAATAAATTTCTGTGTCACTCTAATTGGTTGCAAATCAGGTAGACAATTTTTATTTTGCATGGAGATCCGCTGTCTCCTAATCCATGACTACACATTTATGTAAGTATTGTATCGATTATTGTACCCATAATTATTGTATTCATAAAATGAAAAAATTAATAATACAATAATTAAGTCAAGTGTAAGTAGCCGGCGGATTGTATGCATTTATCGTAAAAATGGAAATTATTCCAGGTCGGAAGAAATGTTCAAATTTCAAGTTAAAATAGCCCCGACTGCGAAGGGTTAAAAATGCTATCGTCTTTTCACAAGTGTCAGAATATTACTGTGATAGACTGTACACATAGAAACTTGTTTATATTACAACCTAAAATCACAAAACATTTTTCTAATCGCGCACTATACAAGTAATACGAAGAGGTTTTAAATTCTTAAGGATGTTCTGGAGGTATACAAAACCGCAACAAAATTTTTGAAAATTTGACAAGATATAATTCTTACTAAATTAATGCAATTACCAAAGTTTGAGTTCGATTCACTGCACCGTTTAAGGATTATAGCAACTTAAAGTTTGCACATTTTAACGCATCTTCTTATGGAGAATTCATAAAATTCCACTTCAAACCCTATTTAAACCTTGAAAAAACGCAACTAGAAATCCCATTTTTTTTAAAATATGTAGTAAAAATTATGTAATTAATTATGTTAAAAATTTATTAGGATTCACTAAACGATTACAGAGCAAAAAAATTATAAACTGTTACAAAACGTCAAATTTATCGTGTTGTCTCTCACTAGCATGGAAACGCGACAAGTGTAGACCACTGAATATAAAGGGTACAGTATTCGCACAAGTTTAATGCAAAATATACTCATAAACGGCTTTCATTGCCATGTACTGATGGACTTCAAATTTCTTGTACTCTTGTCTCGCATTGTACCTTCAGAACATCCTTAAATTTCGTTCAAATATTTTTTATTAAATATAATTGATACAATAAAATTAATAGCTCCTATACTAGAGGAAATACCTGGAATATGGAATGAAAAAATTGTGCAATCTATAGAAATCGATGGATGAAATGTTGAAGCAGATAGTGGGGGATAAATAGTTCATCCAGTTCATCTAAATATTCGACGTTCATCTAAATATTGGGTTGGGAAGAAAGTAATTTCGGTATTTCAAGATGAAATAAAACCGAATTTCAAGCGATGAACTTTAATGGATAAAATATTTTCTCATTTATTCTTTTTTGCAAAAGATCATCGAACAAAAGGGAAAACATCTTACTCATTAAAGTTCATTGCTTGAATAGAAAAATTRGGCTCYATTTCACCTTAAAATACGAAATTACTTTCYTGCCGACCCAATATATTACAAAATTTCCCTGAACGTCCATTCTTCGCGCTCAACTTGAAAATTTCTGCGAATATGTTAAGGATGTTCTGGAGGTATATGAAAACGCAACAAAATTTTTGAACATTTGACAAGATATAATCCTTACTAAATTAATGCAATTACCAAAGTTTGGGTTCGATTCACTGCACCGTTTAAGGATTATAGCAACTTAAAGTTTGCACATTTTAACGCATCTTCTTATGGAGAATTCATAAAATTCCACTTCAAACCCTATTTAAACCTTGAAAAAACGCAACTGGAAACTCCAGTTTTTTTTTATATGTAGTAAAAATTATGTAATTAATTATGTTAAAAATTTAGGATTCACTAAACGATTACAGAGCAAAAAATTATAAACTGTTACAAAACGTCAAATTTATCGTGTTGTCTCTCACTAGCATGGAAACGCGACAAGCGTAGAACACTGAATATAGCTACAGCGGGAATAGTATTCGCAAAAGTTTAATGCAAAATATACTCTTGAATGGCTTTCATTGCCAATTGCCAATATATTGACGGATTTTGAATTTCTTGTACTTTTGTCTCCCATTGTATCTCCAGAACATCCTTAACAGAATGGAATCTCGCGAAGAGGAGCAATAAATGACATTATCAAAGAGGGAAAAGTGAACGCATAGAATATTGTTGTCGCAGAAAAAACCAAGTCTCCTTTGAACAGTAAGAAACGAGTATCGTAAATCGAATCGGCATCCCACCATTATTAACCGCACGTCGGACCATAAATTTCAAAGGAGTCACCCCAGTGTATCTCCGAAAATATTCTTTACAGTACTTACATGACACGCATTCCGCGGGGCGGACACATGGTCCACATTTGATCGGTCGATAGGGTGGTATCGTCTATTTGTAAACAGGGGGAAGAGGGGCGAAAGAATCTCGTAAATTCATCGGCACGTTTGCGATGTAAATTTACACGGTAAACCGTGCGCCACCCCCGTAACCGCGCGCCGTCTTTCGAATCTCTGCGAGGAAAACAAATCCGCCGTCTTCAAGCCTCGCTATTATCTCTCCCGACCCAGACGATTCGAATTTTTTATGGGGAACGCCGAGGAATGAAGCTTTTCGTTTAAGAGCGTACCCAGCCCAATATTGGATCGCTGAAATCTATGGGCCTCTCCGGATTCGAGACACATTAACCCCTTGCACTCCGAATTTTTCAACATCCCCCCCACCGTTCAAGTGTTTTATCTGTCGAACAATTCTTTTTAGTAATTATTAAACCAACACATTTTATTCGTGAACACCAGCGTATTCAATTCACTAAAGAAAGAAACAAATGAATGAAGAAGGACCACCGTTAGGTTTTTTATATTTTATAGGAGCGTAATTAGTAGACTGCGGATCTTTATGCAAAATCAAGATTGTCTGCATCGATTGCAGGAAATAGAAACTAAATTCAATGTTACGTCTTCCCTTAATGATTTTAACCCGGCGTTAGTTAGGTGGGGTCTCACCCCAGAGATTTTAGATTGATTGTAACATCGTAAAGACGTTTCATTAGTTAAGTATTTCTGAACAATAAAAATTTAATTTCGCGGATCTGCGTTTTTACTCTGATGAATTGCAAGCCTCTTAAGCAATACCTAATCTTATAATTATGGAAAAGGTATTTATTTCTATAATACAATATATTAGGTTGTCCCAAAAGTTTCTTCTGAAATGTATTCTTTTAATATTACTAAATAAATATTAGGTTGTCCCAAAAGTTGGTTCTCGATTCATGCACATAATGCAAATTCATGTTAGGAAGTACTAAAACATCAACATAAAGATTATCGCATTGTTCGTATTTATTTAGCAACATTAAAGGAACACATTCCGGAAGGAACTTTTGGGACGACCTAATATTATTTCTATTACAACTTACGTTATTACCACTTACGATACATTTTCCCACCTCACCAACGCCGGGTTAATAAAGGAGATATAATCTATCGACATCTTGAACTTGTCAAACTTTTCAACAATTTTGAATTTCATGTACTCAATTTTGCTGTAAATGCATAAAGCTCCGCAGTCTGGTAATTAGGAACTCATTTTGCTCCTGGACATTTAATAAAGCAAACCGTAAAAAAAGTTTTTCGGTTTCCATGTCATTTTCAGCTGGTTTTTAATCATGCAATTTTCCTTTAAAAAACCTGACATGGGCCTTTCACCCAGACAATGCAATTAATTAATTCTGAGGATTTTTATTTTGCATAAAAATCTGCAGCCTAGCAATTATATTAAAAACAGCCGAACAGATGTACTACTTATCTAAGTAAAAGATAATATAATGAACTGACACTTTAAAAATGTCGAATCGCACTTAACTTGACCATTTGCGAACAAGAACTTTCCCCATTATATTTTCCAACGGGTCGAAGCATCTTTCGCAAAGTTCTCAGATTCGCGTGGAGAAAAAAAATCAGGAAAAAATTATAGACAATCGACATCGCTCGGAACTGTGAAACAATTCGTCCCGACAAAACGCATTAATGCTTGAAGCATGTTTTTTGCTAGCGTTTCGGACGAGAGAGTCCGTGTCTTTCCTACGATCTCCGGGCGAGATGCTTTTTAATTAAAATCTTTCAACCGTCGTTCCGAACGGGAGCAAACGCGAAACTCGTTGTTTTCGAGATGGAAAAACGAAAGACAGATCGACTGCGAAAATAATTCATCCGGCCGGTGTTCGCGGAAATTGTGCGTCGGCGGGATCCGCGTGGTTCGACCCTCCGGCGGATTAATTCCAGCCATTTCGAGCGGTGAAAATGTTAATTAAAAAATGCGGCGAAATTTGTTCCCGTCCCGAGGTATCGTCGATTCGCGGATATTCAAACGCCGCGAGTACTCGAACGAGATCAAATTAAATGAAGATCCACTCGCGTTCCTCTAGGCAGGCTCGCGCTCTGATAAACTCGTCGGAAAATTGTTCGGCTTCGGCTAAAATCACGCGTAGCCTCTGTAGCTCTCCTGTTCTTCAACTTTTTTCTGACTACTAATCAAAAATTAGTTATTCATACCTCCGTGTACGCGTGAATTAGCCTTGGGAGTTTCGCACTTTAAATAATTAATCGGCGAGAGAACATTGTTGTTGGAGTCTCGCCGAACTTTTCCAAGATTTTCTCAACCCCTTGCCGTATTTTAACGAGTCACACTCGCGATGAAGATTTTAAACTTTTTCTTTTCAGAGGGAATAAAATTTGATTCGTTTCTAATCAATATTTGAGCATTAAAATAAACGTAGCCATACAAACAATCTCAATTTTCTTTTCGCTTCTACGACGTTAAAAAACCTTTTCAATTATACTTCATCGAAGCTCCGAAACTTTGCAGCGTTTGTTGTAAATCGTAGGGAATGCTATTGATCGAAATTAGCATGCTTGAAAAATTAACAAGAACTTAGGATTGTTACAATTTTTAGAGCTATTTTGACATATTATTCGTAACAGTTTTTAAACGATTCAATTCTTCTCTGTTCTAGAAATTGCTAGAAATTCAAATGTATGGGAAAACAGGTTCGATTTCATGTGAATAATGTAAAAAAGATTATACAGACTAAAAACCGTCTAGGTTGAAAGATATGTCTTGATTTCATAATTAAAATTGAATAATTCCATCCTATATGATTTCTTTTCATTTTATGGATATGAAATTGCTGTAGTACCTCATACAATACTTAAATGTGTAGTAATTGATTAGATACGAACATATATTTAGAGGCGACACCAGTGCTAAGGGTTGATAAGTAAATAACGCATCTTCCTTTCTCATGTTTTTCAACGTCGCGCCAACATGGTTTTCAGCGATTCTTCTATTCTCGTCGGCAATTTTGCCCTCTTAAGAGCTCGTTGAAGTTCCCTAAATTGTCCTCTGGAAGAATCGTAAATTAAAAAATTTGTAAGCCGTCGTTCGGACAGGCCCGGTGTTCTATCGTTAAGAATAGCATCGCGGATCGTAATTCTAACGTAATAATTTATGCAGGGCGTCCGTCCGGGTGCGCGGTAACTGGCGTAAGGGTTAATTACGATCAGGAGCAGTTGGCGTAGCGGTGTTATGTCATCGCCGTTTCGAGACGGGTTAAAAACAATCAGAAAGAGTGAAGAATTATTCGTATTGGACTCCCGTTTGGCGGTGAAGAAGGGAGACGAACCTCTCTCCCTCTCTCTCTCTCTCTTTCTCTTGTAACAAGCCGGGTTTCGCGTATCCGCGCGGTTCTCAACGGCGTGCCGATGTGGTGGTACCGCGTTTACACAGTAAATATATCAATGAATTTATGATCCTGGCTGATCCCTAATGGCCTCACAAACAGATCTTCGTCGGGGAATGCGCGGCCCGTGCTTTCGCCGCTGTCGGAAGGTGCATTAAAGCCCCCGGAGAGTGTCGAGAAAATGGAGGGCCGCGAATAAACCTCCGCAACGGAACACATTATTTTTTTTCTTCTTCTTCTTCTCCCCACTTTTCTTTCCCCCGTCGCAGCCCCCGCGGAACCACCGTGCCACGGAGCTTCGTTTTACCTGCCAGAAACCCTTAAAAAACCCTTTTCACCCGGTACACCGTGCCGGGAGCACTGCAATTACGTAACTTGACGAGGTGAAAGATAATCGCATAAACGACACCAGCACAATCGCCGTTCTACCAGCAAGAATATTCCAAGTAAAAATATCCGTTACTCCGGATGGGAAATTCCGTTTCCCCCGCGCTTATGTCCTCGGAATAATGCGCTCCGAACGTATTACATATTCCGTGTTCTCTCGCGTTTCAACCCCCAACGCGCGCGGAAGAAACTGCATTTTTACTGTTCCTCCGACTGTCCGGATCGACGCGACACAAACGAACGGATTCGCGAACATTTAGATTAACGTTCAGGAAATTATGTCGTAATTAGCGAGAACGTCCGTAAAACGATTTTCCGTGGTGAATGAGTGGAGTTTCTTTTTAAGAGACACTCCGCCGAGTGAATCGTGCCGATGCAATTATGCTCGTTTCATAGATAATATCGTATTTCTTTCAATTGCCTTTAATGATTCTTTTTCATTAATCTTATTAACTCGTTTTATATTTAATGTGAAAACGC
>CM052283.1:2837685-2851035 GCA_028455765.1 Lasioglossum oenotherae | reverse complement strand
ATTAACTCGTTTTATATTTAATGTGAAAACGCTGCAGTCTCTTTCTGAACGGTGGAAAACGTGTTTAAAAAAGCCATTAAAATGTACATACTTGAAACTTTATATATTATAACAACAAATTGGACGTGTTAGTTGCCTGCGTAAAAGACTGAATTTCAAAGAAAATCACAGTGAACAATTTATTATCGTTAATAAACGAATTTCAAGCGCCGTCAATTTAAAATTATATGCATAGTATAATCATTTTCTTGCCTCGAGATCGAATTTTCCGCTGAGCAGCGTCGCGATAATGATATTTGCCGCGTGGGATAATTAAAAAGTGACTAAATAATCCCAGAACCGAAACCACAGAAATAAAATCATTGTTATAAACTTGCCAAATTTCTCATCTCGCCGGGAATCGTGAAATTTCTCGGTAACAAATTAATTTCACGGAAGATCGCGATCGAAATAACGGGAAATTGTTTACGAAAGGAAGCTCCTGAGCGTCGCTGTATTTCCGCCGGTAATTTGCGGTGGAAGTAACGAGAACAATGCAAACATAGCGAGAATATCGTAACGATACAAATGGTATTTCGGTTGTTCGTAAATTCGCGGATGCATGTTAATAACCCCGAGAGATCGGAATCCGCATGTACGTATGTAATACACCGCGCGCGGGGGCCAACAGAGTTCTTCCATAACATTGGAAACCTTATTCCGAAAAAACGAGCCCTGTTGTTTGATACAGGCAATCCGAAATTATGCGAAATTATTTCCGCGCGCGCGGCTCTCGCGCGGAACCCGTTATTTTATATCGCAAAGTTTGTTCAGATGAGAATTCTGTTTGCGGACGAGCTCTGGCGCGGATGAAGCGAAAATGGGTGAAAAAGGGAAAACAAGCGAGCGCAAAACCGGTGCTGTCGACCATTAGCTTTTAGCACGGCACCGCGAGGATGAAAAAGAGGCGGACGAGAACAAAAAAGAAAGAAAAAGAAAGAAACGCGCGGCGCAGCCAAGGCGAAAAATCATTTGAAAATTACCATCTTTGGCCCATTAGCTAGGCCGTGTTCTGAATTATTTTACCGGCGACTGCGACATCGCTATAGCTTGGACCAGAACTCGCGAAATCTATCGCGAATCCGGGACAAAAACGTTGCAAAAGACCGTCTCTCCACTTTGCTTTTCCTATTCCTCCATCTACAGCGAAATTATTAAGGTGGTAATGCTGCGAGATGGATGGGACAAATTATTTACTGGATGTCGCACTGTATAATCCGCCATTTCCTTCAGGAAGGCAAGCGTGTTACAAATGCGACGCGACGTTCAGAATATTCGCGATACTTAGGGTGGATTTATAGTGTAGCTGCGAGCATCGATGAAAGCGGCGCACAGTGGGCCAGATCGCCGTGCTAAAAAGTCAAAGTCCTCATATCGATTTTTGACGAATGTACAACGTTTCTTAAATGTCCATTACATTCGAAACCGATAATATTAATTAAAGTTATTAAAAACTCTCGTTACAATAAGCGTTCAAAGATCGAACTTTTTCAGATACAATTTATCACCGAAAAAATTCCTTTTCTTCATAACGCTGTCCTGGGAAACGTACTGAAGATTAAGTGCCCAATTTTTTTTTTGTATGAAGAATGTATATCTATGTTGAGAACGCACCAGGAACTAAACATTAATGTTCATAATTTGTTATAAAAAAAAATACTTAGTCAACTAAGGAATACCGTCAAAGTTTTTCACCTTTGACAAGGGATAAGTTAAAAGTGTTACATAGTGTCGTGCTCTAACAAAGTGGAACATTTGCAGCAACGTCTCCTCTAAAAGATCCTGCAAATTTCGCACCCAAATCGATCCAAACATGGAAATTATGTTGGTTTAAAGCGTCGCGTGACACGCAATTCCGCGGCGAGTCGCGTTGCACGAGACGCATTGACGACCACTCAGCAGCTCTTAAGAGTGTAAAGATCTAACCCAGACCTATCTTTTGAATTTTTTTGATTATACCACCATTGATAAACATTACCAATTAGAGGCACTAGAAGCTTTCATAGCTTTACCCCATTATCGAATAAAGAACTGGTACGCAAAACTTGCTCGTGGGATATATATACATATTTTTTATTAAATAATGTTATAGCTGACGCCAAGAGGAATCCAACGATATATTTAATGTGGTCTTTATGTTTTGAAATAATGGTGAACAGCCAGTTTTCAAATATTATTCATTATTCACACGAGTTTTCAAACATTTCCGGAGGTATGACAAAAAAATGTTTCCTACAAAAAGTAATCAGTACTCAGTCTTCTACAAATCTCGATACAAAAAATTTGAATAATTTCTTTTTTTAAATAAAAAATTCTGGTCACCTCCGATATTTATTTATAACTATATATTTTTTATTCGATAATGTTATAGCTGACGCCAAGACGAATCCAACGACCTATTTAATGTGGTCTTTATATTTTGAAATAATGGTGAAATAGGCGTGAACAGCTAGCGCGGCGATCTGGCCAACTGTGCGGCGCGGTGAAAAGAAACAAACATTCGTGACAACATTTCGACACATACTAATGAAAAAGTACATATGTATTTTCTTTGTATTTCTTTTTTTTTCACCGCAAAGCTCGCCTCGCTGCTCCACTATAAATCCACCCTTAGACTACGGATGTTCATGGAATCTTCAATTTCTTTTGTAAATTCAAAATAAATGAAAATCGTATACTACATTCTATCGAATTTTATGTCCTGGCACTTTTTGCAAATTCCATAAGCCACAAGCATTTCATATTTGTTAAGCATAGTGATTTTATTCAGATGCGAATGGAGCGTTCTTAATAAATATAAGGATTGCACTGCCAATAAATAAAAGGGCATTCAGCTGTGGCTGATATTCAGTTTCTCATTTAATTATTTCAACTATATACGATCTAAATTATCCGTTCATATTTTATCCACTCTTGTTAAATATTATACAGGTTTTTAAAAGCCACGTTCAATTGTTGTTGTTGTTTACACAGATACCTCGTGTAAATTAGGATCGAGAAATATCCGAGTGTAAACATTCATGCGCAATTTCGTCGGCCGTCGGATAATTTGTTACACGTTCCGGCAAATGGCGGAACCCAAAAAACACACACACACACACACCATAATCGATGAGTCTGGACGTGCACACGTATCAGGGGATACATAAACTACAATTATCGCGGCGCGAGATATTAAAATCAGCAAGAATATCCCGTGAAATTGCTTTTGGTAAACGTATTGCCGTCATAAAGACCACAATGTAGTTTTCGTGGTATTCACAGTTGTTATTTCCATATGCACGATCCAATAAAGATGTTGCACCGGACAGTATTATTGTAGACATCTCTATCGTACAGATATGCGTCTATTATTCGAAACGGTTCGAATGGATACAAATTAAATTGCCCTAACGTTTTATCATATAAAATTCGAATATTTATTGAAATAACACGTACGGAATCGTCGATGTTCGCGCAGAAACTGTAACGAAGTGAAAATTTAAAAAATACAGAATTATTTTCATTTTCTTTGTGTTACGCTTAAACCCGATTCCACGAAAAATCGAATTTCGGCTGCTCTTTGAACGGAAAATCGAATATTTTGCCAGTAAATAAATTTTCAAAGTATGAATGATATTACAGGATTAATAAGAAATGATCGTAATCGCAGTGACAACAAGACTGTGGGCCTCTTTTTAAAATGAAGACGTAAAAATGAATTTCTCCTTCCAATTTTACTAGATTGAAAATAGTGTAACAGAAAACAGAACATTCTTAAAGTCTTTCAACATCCACAGTTTTGTATCTCGCGTATTAATTCTTCTCATAAATGCGCAAAATCCGCAGTCTAGCTAAAAGTTTGAACTTAACCCTTAGCGGTCGAGTGGCGTCTCTGAGGCGCCATTAAAAGTTGCTGTACCATTATTGAAAATATTGTTTACATTATTAGATATGTAGGTATATAATCAATTACTGAACATTTAATTATTTCATAAACTGTAATATCAATTTCATATCCACCAAATGTAAAATCTCATAAAAAATGGCAATATTTTAGGTCGGAAGAAATGTTTAGTTTTCGAGTTAAAATAGCTCCGACCGCAAAGGGTTAAAACTAATTAAAAATACTAATTTGCTCTTGACCCACTTGTGCACAATTTGCTGCGTTTCATTTTTGAATGCGCGTGATGCGACACGTGAACGAGATTGGGGCGTATTCAATTTAATCTAAGTGTCCGTAAAACGTTTAGGGGAAAAATAGTAATGTCAATTAGTGTCACCGCTAATAAGAGGGGTAATGTATTTAATATCGCGGAAATGTCATTAAACATGATTACAGTTATAGCAGGTCAAAGGTAGCACGTGTCCCCTTTCATGCTCGCACCAGGGAGCCAGCCGCCAGCTAACTGCTCCTAACAAACCCCCTACCCTCGTTCATTGAGCACTGATTTTTTTTTTCCACGAGCCTGATGGGACAACGATAACATTATCGATCCCACACCGATGCCTGCACGGAATTAAAATGCTGGAAAATCCTCGTGTGCATTCCCTAAGGGGACCTTCCAGTGTTGAGGGTGAAAATTACCATTCTTTACCCTTTTTCAATCTTTCAAAATCCCATTGACATACCATTTAACTCCGAAGCTATAGAGGTTCAAAAAAAATGGTTCAGCTATTCTTCAACACGTTGTATTAATCGTAAGATTGGGGGGGGGGGGGTGGTTTGAAGCACTCAGCATTATTGATTTACAATTTATTAAAATGATTATAAATGTAATGATTGTAGCCAGAACTCGTTTCAGAAACTGTTCCGAATCAATTTTTAGCCATCATCAAACCAATACAACAACATACTGCTCAATTATAATTAGACAGCGGACTTTTTATGCATTTAGAACAAAAATGAGTAGGTGTAATTTAACCGGTACAAACATTAGAAGAATTTAAAAATAGTGTTATATTATTTTCAAGAAAGAAAATTAAGTTCCATTTCATTCCAGTCTGTCGGAATTCGGGCAGAAAACTTTGCATACAGATCCGCTGTCTAATTATAATCTACATGGACCATGAATGTTTTCCACATAGAACAATTAACATGCTAAAAATTTAACAAGCTGTTTCATAACGTATGTACAGTGGCTCACGAAAGTATTCGAACGCCCTTTAAAACAGAATAACCTTTTTAGAATCGTAACAAACGACCTGAATTTTTTATAATCAATTAGAAGTACTGTTTTATAAAATCATATGCAAAAAAGATTTTCCAAAAAATTGTAATTTACAAAGTTACATGCAAAAATAAAGAAGGCATTTTTTAAACTTTTTTATTAGGGCCCTTAATGAAAATTTGAAATATATGTTTTGTAGATCTATGTTAGTTATACACATGCTGGAAATTTCATCTAAATCGGTTGACGCAGGAAAAAACGACACGCATCGAAAGATGTTCGATTTTGTGGATTTTGAGCAGAAACTGATCAAAAATCGTGTAAAACTACGATTTTCAACATTTTTAATCGCTTGTAGCTCGTATGTATGTTAATCGATTTTTACAAAATTTTCAGCACGTGTATAACTAACATAGATCTACAAAACATATATTTTAAATTTTCTTTAAGGGCCCTAATAAATAAGTTAAAAAAATGACCTTTTTATTTTTGCATGTAACTTTGTATATTAATTTTTTGGAAAATCTTTTTCGCATATCATTTTATAAACCAGTGCTTCTAATTGATTATAAAAAATCAGGTCGTTTGTTACAATTATAAAAAAGTTATTCTGTTTTAAGGGGCGTTCGAATACTTTCGTGAGCCATTGTATATGTTTCACAATTAAAGCCATTGTTTTATACACGAGACTTTCCAGTGGATGTAAATATTTTTACAAAGAAAATCGAATCATCTTGTTGCAAATATCGAGGCTCTATCCGGTGACGCGAGATGACGGTGATGAACGCCTCGGAGATGGCGTCACGTGCCAGAAGCGTCGTAGAAGGGGAAGGTAGAGTGGGGACATAGGTCTAGATAAGAAGGAAATCATATTTTTTCCACAGATAAACCAGAATTTACGAGAACGCGGGTGGTTTAGCAGGAGGACCTATAAATAACAGGAATTTTATGAAACTTTATAGAATCGAGGTGTGAATCGCGATAAGCTATCGTCGCATTCTAGGAGATCGGAATTCATTCGGTTGAAGTAATAACAAAAACAATGAAACGAGTGTAGCCTCGTATCTGACGCCGATAGGGAGAAAAGGATAAAAACGCACTCGAAAGATATGGGGAAACAGGCTGATGGTGTCGAGCTTATGAAATAATGGGAATCTGGACGACTGAGACTTCGACTGGTCTAATCGCGATCGTAAATATATACATTCGTGTCTCTAAGTGGCTTCCTTTTTTTCCTAATCTTCTTTTCCCTATCGCCACGATTGAGAAATTTCGCTGTACCGTTAAAAGAGCCCTTATCAATCAGCAATGTCCTTCTTTTTTCCACGACGTTCCTGTTGGAACGCGCGAGATCCCAGGATTATCATAAGTCATGATACTCGCCCAGGATCATGAGAAACGACTCTACTTTTCCGAGTCATTGCTTTTTTATGGGCGGAATCTGGGAAAATCGTTTAGCCTGCTATCGATTCGCCCTCCACTCCAATTTTTTTTTTTTTTTTAGTCGCCCAGCTTCCACTTCAACTTACCGATTGAAGGGAAAGTATCCGCGTTGACAGACGGGACCGATACATTATTGACTCGCCTGTCAAACAAAATATTTATTTTCGTCCCTGTACCAACGCGTTCCACCATTTCGAGATGGATCGCACGCTGCCGTCAGATGTTGCGTCGTATTGTTTCGACGATCTAGCCGAGCGACGCGACATATGGATCAACGAATTTTCCGAATGATTCAATGTTATTCCGATCTACAGGAATGTTTGCGTATCCTACGACAGCAGATGCGAAAGAACCTCCGTTGTAATGTACATCAGAATATTTTAACCAGTTTCTAAAAGAACGAAAATTCAGACGCGTTTTAATCAAGCGAAAATTCTTTTAATCTTTTCACTGTTCTATGGTTCACTGGCTGATTCTTGCGACAATTCGAAATATTGCTGAACCATTGTTCACATTATTAAATGTGTTTTTCAGTGTATGAGGTATTATATCAATTTCATATCCATACAAAATAAAAGAAATCATATACGTGGACAATGGAATTATTCTAGTTCGGAAGAAATGTTTAAAGTAACTCCGACTGCAAAGGTTTTATAGACTTCCGTTAGATGAAGTGTTAAATCGGGACCATTCGGGATCACTTTAATCTTGGAGTTCTTACAAAAAAATACGTGGTTTGAATTTTAGCCATTTTCTAAAAGAACCAAAGTTCTTTATATTTCACTGGTTGAATCTGGCCACAATTCAAAATATTGCTGTACCACTCTTCGCAATATCGTTTACGTTTACATTATAAGCCCCTTGCCGTACCATTTTCTTTACAGCTACAGTGAATCAAATTTCATTTTATTCAAAAAGAAAGGCGTAACATTCATATCTGTTGCACTACGTTTAAATTCTTCGTGACGGGTGTGACTCGTGAAAATACGGCAAGGGGTTGAAAGTGTTTTTCCATAAAATAAAGGAAACCATATACAATGAAATTTTTCTAGTTCGGAAGAAGAAAAAGCTCTCCAACTGCAAAGCTTTAATTTTTGTTAAAGCGGGACCATTTGGTACCATTATAATCTTGGAGTTCTTACAAAAGAATACACGTGAAAGTTTGAAAAATTGCAGAAACGGGAGGAAACGTGTTCGATAGGTTGGCAACGAGGAATTTCTGTATTACCTGACATCCATCTGCAGGCTCTGTTTTGCCCTTCTTGGGCCGCGTATCGAGCCATTGTTGTCCGGGAATAACAGGCTTAATCTCCCCACAATTTGCCGGATCGTCCCTTCGTCCCTTCCACCAACCCCAAACCCCCACTACTATGCCTCGCACAATAGCTTTTCTCTCTCATTCTCAATGGTTTCCCATATTCGTTCTCTCGTTTTCGGCCGAGATACACGGCGGGTGTCTGAAATTACGAGAGCAGACGCGAGTGCATTCGTCTAGAAAATTGCAGCTTATTTTCGGCCGATCATCGAGGCCCGAGGAGTGTTCTTTCATTGGTACGTTTCGACACGCCGCCGTTGCAGCCCTGACGAATCACTAAACTCTCTTCTTCTCTCTCCCTCTATCATTCTCTCTCTCTCTCTCTCATTCTTTGCGTGCGTGTCTCTCCCGACAAAACGCGGCCCGAAGAATACCTTTCGTTTCCATCCGACTGACACCCGGCCTTTTTAACTCCTTCGACACCGTTAGCCATCAATTTCAATTAACACGATATTTTTCCACGAGTAGACTGCGGATTTTCTACACTTATCAAAATTACTAGAATTTAACCCTTATGCAGCCAATCGAAATGTCTAGATTAATTAAAACCTCTTTGTGTTTAGCATATTTGCACGAACTCTCATTTCAGGACTACAAATTAATATATTAGCGAGCAAAGGATCAACATTCAGAGAAATTTTGTAATATTGTTAGAAGAACGTTAACAGATCGTTGAAAGAAATGCAGTCAATGCAGTACCCAGTTGGCTACACAGGGGCGTAGAATATTATACAAGGTCTTCCATTAAGAAGTGTTATTTTAAATTATAGAAAGACGCTTCTTTTTACAATTTGACTAGTCACGTGTCGAAGAGTGGCAACTCTAATCCTCACAAATATTTAATAGCGCGAAGACGTACTTTCATTGAACTTGTGTCTGAAAATCAAATTAAAGATCTTCGTGCAAAATAAAAATTCCTCAACGTTAATCCTGAAGTAACCCCTCTGTTGCGAAGTCCCACTCACCGTACACCACCTTTCTATACATCTGCCAAAAATTTTCTTCCCAGCGTCTCACATCCGAGAAGCACACAAGAAATATTATTGAAATCCTTAAAGAAACCAACCACTTCCACAAAATCTAAAGTCATCATGGAAGTTCATGCGACGTAAAAAAACCTTATAATAAAAAAGAATTCTTCAAATCGTCTGTTGGAAACTAGAGTCAAATCGAAATATATTATCTCTTTTAATCATCTTGGAAAGCTGAAGATAGTATAACGACATTTCATTTTTGTGTTTCGCCTGATCCATTTTTGCGATAAATTCATAAAATCGGCAGGCTACTTATAATCTTACAATTAGAACATTCTCATTTTCCAAATCGAAATGCGCGCAAATGTGAACCACTATAATTGGATAGAAGGGAGTCCCGCACGGTGAATGATTATGGAAATTATAAAATATCCTCGGCGAGTTCTGTCTACTATCGGCTGTCGAAGTTAATGAAACGTGCGTTCCGGTATTTAGATGCGGCAGCATGAACGACGGCTGTCACGAACGAAAAGGTGGAGGTGTGGCATCGTCCAAGACGATACTAATTTGCGTTCCCTTTGGCCCTGCTTGTCCAGCGTTTCCTCTTCACGGTTGGTAGACAGAAAAATCCACATGCCACGCGTGATCATCTGGAATAATGCTACGTCCTTTTTTCTTCGCCGACACCCCGGCACTCTGCCGGAGATAATTGAAGAAAAATAATGTTTATCCTTGGCCGAGGGGACTCGAAATCCCAGGGATTTCCATGCGGCTCCCCTTCTGCGATGTTGTGATTCAATTTATACGCTTTCGTTCGAATTCCTGCATTTATCTGTTAACCAATGAACTACGATAACCCAGTGGATAATAAAGTTCTAACTTGTTTCTGGACATGTCGATTTTATGAACAATTCAATTGTACCTCACGTGTCCATTTGTTCATCTGTCGACCTATACAGGATGGCCCAAAAGTTGCTGGGCTATTCTCGAATTCATTTATAAAAGAATAAATGTGAATTTTCCGAAAAATTAAAAGTCTATTCAATCCTGAAATGATCTGGGAACTTTTGGGTTGTACGTACTATTACGAAAGATTGATAGTTATGCGGATCTTTATGCAAAATTAAAATTGTCTGCATCGATTGTAAGGAATAGAAACTAAATTGAATGTTATTTCTACCCTTAGTGATTTTAATAGCGGAGAATCTTCAATTTAAAAAATTCTCCAACAATTTTGAATTTCATCTATTCAACTATTATTCGTATTCTGAATATACTAATTAATATTCTGAAGACATTGGATATGTATTTGTGATAGAATCCATCATAGATCTGAAGATCGAAATTTTCCCTTTACAACAACCCCCTAATAGTACGACAGCTAACAAAAGTGGCACATCAAGTTTCTTCGGGCCGTTGTAAAGAGGAAGCTTCAATCTTCAAGTCTACGATAGATTCTAGCGAGAAAAAATTTGCTAATATTTTTAGAGACGTTTCAATTTACAATTCAAATAGCGTTTCGACGAGAAAACGTGTCTTCCGTTTCCCACTCGCTATATATAGCGTGCAGAAATGTTTACATTCTAACATGTAGTTAGAAGAAAATATACGAGTGATTACGACAGTAGTAGTAATACGTAATACTATACAGGGTGGGGCAATAACTATTAGCACCTCAGATATCTTCGAAACTATAAGTTTCACAGAAATATTTGCTGAAATAAAATTGCACAGTACGAAGGCGGCCATACGGTGACGATAACAGTTTTTTTTTTTGCAGGTGGAGGTACTTCGGACATTTGAAGGTCACCTTCATTTTTTTTAATGGAATGAGGTATTTTTTAATACATCAATCGATGCAGCTGGACATTCGTTATAAAAAAGTACTAACCTATGTATTTATTTATTTATTTATTTATTGCTTTAAACCAAATGGTTTATTTAGCAAGTATAGTGTTGATACATTTGGCTTACATTAAAAGGTTTACATTGTTTTACATTGTTTCTAAATTCCAACGGAACACTTTTTAAGGAAGTTATAAATTATTTGCAGACCCTTTATGTCAGGTTTATACAGAAAGGAGTCAATACCAATAGGGAAACAGTACTTGCCTTTGAGGAGCATTGCCACCAATGTATTACGTTCGTTTTCGTAGTCTGGGCATTGCCAAATAACATGGTTCAGGTCTTGTAGTTCTGTTCCGCATTGGCAAGCACTGTTAGTTATAAAGTTAACCCTTGCTAATGAACCGTTTAAATTATAGTGATTGGATCGACATCTATTAACAAAAACCAGAAAGTCTCTGGAGAGCACAAGTCCCGTGTACCATGGTTTGCCTTTGTCCTGGTGATATCTGACGTAGTTCGCACCTTTGACTAACCTATGTATGTCGAAAAGTTAGTAGTTCAGGAGATATTTCAATTTAAAAAACCCTAAAATACCATTATTGTGGTACTAACACGTTACATAAGTAAACACTAACGTCTAGTACGACAGTAATGGTATTTTAGGGTTTTTTAAATTGAAATATCTCCTGAACTAATAACTTTTCGACATACATAGGTTAGTACTTTTTTTATGACATATATCCAGCTGCAGCGATTGATGTATTAAAAAATACCTCATTCCATTTAAAAAAATGAAGGTGACCTTCAAATGTCCGAAGTACCTCCACCTGCAAAAAAAAAACTGTTATCGTCACCGTATGGCCCCCTTCGTACTGTGCAATTTTATTTCAGCAAATATTTCTGTGAAACTTATAGTTTCGAAGATATCTGAGGTGCTGATAGTTATTGCCCCACCCTGTATATACAAAATTATAACAGTGTGCCAATACTTTTTGGTGCAACTGTATGTTGCAATAAAAATCATGTAGCATTTAACGAAAATCGATGTCGTCGCTCTTGTAACACGATGCAAGTAAGGGACAATTACTCGGTGTAAACAATTATTTGCAGAATCGTTTCGTGTGTTGAATGAATTTTGAAAAATTTTGAAAAATTTTGGAAAATCCTCGGGTGCGTGCTGTTCCTTAGATCGTGTACTTCTACTATTTCTGGTGACCGCAATTTTCGTCTGGAAAGACAGCGCGTGTTTTAAGAGTAGACTGAAATTTTGTCTAGATAATCGCAAAAAGAAATGTTGGAATCGCGGAGGAAAAATTAAAAATTCTTTCTTCCAACGATTTTTTTAGGGTCTATATTGAAAATTGAAAAATTGTTCACATATTAATGGGAATCACTGTATGCGTGGCCCATCTCGAGAAGGTCGGAGGGGCAAGGATCGTAATTCCTAGCAGGACAATTCGACGCCTCTGTTCTTCGTGACGCCCACGCTGCAGTCGCACTGTGCATGCACTTTCATACAACTCGGATTGCACAGGCTGTTTCACGAGGTGCAGCCGATTTTTACATCTGCGCTGTAAAAATGCTTCGCACTCTCCAAAGCATGAGAATCTGAATCATTTTTAAAAGTTCTTTGAAATTTTTAGTAATCAGTAAGTGAACAAGTTAAGTAATCTCACTTCCTCTTTATAATTTTATGTTTCACGTAATCATTTTCATCATAAATGCATGCAATCATGTTATTGTTATTAATTTTCAAGGGACCATGCTTAGTCAACTGTTACTTGGACATTATTCAAGATTTTGCAGCCGAAAAATTACATCAAGTTAAACAATGCATGTACTTTTAAATAAAATACGTGTTTTAGAAAAAAATTGATTAATTTTTCCAGAAAAAATTCTTGGAATTCACGATTTGTGATAGAAAACGATTGTCACACGGATCTTTGTCACAAAGAGATTGATATTTCTCGAAAGACATTTTTGATGTCTTCATAGACAATTATACCCGAGGGTGCCTGTCTACATGACATTAAAAGTCACGACTTTTGCTGTCATGACGCCGCGTCTTCTAGTTTTCACGACGACAAAAGTCATGACTCGAATGCAATGAGAATGCGATTTCTACTTTTCACGCCAATAAAAGTCACGACTTATCGAGCGATCTCGGTAAAAGTCGCGATTTACTATCACGTAAAAACGTAGCCTAAGCAATTCTAGTTCACTGACACGAATGGTACGCGATTGCCATCGAAAGGTTAGAATTTTATTGCAGATTTTTATGCGGCTTCAGAGAAAATACTTTTTTCATACGTAGCATTGATTAAATAAAAATTGGGCGGTACAGAATTCTACTAAATTATTCATCTCGTCACTCCTCCCAATAAATCAACAATAAAATCAACATAGAATCATCAATAAATCAACAATAAAAATTCAACATTAAAATCATCATCAATAAATCAACAATAAAGATTCAACATTAAAATTATCATCAATAAATCAACGATAAAGATTCAACATTAAAATCATCATCGATAAATCAACAATAAAAATTCAACATTAAAATCATCATCAATAAATC
>CM052283.1:2812147-2837585 GCA_028455765.1 Lasioglossum oenotherae | reverse complement strand
ACTCTGTTGCGGCTATTAACATGTCGATTCATTGATGCTAGTAATAAAGAAAATTATTTTTGACTTTCCAAGCCTTCGTATAAAAATGTAAGTTTACGCTAGACACAGTTCATCTAAAAATTTCTCCAGAACCCCACCGTAAATGTTCACGAAAAAGGTCTTCAGAAATCGGTATTAGCTACTGCTTCGTAGAAATAATTTTGTCGCACGAATTCGATTCTGTTCAGCGGAGCTTGAAAACGTTCGAAACTTTCCTTTTCGATTGAAATATTTTTGTGCGAGGGTACACGGTGAATTCAATTTACTTGGCCGTAGGATTCTTTGTCGCTCGACCCGTAACACCATCATTTTGAAGAACTGAAAGGGTACGGTAACCCGAGCGTGGCAGGTAAATGTCCTGTAAGGACGGTAGCGGAGCCAATTTGGCGAGATAGAACGTCGAGGAAACTTGATAGATGACGAGAAGCGGTTGATACAACTTGCGCTCGCATTCACAGGGGTGGTCGTTATCATTATTATTGCGTCGCAGACACGGTTTCTTTTCCCCAGCTACGCTCCAGACATCGGTTCCCTCAAGAATCTCAAATATACAAGAAAAGAAAAAGCTTAAATCAACACTGTCCGACGCAACTATTTCAAATTTTGTCGGGATTATTTACTTTACTGCAAACAAGCCGAACCGTTGACAGAAGGAAGGAAACTCGAACCTGTCACAAGTGAAACTTTCCACGAAATTTAAATATTCTCGACAGAGACGTAAACTCTTACAAGAGTTCTTGTTAAAACAGAATTCTTGGTAAAACGTGGTAATATTAAAACAATCATGTTCTGATGTTTACAAGTTGTAAATGTACATTTAGCGACGCTGTATAAATTGCTTGAACATCATCTGCTAGTGTAAAATTATTTGAAATAATGTTAAACTCTTATTGTTGTAGCTTCAACACTGTATTTATGTTTTAATGTGTACTTTAACATAAAATTCGTAGATAAAATGAAGATATTCTTGATAATGTTCTAGTAGTTTTTGCCACATTTTTAACACATCATGTCATTAAATAATCCTATGGATAAACATCTTAATTTATACTACAATTTGTGATATTGGCGCACTGGTTCGATCAATTGTTAAAGTATAGCAAGTTTGCAAAATATTACATGAAATTTAATTCAACGTTTCGGTCTAAGATCCAGACCATTTTCAAGAATATATAAATTTCCGTATTGGTACATGGAATCAACACGTTATTACATAACCTTAAATAATTTCAATTAATACTTGTTATAAGCATACGCAATACGGAAATTTATATATTCTTGAAAATGGTCTGGATTTTAGACCGAAACGTTGAATTAAATTTCATGTAATATTCTGCAAACTTGCTATACTTTTACAATTGATCGAATCAGTGCGCCAACATCACAAATTGTAGTTGAAACATTTGTCGATCGAAATACGAAAAACGGTTATCTTAATTTATCTTTGAACTTTAAGAAAGCTGCGGACTTTCATTCCAACCCAATGGTACGATAAAGTGAATGACGTAGAAAGGCCAAGAAAAATCTGGTGGCATGTATTTAAATGTTCAGTCGGATGATTAACGCGTTAAATGATCGAGAGGCGATCCGATTATTAATGATCAATAGCTGGAGGAATGCCGAGTCCGATGTTATCGTGCTCCGTAACCTGCCACCTACGCCGCGCGAGTTTCTCTTATCGTGCTGTGTCACAGTCTTCCTGCAGGTACGAACAAACACTTTTGTACCTGCGTCCTTGCGATCAGATACTCAGGATCGACAGTTGCCTGATATGTACGTCGAATCAGCTATACGGGAACTACATTCAATTTTAATTTTATCTCACGAAATATCTCGCTGTCCTTATCGATCTCACTAGTGTCGCTAAACGTACAATTTTTGTTCATCGATTCACGAGGTTTGTAGAAATTCGAAATTGTATAATAATAATGACAAAATTGCATTCATTTAAATTTCGTAGCAGTTCTGTTTAAATACAATATGTACTTCGATAGAGAAGTTCACTGAAAAAGTTTCTCGGCAAAAGATATTTATTATTTTAATATTTCTAAGAGAACAAATTAAGAGCAAGTGATTTTGACTCATCCTTCATGTGTGGTCTCCCTTGATTTTTACATTGATTTCTCCATGATTTTTACAAAAAAGATCGCTTTGATAAATTTCATTCTGACTTCAGAAAAATATTCATAGAGGATCCAGATTCATTTTCTGATCCAAGATGAGAGCACACTTGCTGGAAGTGTACGTGAAAAACTGTTCTCCAAGAAACAAGATAGTGTGGGTCGGGTTCAACAGCATTTAAGCGTTGGAAAGTAAGAAAATAAACAGTGAACACAGCCGATCTCAAAGGGCACTGTGCGGTAGCCGACCGACACCAAAACCCATCTATCTCACTCAGAATCTGTCTATTTCCAAAACATCTCTCACTGCAGTAGTCCGCAGCATCGAAACAGTTCAAGAAGAGGAACTTTGTTCGGTGCATCCTCGCGCATTAACACCTAACCCTTAATAAGTACCTGGGACCATAAATTACGTTAATAATAATTATGTAGATTAAAGAATGTCTTCTCTCCCTCTCTCTCTCTTGTCATTCTTATTTCTGAACCTTCACATGAAAGTACCCGTTAATTATTATTACATGTTCTTCCATTTTCCTGTGTATATGACTTTAAAAATTGTATTGAACATAAAAGAATTGTTACAACGGATATTGAATAATATTTGTGGCCAATAAAATTCACTGTTCCAGTGAAAGTATGCTCTCTGTTGCTACTTCCATTCAACCCCAATGGAATTTATTACGCAAATGGTAATTTATGTTATGAAAAGACAAAAATGTAGTATGTTAAAATTCACTTAATTATTTACTTATTGGATGCCGTAAACCTAGTTTGGTTTATATAGCATACATTATTATAACACTTTGCAAAAAAATAGAGAAGTTTACGTATGTATAACGTAATATGTATAAAGTGGAAAATTAGTACAAACGGTAGGCGCTGAATCCTAATCGTACATTTTTTGAGAAAGTTAAAAATAAATATTGGCGCTCTAATGTCTCGTATTAAAATTCGCTTGTTAAAATCGCAATGCACAGAACTTTTAAAGATAACATTTTCCTATCAGTTTTTTGCAACGATGTCTATATTAAATTTTTGCATTCTTTAAAGAGCGTCTCTTTGGCAATCCGATGTCGCTCACTAGAACAGAGTATCCGCGCGATGGTGTTACGTATACAAAAATGCGGTGAGTTCCGCAGAGCTTCAGATTTAGGAATTTGAATCCTCCGGAGCTCCCCGTGCCTGCACCGTCGCGCCATGGCGGGGTTGTTTATTTTTTTCTGTTCTCTGTGCTTCGCTGGGACCCCTTCACTGTCGTGGAAAGTAACGAAAGAAGAGGATTGTTTGGCCGCTCGGCAGCTGTGTGCAGTTTATTCGCAAATTCGAAATACCTTGCCGAATTTTCCACCGCGGCGCAGTGGACTATTCCGCGATCTAGCTGGACAAAATTCAATCTTGATAATGATCCAGATCTAAAATGTATCCAAAAAATGTAGTTCACACCGTTTACTCTTGTGATCCTTTATCATGGCTTTCAAATTCTCTTTAACTGCGTTACACCGTATTTAACAACGCTATTCAAAAAATATGTATTGTTATCTTCCACTATTAAAGATACATTTGCAAATTTCTTTTGTTCACAGTATGTTTCATTAACCTTTTCAAGTCACCGAACTTCAACTAGACTTTTAACACCTTAAGACCACTTTATACACTGTTCGTTTTTATCTCAATCGAAAACCGTTTGTTTTACGAAAAAAGTAATAAGACATAAAAGACGCAGGCTGTCCAGATCTACAGGTTTTGTTTAACATACTTTACGACGGGGTAAACAGTTTAGAAGATATTCGAGAAAACCGATTTTATGAGCATTGAATTAATTACTTTAATGTTTCATCCATTTGGGGCACGTTTTCCCGTTATCTGCGGGCACTCAAACTCGAAATTGATTATGTGGAACAACCCTGGGGGGTGCCCTAAAAGAAATTCAAAAGTCTAAAACAAGAGCCAACACTCTTTTGAAAATTCTGATGCACATCGGAACACAGCCTGAAACATTCCTTTTAATTGAAGTCAGATAAGAATGTTGAATGGTTCCACGCGGATTGCATGCCCAGCTAGTTACGTTTGCGGTAAATCACCATAAGAGTGTACACAATCTATCAAGTAACACTCGGTTGCAGCAGCAGCGTCGTCGTATCGCGTCGATTGAATCACCCCGGTGACAAATCATTGCAGGAATGAGCCGCGAATTAAGCCGGCTGATCAGTTTTTGACAGAACAGCAATTTATTGGAACCACGAGCATTAGCCAGGTCAAGTGCCGTTAAGAAAAGATGAGTTAAGTCGTCCTGTCTGGTTAATAGGTTAAAATGATGCTTTATATATGGGTTACTTAGCGAGCCGCGATGGGAATTATATTTCACCGATCATTTGTAGACACGGGAGATCAACGATCAACATGAATATACATTATGGAACATTGGTTATTCCGCCGGCCATTATACATTTTCTCCGAGTCCCTCAATGGCTCGCCTTAAGAGAATAAATCCTTTTCAAGGATGGATCTTCTCCGACGGTGAAAGACACGCGTGCCTTTGATCGCCGTTGGAAGGAAGTCCCGGGACTATTCAACAGCGCGAGGCAATTAATTCTTGACTTTAGCATTCTTAGGTTCTCTCTTTCGTTTCGTTTTCTTTTTTACCCGGTTTTGTTTACCGGGGCGCGCCGCCATTAACAAAATATCCGAACGCTCGTTTATTTTTTTCACGAGTTAAACAACGTTAAATAACGCGTTGTATTATTTCATTTATTTATTTCACGTAACTGTCCGAGGACATATACAAACTTTTGCTAGAGATTATTGCTCAATAAAATATCCTTCATCGTCGTGGTGGTGCTCGCACGTTGTAAAACACCTCCGCTAAGTGAACGTCGGAGTAAATCTCATCTTCGCTAATATGCGACGTATTCCTTCGGTAACTGTCATTTGTTTAGCAGCTTATTAGCTGCGAGACAGGCGAAAAGGTTACCTATGTCTGAACCAGGCGAGAAATACCCAATTAAATGTTTTAATCTTTCCATAAAAAAATTCTCTCTCTAGTTCACAAAAAAATTGAAACGATTAAATTTATTAATTGTATTCATAGAGAATTTTTAATATATCCAATTAAATTTCGTAATCTTTTCAAACCTACAGTCATGAAAATCAATCAAATTTCAAAAGTACTCACGCAGTCAAAGTTTTTTTCTTTACATTTCGCACTGAAAACATGCGCGGGCTATGACTGCACCCCAGTTATCATTAATTTTAATTGAAATTGAAAATAAAGACAAAATACAAATATTTATTCAAAATATATAAAATAAATAGGATTATTCAGTATTTACTACTTAGAATACAATTTTACCCAGCTCTGATTTACAGAGGCAGGATTCGAGTTCAGCGTTCATGTTGAAAGATCAGTGTTCATTGACTGGCCAGGTCATTTTTGCTTGAGCCAATCAACTGTCCAAGTACTCGACGCGTACATTTGAATCACCCTGTAGAGCGATACAGATCAGATCAGCGTTTCCCATCAATTAAAAGTCTGAAAGACGCGGGACGCCTCGACCAATTCTCGTACGCTCCGCAGTTTATCTTTAAATGGGGTATCAGGGTGTGGGTTTACGCGGCAGCTACCATTGTCGATTTCTCTCCTCCAATCGTGGCTATGTGATTAAGCGCTCAATCTACGCGAGACAATGCGACGTCCCACCCGGCCAATTTATCGGACACCCACGAGGATACTTCCACGTGGACGTGACTCGTGTAAAGATAAGAAATAACCGAAGGTCGGCCAGGTCGCCGAACACGAATCTCTTACCTACCCCGCGAAGAACCTTTTCGGGCAACCAACCTTCGAGGATCGCCCAAATTTGGTTAACCTTAATCATACCGATGAACTGCTACGCCTCGTTAGAAACCTCCCCAGACAACCCCGTTGTTCCTCCCGTGTAAACGGTCGAGTACGTGCAAATGTTTCATTTATCTGCGGAATTTCGGGTTGCTACTCGTTAGCAGTGTTAGTTTTCTAACATATTTGCACAGTAACCCTTTGCACTCCTTTGTCGAGGAGGAAATGAAACGGGTTTTTGTATGTATTCGGTGCTTCTTTTCCTTATTCAATTTCTTATTTTTTAGTTGAAAACAAATATAAGTTCCACAAATATAAAATGCAAAAAAAATTTGGGAGCTATGTTTAATATAATTAGTAAACAAAATCGTTTAAAATAAGTAGCAGTCATGGAACTGCCCTTTGAAATAAATTTCAAATAAAAGAAAATAATAAATAATTCATCAGCAGAATAAAAATTACCTGAATTATACAACTTGGAGTTGCAATAGATTTTCTTTCTTCACATGTTTAACCTTCTCTGTGTGAAAATACACCCCAGGCTGACAAAACAGGAAATAAAATGTTGACGAATGGAAAATTTCCAAAAATTTTCTAGTAGAGAGTCCCATCTGTGATCTTTCGAATTTTTTAAGTATTGTATACTTAGCTTTCTAAAATCGATAAAATTTCACAAATACTAATGCAGACAGATCTTTTCTCTCAGCTTGATACAAGAATGTATGTATTAACATTAGAATAGCATATTTTCAAATCCCTCTAATGTTTTCACTGTTTGAAATTACAACTACTCATTTTGTTCTCATAAATGCAGAAAATCCGCTGTCTAATCGAAGTGTCTAATATAACAAGCAGCATCAATAAGTAAAAAACATAATCAAAATCTGACACTTCGAACCGGAAAGAAAATTAGCAAACAAAGAGAATCAATCGTACTTTGTAACTGGTTCGGAGGTCTCGTGAAGGAGTGCTGAGCCTAATTCGGCTATAATTTTATAAGAATCCAGACTGCTGGTCGAAAGTCAACCTCAACTTGTTGGCGAAGTCGGAGCAGAGTTTCCGAGCAGAAAAGTCCTGCGGCCGGAGTCCTAAAAACGAGATGGGGGGTGGCGAAACCACGAAGAATCTACTCGGAGCAGTTTTATTTCGTTCGGGCGGCGCGCATCTTTTCTCGGAACGCTATTACGTGTTAAGAGTTATTTTTCAGTGGTTAGGAAACATCCTGGTCTCCAACCGTAGGTAAAAATCCCCCGGACCGTACCAGTTTCGAGAAGTTTTCCAGTTACCGACTTCTCCCTTTTTGTCTTTTCGTATTTTATTTTATGCACCGGCGCGCGGCGTCCTCATCTCCCCAACTACCCCGATTCCTTCGGTTCTAGCCGCTCTCCACCCTACTTTACAAAGTAAAATAGCTTTCCATTCCCGGCCTATGTTTTCATCCGATTTTTACCCTCCACGAGATATAGGTCCCGCGTCTGCGTCACCTTAAGGAAGTGTTCCAGGATAACGGGTACGAAAAATTCATGTCTTCCTTGTGCATATCGAGAATAGAAGACATTTTAGAAGTACAGACATTTTAGAATTGCAGACAGCTTAGAATTGCCTGAATGTTCCTTGATATCAAACAAGACACGCAATAAAATCATTAGTTTTTCGACGTCTTGACATTTTATCGAGACATAAAGGTGACCTTGTGAAATACAACAAAACTAATTATTACATTGCATGCACTGGTCAATGTCCAACAACTTTTGATGCAACATGTAGTATTTTATAATTACTGAACAATTAATTGACAGAATGTCTTCTGGGTGGAACGAAAGACGTCTTGAACGAAAGAGAATCTTTTTAAAAATGGAACGTAACTATTCATTTCTCAGTTTCAACATTTGGTATTTTAGAATTGCTGAACAATTAATTAACAGAAGATTTTCTAGAGGGTGCAATGAAAGACGGCTTGATCGAAACAGAGTCATTTTAAAAATGAAACACAACTATTGATTTCGATGTTTAGTTTCAACGATCACATTCTCGGTACAATCGAGTATCTTCATCCAGAGAATATCAGGCACGAGTTCGCCTACATGGCTGGGTACAGCCGTTCTCTCGAAGAAGTTTCGAGTTAGCCGGGTTCCTTTCCATAAAGGAAGTGATCAAGAATTGAGCAGTTTTGGCTAGTCCGAGTAATTGAACTCGAACCGTAATACCGTTGAATTGCCTGGCGGAACGAGAAAAGAGAGAGAGAGAGAGAGAGAGAGAGAGGAGGTGGAAGTGGCGAAAGAGGAAGCCGAATTTTTCGGTTCTTCTATCGAAACCGGTGCTCTTTAATCGTTATTCGACGTGAAGCGTTCGTTCGTTTGATTCACGGTCGAACAAGTTTGGTCCTCGATCACCGGCGGTGGCTGGACACCAAACTCAATTCGTTGGGAATGCCAATAGAAATTCGGTCCTCGGATTTCTTCGGCGAGAATACGTGAGTCTGATTCGCGATCGTGTATATACGTGACGGCGGTACGGCTTTCGTTTCATCATTGGTGCGATGTGGTGCGGTGGTTGAAAACACGCCACGTTCCTCCGTTAGATTCGGTTTGGCCTATTAGTGGTTTGAATAGACCGAGCTGCCGTTTGAGTAACTCTTAGCCGAGCGACCACTCTCGCGGGGCGAATCGCGAGACGGCAACTTTTAATCAAGTGGCCCGGCCGGTATACAAACTGAAAAGGCGCTAGAAAACTTTCAGCCCACCCGGGCGATCGCTCTACCTTTCGGAACCACTCTAGATTGTCCGGGATCTACCAAGGAGAAATGTTTGCACAAGCCCTGGTCATTCTTGTTTGCGCAGACACTTGTCAAAACAATCACGTGGCGGACGTCTTTTGTACGACGAATATTTTGTACGCTTGGGGATCAACCCTTATGTCAATGTTCAACATCGTCCACAACACTCAGTGGAGTATTTGGCATCAAGGTCATAATTAGACTGCGGTCTTTTTGCATCTATGATGAAAGTGGTTGGGTGAAATACAAGGTAGCTCAGCTGAAGGAGGCCACCTAAATATCTCCTGTCTTTTTAATGGCACAAAAATAATATTTTTAGCATAATTTAAATGGTATCGAAGAAGAATATCATAGAAGAACAATGTGTTTTCTGTCCGATTATTTTTCCAGTTTTTTCAAGATCATCGTTATTTTTTGTCGGGAAAACTGATTTTTTTTATTCCACGTTGTTAATGACTTAAGCATATTCAAATGTATTTTCTCAGCCGCTATAAGATGGAGTAAAAGAAAAAGTTTTCCCGATAAAAAGATAACGATGACCTTGAAAAAACTATGAAAAAATAAGCGGACAAAAGAAATTGTTCTTCTATGATATTCCACCTTCGATACCATTTAAATTATACCATAAATATATTTTGTGTTATTAAACATAAAGGCCATATTTAGGTGGCCTCCTTCAGCTGAGACACCCTGTATAATAAAACAGTAAAGGATCAGAAAAATTTCAGAACATCGTAATGTTGTTTTTAACGTAACAAAGTCAGTAAGGGATGAAATCGATGCAGAACATAGTCATAATGTAGTAGGTCGTTGAACTCGTCTTACTTAACGTCAGCAATGTTGGACAGTAATTAATTCGTTTATAGTTGATTTAATACAATCATTAATCAGTCAATCACCGTTGAAGTAAATCAGTAATCACGATTACCTTCTGTGATTTGTAATCATCAATCAGTAATTTTTAAATCATTCAATGATTAATTATATTTTATACAGATCTGTTATCTGTACGTTGAAAACTGTACAACTTGCCTTATGTGTAGGTTTATAAAGTTTGAAATACGATTATCAAAAGCAAATTACACTAAAACTGAATAAGTAACTCAATCGAAGGATTTTTTATATAAAAGAAATGTTCACAGTGTTGTTATTGGAGCAAAAGTAAAGATTAAACTATAATCAAAAATGTAATAATTTCATAATTAGTAATTAATAGAGCAATCACGAACATTGATTACAACACCTTCCGATTCCTTTCTTAACCATTGATCATTGGATTTTATATTAATCGTAATTTTCAGTCATTAATCGGAGTACGTTTCGCCCAACTCTGATTCGAAGCCACCCTGTGACGCCATGGTGCAAAGAACTTTCGCCAGGAAATCCGGCAAAAATCTGGAAACGGAATGGTAATGACGAAAAAGATCGGTATAATGATTTCGAGCGCGTAACAAACGAATGTCCCTTGTAACGCGTCTTGTAGCGACATAAACCTCGCGGAACGGGAAACGGAAGTTATTTACGATTCAGCCTAACGCGGCCGACAGCTTACAAATGCTAACAGAAAAACTTCCCTCGTAAAGATTTGCGAATGTTCCCCACGTGTGTAGGTATACTACTCGTACGCCAGCTTTCCAATTTCCTCGTTCTGCCGAGGTTACCATTAGGCGCGTAAAATCCACTCTGCGAAAGTTTCGACGCCTAATAAAAAGTTGCGAACGTGGGTGGCTGTCGACAGAACGGGGAACGGTATGCGAGTTGGGGATCATAGATCGTAAACACCGATTTATTCATGCGAGAGGAGCAAACAAATTCGATGACACCGCGGCGCAACGCGCACACACACTAACTCCTACGGGCAGATCGTGCCGCTTTCTAAGCTGCGGAACTTTATCTAAATCGACAGGACGATATCGAGTGGTCCGTTGTCTTCCGATCGATTCAACCTCGAACGCGCTTAGGCGATTTCGATACTTTCTACCGGAGCCCAGATGTACTATCTTCGACGGCGTGTTGCCGAGCCCGGCCGCGCTATAACAATCCCTACACGGACGATAAGAATATGATAAGGTGAAGCTTTTTTATTGAATAATAAAATGCACGGCGAGATTTTCTGATTTCCACGAGATACCGACGGTACCGTTCGGGGAACCCTGTGGAAGGATCGGGAAAACTGATTTTCTCTTTTCAGCCGATCTACGCTCTTAACAAGACAATAAATTTTTTGATATTGAACTTTTTCGAGAAGTTAGAGCAATTGCTTTACCACATGATGTGAAAAGAAAGTTTTTCGAAAATTGCAATTGGTCGGAATTGTACAGTAAATAATAAAAGTTGCATTTTACATCGTTTTTATGTGGGCCTATGCTGAAAATTTAAAAATTATGTTTTGCAGATCTGTGTCAATTATGTGCATTATTTGCAACATAATCTCTTCCGTGAGATTCAAATTGCATTGATAAAAAAACTTGATTATTTCTCGCTTTACAAGGTTCACGGAATTCTATTGTTCAACCATGTGGCAACCATAAATATATAAACAATAAATAAATATATAAATAATAAATAAAAAAAATATATATAATAAATATTTTCGAAGCTGCAGCGGTTGAAATAAATTTTTATGCTGAAGCTATACATATATAGAGTTTGTTTTTATAAGACACTAAGGAATTGTTGGAGGAATTATAGTAAATTGGTACCCGGTTACTCGTACGAGAGTTGATTGTATTAGATAACTCTAACAGGCACCTTCCTACTTTTTTTCTACCATAATCTATGGTGCTGTTTCGATCCAATAGATCTTATCTTAATAGATTTCTCAAGTGCTTTTTATTTAATTGAGCTCCTCTGTTTTTAGAACTGTTCTAAAAATGAACAGAATACACTCTCTAAAATGAGAAATTACAAAAATTGACAACGCGTGTGGACATTGATGGAAGCTATTTTTTTATCAGTAAACATTACAATTTTTCTGAATAAATTTTCTTGGAGATTTTCTAACGATTGTACGATCAATCTACAGGCTAACTTAAATTCAAATTTTATTTCCATCGAAAAGACTAGTACAGTTAAAGCCTTGATCTAAGCAAACGGAAACTGTACTATCTAAGAAAAACAAATGTTCACAAGTAATTCTTACAACTGTGTCCGACAGCAAATAGTAGATTGTTCGAACAAGAACAATTTGCAATCTACCGATTCAATGCTCGCACACCGAAACAGAATTCTTTCTCGATTCGAGGAACAAGAAACATTGATAACGTTAAACACAGAATTAATTGCAGCTAACAGAGCAGCGCCTAAATGGCACGCAGGCACGCAAACTTCAATCAATTGCTCCGATAAAACGAGATATCAAGAATTCCGGACATATCCCGTGGCAATGTTAGCACCGCCATTCACTAAATCAATCTACTTAATGAGAAGCGATGGCCGTAAAACGATCATTGATTCTGTTTCATTCAGGGATCAAATTCGACGACGGAGTAATCTAGATAAGAATAATTTCAGCAACCGTTGCAGTTTCTGGCAAGAGGAGCCGTAAAACACTGACCTCGAGAAGAACTGGTTGTGTGCACCACTTGGTTTTTAATTTATTATTATTATTTTTCATATTAAAAACGATAATAAATATTCAAAATGGATATTTTGTAACCATAGAATCGAAGAAATATGTTATACTGTTAAATGGAACAATTTGTCTTGTAATTCGAATTCGTGCAAAATAAAAATTGTTTGCATCAAGACAATGCAAATTAAAAAAAACTCCTATTCTAGAAATAGGAATTTGTTTCTGTCTAAATAGTTCGAATAAATTGTAAGTGGTGCATCGATATTGACATTTTTATATTTCCACCGTTTGCATAAATGCATAAAATCCTCAGTCAACCGCAGCAAACGAGTAAAATTGGTAGCCTAATCATCATCAATTAGAACCGGAAGAAAAATCCACGGAGTGTCACGGGACTTTCTTTGAAATGGCCGGCAAGAAGCCGCAGGTGTTAGTTAAGAAATTAATGTCAAATGGGAACACGTATCCGAGGATACCAGTGGATAAATGGAACACGGAACATTTACCTTTATTTGTTCAAGATCTGTCCGTTGCATTAGAGTTAACGCGAAATTACGGTCGCGTGCATTCTTCGGATCTTACAAATTTTCTCTAATTGCACCGTGCAGGCCGGGGTACGTATTCGCACGGTGTTATTACGACGGCGAGTGCGAGAAAATAATTGTAAGGGGGCAGTACGGAGGAGACGGAAAGTTGCTCTACGTATATACGTAATAACCGTGCCGCGAGTTCTAGAGCAATTCCCCAGAACGGAGCACAGGTTAGTGTTTCCTTGAACATGCTATCTTCGTCGCCGGCCGTTGAACATCCCCGATAATAATGTGCCAACATTCGGTTTTCTTTGTAATTTCGCCGAACCATTACGGACCACCTGGCCCGATAGTCGCTATCGATAGTTCCAATTTCTGCCACACAGATATTCGAATCTCGACAACGATTCTGCGCTCGCATCCACGCCTCT
This sequence comes from Lasioglossum oenotherae, assembly GCA_028455765.1. Classification (NCBI taxonomy): domain Eukaryota; kingdom Metazoa; phylum Arthropoda; class Insecta; order Hymenoptera; family Halictidae; genus Lasioglossum; species Lasioglossum oenotherae. Next base: position 2,824,280 of record CM052283.1, on the reverse strand, counting down.
CCTAAGAACCTCCGTTACCAATAACCTTCTTCGCCAACTGATGTCAACGTTTCGCCCACCAGCTGATTGCCCTCGCATTGCCGCTCCTTTAACCTTTAGCACACGACTGGTGATCCAGAATCGCCACTAAAAATTGCTGTACCATTATTCAAAATATTGTTTACATTATTGAATGTGTCGGTATCTAATCAATTACTAAAATATGTAGATATTGTATGAAGTATTCCATCCATTTCGTATCCATAAAACTTGAAAACTCATAGGGAATCGAAATATTCTAGGTCGGAAGAAATGATTTTCGAATTAAACTAGCTCCGAGTGCAAAACGTTAAGTATCGTGTGAGGTATTATATCAATTTCATATCTGTATAAAAAAGAAAACATCATGAAGAATGGGATTATTCTTCGGTCGACAGAAATGTTTAATTTTCGGGTTAAAATAGCTCCGAGTGCAAAGGATTAAATATTAACCTCCAGAGGCCTGGCATTTTTCCAGTGAAAACTTGAATTTTCTTTACGAAGAATTTATATCATATTTGTATCATGCACAAGAAGAACATCACAAATAGAAAAATACAAATTTCACAGGAGAGCACTTCAACCAGCTCTGACTGCAAGTAAAAACAAATAAAACCTAATAATCATATTCTCAAAAAACTTAAAAAATCAATACGTATTTAAAAATTCCCGGAAAATCTTTTAACCCATGAAGTATTTCGTTTTTGGAGAGCGACAGACAGTTTTTTGGTAAAATAGTAACATTATCTTTGTGGATCGTATACTTACATCAATCTTTATTGTAAATAATAGAAAACTTCTAAATAAACATTCAGTGTGAAGAAGTGTTACCACAAATATCCACAGTCCGAACAAATTGATTCACAAAAATGTTTACTTTTAAGTTGACAGCAGAAGACACACTAAAAAGTTTCATTAATTATGTACGTTTTTAATAATTATATGAGCAGAATTGTTATTTATGACGATACAAGACGAACAACCGCTCTGAAGGTTTTTCAAAAAATCATGATTGCAGTAACTGCTTCTATATATCACAAAGATTAATTGTTGAAAATGCTGGCCAAGCAATCGAACACATGTCGAACACGGTCCGACGAAAATCGGTGTGCTCGTGTCGCGTCATCGGCGTACATTCCTAGCAAATTGAATTCTCATGTTCCCTCGTCGAAACGTTGCATAAAGGGAGATCCTGCATCGTAACGATCGACGCATGCATCGGTATCAATGGGACATTCGTGCCTATCAGCTCTGCGGATAGTGAATGGCATTAAAAACTGGTAACGTAAGACGTTGAAGAGGAAAGTTGAGCCTCGGCGACACGCAATTTTCGAATTGCGAAAGTTCTCACGCCTTGAGAAGAGTTTTGTACGAATATAATGAAATTCCCAGGGGAAACAAAGGTCGTTAAATGGAGGCCAGGGTGGGGAGAAAGAGGCGTCGATAAGGAGATGGAGAAAGGCCGCCAGCACGCGGGACGAAAGAAAAATTGCGTGACGAGTGAGGATGAAGAGAAGAGCAGAAAAGAGAAGGCGGCGCGGAGTGTGACGGATTGCCAATCTAGCGAGACGACGTGGAAGATGTTGAAGACGTTCAACATATTCAACACGTTTACTAAGTTCATCGGCTAGTACAGTGTATCAAGTATGAATAATCGCTGAATTGTGGATTTCACGCATTTATGATAAAAATGAGTTGATACAATTTAAAACAGTAAGGACATTAGGAGTATTTGACAACACTATATTATTTTCAAAAATGTTACACATAACTAAAAAGCACACGACCTTCTATTACACTCCAGTTTGTTGCAATTCAGGTACACGATGTTTATTTTGCATTAACATTAAAGAATAATTCCATTCTATATGATCTTTTCGTTTTATGGATATAAAATTGATGTAATTCCTCGTACAATACTTAAATGTGTAGTAATTGATTAAATACCAACATATTTAATCATGTAAACAATATTGTGAATAATGCTACAGCAATTTTTAATGGTGACTCTGAGCCACCCCTCGAACTATTTAAAAATTGTATTCTTTTCAGCTATTAAACACAAACGAAAAGTGCGAAAAGTAAAATGTTTATTTTGCATCAAGATTAAAATTCAACCAAGTGAATTAGTTTGGAAGTATTGGCTCATATCGATGTATACGGCCGGATGAAATCGGAAATGTCCGAAACATTCGGTGGTGTATCAGTCAAATACGACGCTGAATTTTGATAACCCTCTGCATCGGAGCGCCGTCGAAGCGTTTCGATCGGATTGTCCTCGACATTCCTTATTCTCGAAAACTTGTTTTCCCATAAATTCATACAATCGCGATATGGGTCTGTCCATCACCGGGGACTCGGTTTTCTGTCGACGCGGTTTCTGCCGATGCGCCGAAAAAGGGGGTGGAAAAGTGATAAGAGGTCGGAGAGGCGTGTCGCACTTTGGATGTCGTTAGCCGGCGAAGTTGGCTGGAACGGGCTGGCGAGTCGAGTCGGGACAGTGTGGTGCCGAGTCAACGACAATAACAACAATAAACGGAGACACCGTGTTGCGGTGTCGTTTGGGGAGGAAAGATCGTTCGGGCTCCATCCCGAAATAAACGGCGACCGCATACCCGCGTGGAAGAGCATGCGCAGAGATTCGCCATCCACCGATTTACCCTTTCTCTTTTCTCCTTGTCCCGCCGATCCCTGGCTTCTTGCTCCGCTTCTGTTCTTTATTTTTGCGCACCTTAAACTGTCTTCTTCTCCCGTCCCTCTCTTATCGACGAAGACAAGCGGCTTGCCACGGCTCGAGAGACCGTTCCCGTTCCTTTCTTCGTTACCCTTTGTGGCAGCGCGCGATTTGCAAAGCGAAAAAGCGACAAAAGATTCTACGCGGATACACGTTCGGAACCAGTTCGAGGATCAACGAGGTCACCGGCACCTTTGGCCAGGATTCCCTTAAATGGCCTCCGGTTGGCATCGCCTTTTAGAAACCCCGCTCTCGATGGAACTTGTCTCGTCGTCGCCGCGACACGGCTTTCCTGTCGTTTCGAATCCCGCAGACGTCTCACGCTGTCACCGATCGACGATCCACGGTTTCTCCGAAAAGTATTAGCACACATTAACGTGCAACTTCTCCTGTAACTGGTCCCGACGATCGATTTCTCTTCTATTCTATTTTCGAAAAGTGCAGAATCACGGAAATGCTCTCCCAAAATTTTATACCGAAATTCCTTGAAATGGCTAAGTTGTGGCCAGTAGTAAAAGTATTCTTTCTTTAACCTCTTAACTGTGGAATTTAGTTGTAAAAATTAAAATTAGTAAATATGAAAAATCAAGCACTGACGAGTGTACACGTCGAACGCAGGGCAAATGGTCCTATTAGAAATTTTACGAAAAGCGAGGAAGGATTACATTTTTATTTGATGAAAAATTAATAATTCATGCTTGAAAAGGTTATTGTTAGTGCAACGCAGTAGAGATTTCGATTGACGTGTATACACGTCGAACGCAGTTAACTGGTTAATAAATATAGAACCTCAAAAATTGTATTTGTTAAATTCTTAAACCTTCTCTCTATGTGTAGGATGCAAATGCACCCCAAGCTGACGAAAACGGAAATACTTAAAAGGTCGACGAATAGAAAATTTTCAAAAATTTTCTAGGAATCCTATCTGTTTCAAACGTGTCAAGTACACTTATCGTTTGAAGATCAATGAAATTTCACAAATACATATGTATGTAGCATGTGCAACTTTTCTGCCGAGTCCCTCGCTAATTGTTTGGTGACGAACAATTCCCATGCTCACCCTCCCTGGAGTTGACCAATTTAGAATTCCAGTAATTTCATTGCTTTTTCCTTGGAGATCCCAATCTTTGAAATAATGAACACGAATGATACGGTGCATGGGTGCTCTCGCGTGAAAATTGTAGCCACATTGTTGGAAAATTGCGCGCTGCGCAAATTGCTCTCGCTCGAACTGGAAACTTTTATTAACATACTGTTGCGTTTTACCATAAATTACAGATGATAATTTGATTCTTAAGAAATGTGTGCGCGGAAGTTCGAAATGCTGTTGAAGATGATCGACGCGTTTGACAGTGGGAGTCATCTGCGCGATAACTTCTGGAACTGGAAAGCAGCTGTATGATTTATTGCGTGTCACGTTCGTCCTATTTGAGGCAGTCTTCTACTTCGCAAAGTAAAAGTCAAAATGGAGAATAGGTCACTGTACATTTTAACATTTAACTAACGTGGTTAAACCAGTCAACATGTTGGCAGAAAAATTGTTGCTGTAAATACGATAGCTTCCGCGTAATCGTTCTTCAAAGTTAAATTGTTACTATCGACCTACCTAGACTAACACTTTGATAAAACCAGAAGAAAACGAATGTACATACACAGAGAAAGGTGAAATATATACGTTCGCCGAGTCTTTGATGGAGGAATTTCGCACGCGCCGTTCTAAAAATTCGCTTCTAGACTAGAAGACCCTGTTAATTACAGCGTCTCGCGCTGTTATCCAGTAGTTTAAGTCGAATATACTCGGACTGAGGATGAGCGGCGTCGCGGGGCACATCGTTTTTCATTCGAGAGGCATTACACGCGCCATCAAAAGAAAACATCGCACAAAAGACGACGAGGAGGAGAGATTCGGCAAAGGCGGGTAAGCCTTTTTGAAAAGCGTCTGGAAGAGACTAGCCTAACGAGCCGAGGGCGCCAGTAATAAATATACGGGAATCGAGCATAATTCGCGGAGGACGTTTCAAGATGGAGAGAAACCGCGACGCGGTTTAACCCCGGAAAGATCGAGCCACGAGCTGTTACGTGAAAGACTTGGAGGGAGGGCAACTCGCCTAAGTTTATTATACTTCTGCTCAAAAGATCCCTTTTTATGGCCGTCGGGGACCTCTTTATACTGATGGATGTTCACGTAGGTTCGCTTATCTTCATTCATTACATCATTCTCGGTTGCAAATGTCCGGTTTTTAACAGTGATTTTAGATTGACATTTTAGTTTTTGAACATTGTTTTGAAATAAAACCTAACCCGGCCCCCGGTCCCATGCACAGTCAAGTAAAAAGAAAAGAAATTCTATAGGAGAGCCATGTGAAAATTACCTAAAATAGCCAATTTATTTTATTGTATACCGCCAACTTAGAAATGTAAAATAATTTGTTGTTATTTAGATACTGGGCTAATGGTCGCGTGTACATTAGTTACAAAGTACACCACAATTTACATATTCATTATTATACTGTTTTTAGAAATATATTTTCAGTTGCGTCACACTTTCCTTACGAATGAACGATATGTCAAGATTTTAAATAATTTTTATTTTCTTTTAGGATAATAAAGCTAATTTTTACAATAAAATACACGCAATAATATCAAGATTATTCAATATCGTCAAGTGTTAGATTGGTAAAGCTCTCCGACAGCATAAAATAAAATTGGCAATTTCCATTCATTGGCAATATCACCAACTTAGAAAAGCAAAATAATTGTCGCGTGCATTAGTTACAAAGTACGCCACAATCTACATATTTATTACTATATACTTTTTCTAGAAATATATTTTGAGTTGTGTCACTTTTCTTACAAAATGGACGGTTTGTTTCGTTTTCGACGTATCGAGAGCAACTGGTAGGGGTAGTGAATATCGATGAAAAATATTCCCCTACCGATTGGGAGAGAGTATGTACCGTGCAAGTAAAAAATGGTGGACTTCGGCAAAGTTGTGGACCAGAATATCCGCTTGAAGCGTCGGCGAATCCTCGACCGAGAATACCCGCGAATCGCGGAAGCACCTGTGCACCAAAGAAAACGTGTCCACGGAGTCGCGGAACGAGATCGTGAACCCGTAGTTACGCGTGTGCGTGGCACTCTCTCTCTCTCTCTCTCGGTGCGTACGAGGGAGAGAGAGAGAGAGAGAGAGAGGGGGTGCGCGGGAAGCACGTGTACGTAGAGTACGCTCGCACGTGTGCGTGGAGTACACTCGTGCGTGCGCGTAGACGGCATGGCAGGGAGAGTGCGTGGTGCACTCTCGAGACACCGTGTTTCACGGCAGACCGCGTGGCAGCTCCTGGATTTATTTATACGTCTCGCGTACCTAGCTACATACGAACGAGCCAGTGGTACGGCTGGTTCTCGTTCGGATAAACACCCCGCACGCTCCCGCGCCAACTATCGCTTGTATTTATGGACGTCCGAGCAACCTTTCGATTCGGACAAGTAACGCGCGAATTGAAATTTATGCTCACCCCCGATCACCGCCGCGCCGACCTGCCTAACCGTGTCCTTACACTACCATGCAGTAGGGTATTCGCCTTCAAAAGCTGGCCTAAAGTCGAAATTTTCTTTTATTTGTCCTTTCCATTATTGATAAAAATATATTAAAATACTTCTTAAAAACCACGCTTATATTAAAATGCACTAAAAAGGTGAAAATAGTTTTTTTATACATTAGTGACTATAAATAAAAGCGTGGAGCGCTAAACTATATTGACGTAATCTTCGTGGGCGCTCCACGCTTTTATTTATAGTCACTGATGTCTAAAAAAATTATTTTCTCCCTTCTCGTGCATTTTATTATAAACGCGGGTTTTAAAAAGTTTTTTTTTTATTTTTTAAATGGAACGCAAGATATAGTAATACTGGTATGAAACATTAAGATGTAGAAACGCAAGATATGGAAATACGCGAGATAGAATGAAGGGATGACTCCGAGAGACGACGTCTCTTGATGGAATCCGAAACTGTCCGAAATGACTGACCTCCTCCGGTGCGAAATGGGTCAGTCGGAGTGGAAACGCGTAGTGGAGTAGGGAGCGCTGGCGCGTGGAGTGGGGATCGCTGAACGCGATCACGTACTACCAATTGTCGCGCGACGAGGTGTGACGGTTAATATTAAAATCTGTTTTTTCTCTTGAACGCACAGTTTTTAAAAAATTTCTTTCTTAATATTGCATTGTTATCCAATTCCGAGCTATGTTTAAAGTTTCAAGTGTCTAACTCAACGGGAAGTGGTATAAAATTCGATTACAAGATTTCACACATACAACAACAACAACGACAACTCGGCAAGCTAATATAAGCGTGGTAATAATTATGAAGTTGCTTACATGAAAATTTCTTTGTCCAAGCACATATTGTCATCAAAATTGCATAAAATATAAATAAATGGAGCCTTGTCATTCTTATAAGCTAAAACATTCTAATCGTTTTAAGTCTCGGTAGGTTTTAGTGGTAACATCTAGGGTTATGAGCTGACAGCGGATCTCTGTGCAAAATAGAAATTGTCTATCTGATTTGCAACCAACTGGGGTGAAATAGAAATTCATTTTCTTTCTTAATATGTTTAATAGCTCGAAAATAATATAACAGTGGTTTTATATTCTTCTAATGTTTTTACTGTTTTAAATTACACCTACTCATTTTTCTCAAGAATTCATGCTGGAAACCAGGACCCATGCGCGAAACTCTGCAAAGTCGAAGATCCATGCCGGAGATCGCCAAGGACTCGTGCTCAAGACTCCTTGGACGCAAGACCCTTCAGATCAGAAGAGCTACACCCGAGGTCTCCAGGAGCCATGGGCCTAAGATCGTGATCTCCTAAACGCAAGAACCTGAGGTCGGTTAGGGTCTCGGCATCTCGAACATATGAAATGTGGAGCTTAGATCCTCGGATTCGAACAGTCTCCAGCTTGTGCGTCTAGGTCCAGTGGTTCTCAGGCTTGAGATCTTTGAGTTTGGGTGGTTGGGACACTGTTCCGTGGTCCAAAAACATTCAGGCATGAACCAAACTATAGTCTTTAAATATTGAGAGTTTCAAGGCGAAATTAAGCTTGGATCTTGAATGAATTTTGGACTCGAATTCCTTCGTCCTTGATCGCCCTGATTCAAGCCTTCTGCACCTTCGTTGGCCTAATTCGAAGCTCTAACTTCAAGATCGGTTTTGTTCAAGTTCCTCAGGTCTGGTACGGTTTGGATTCTTCGGTCCTGAGTTGGTCTAATTTGAGCGTCCCAGACCTGGGATGATCCTCCGCATGGATACGCGCAGTGGTAGTGCTCAAACAAATGCCTAGGATAACTCGCGATTCGACTTCCTCGGTATTGAGTTCATTCAATTTCAGTGTGCCGTAATCTGCGATATTCCGATTCAAGTCAAGCATGCTTCACGTTCATTCAAATTTATTGTCTCTCGATCGACGTTACTTGCAGTGGCAAGATTAGGATCTCCCAGCTCTAAGTTAAATCAAATCAAATTTATTGAATGGGTAGACCTGGATAGCGAACGAAATAGCATCTTTAAAAAATCTATTTTGATTAAAAACGAACAATCCGCAAAAGGTGAGAAGTTGAAAATTGTCAATAGTCCATTTCGTAATAAATAGACTAGAAGAATTTTAAGAAAATTCTTATTTTCTGTGGTAGTAGTCTATTCAGATGAGAAATCAATTAAAATCGTACTAAATTCCGTAGAATTTTATACTCTGGCACTTTTTGAGTCTTTAGAAGCCATTATTGCATAAAGATCCGCAGTCCAGTAATAAAGCAGAGGAAATAAAATCGTAAAAAGTTCACGATTCCCTGGTAACTCCAATCAGAGTTTCGTAAACATTTTTGCAAAAGCGAAATAAATCTAACGTCATTACGAAGTTTTTCGCCCAACACAGGACCTTCGCGAAAAGAAATGAACTTTCTATGTAGCCGCTTAATCATTCGCGAACTGTTTCGTTTTGCAACAGGAAGTCGCAACGACATCGAGACAATAATCTCTTAGATCGATCTCGCCCTGTCATTTTTACCCCAATCAGTTCTCCGAATCCACGAAACCTCTAGCATAATCGCAGCCTCTTATATAACCGTTGTGCAACAACGTGCACATGTAAGACCGAAAGAATTCGGTACACCAAAGAGAGGTTCATGTTGCCGTAATTTCGTGACTGTCTGCTGCGCGACAGACTGCATGGCATGCATCTCTTGAATTCGCTTCTAACGCGGGCAAAATTCTTCATGTTTCGCGCTGCTTTGTGAAATAACTTCACGGCGAAACACTCGCTTCTTTTCGAACAGCTCGTTAATGAGATTTTGCACGTTCGTGGGCAAAAATGTTGGTACAAAATTCACGGCAAGAAATAGTAGAACTACACGATGTGTTTTTCTTCGATCAACGCTTTATTGTACCTAAAAATTTGTTATACCGAGGAACGTTGATTTCTTCTATAAATTAATCAATAAAAAAATTAGTTTCTCGATGTAGAGGATGCCTATGAACGAATGGAAATTTCCTTGAAGAACAGGAGTGGTGAATTTTTTAGATAAAAATGACCCAAGACATAAACCCTTTCATAAAAATAACAAGATTAATTTTATTTAGACTTGGTGCGGCTTCTATTGTAATACGTGCTCTATTAAAGATTTTAATGAGATTTTGCACGTTCGTGGGCAAGAATGTTGGTACAAAATTCACGGCAAGAAATAGTAGAACTACACGATGTGTTTTTCTTCGATCAACGCTTTATTGTACCTAAAAATTTGTTATACCGAGGAACGTTGATTTCTTCTATAAATTAATCAATAAAAAAATTAGTTTCTCGTTGTAGAGGATGCCTATGAACGAATGGAAATTTCCTTGAAGAACAGGAGTGGTGAATTTTTTAGATAAAAATGACCCAAGACATAAACCCTTTCATAAAAATGACAAGATTAATTTTATTTAGACTTGGTGCGGCTCCTATTGTAATACGTGCTCTATTAAGGATATCTACAATAATTTCTTATGAAATCATTTTTATTAGTTCAATAATTGTAAAATCAAACATCTGGAACCGTAGGTTTAGTGTTAATGGGACATTTGCGGAAGTCATGGACTCGTTAACGGTGTTTTTTGGTACGGAGATCGCAGAGGCGTTCGAAGCAGCGTCGTTTCCGGTGGTAAAGCAAGGGGGGACGAAGTCGAATTCGATGGCTCGTTATCGACACCCATGGTCGGAACATTGTGAACGAAATTCAGAAAGATCCACGTATGTATTCCGAGCGGAGCGGCATCTCTCGTCCCGCGCGCGCGGAGTAAATCTTATGCAGTGCACATGCATGCGTAGGTATGCAGGGCTCGGTTGCACCGTTCACGAACACAAACGCGAAAATCGAGCCCGGTGGTGGAAGGAAAGGCCTCTCACACGACTGATATATTTCCTTTTCTCTTGGCCACGGCTGCAAACAGCTACATACACCGGGCCGCACCGTTTATTCCGAGAGACCCGAGACTAAACCGAACTCGAACCACTAAAACTATTTTGTATCCCATAAGTATGTACCGGCGTTTCTGAGGTTACGTAGGAAAACCAAACGACGTCCTTTTCCACGGTGGAACTAGTATTATTGCAATCAATCGCCGTGTCCACAGGACACTCACCCTTAAGACGCTTAACCCTTTGCAACTCGGAGCTATTTTAACTGGAAAATTAAACATTTCTTCCGATCTAGAATATTTCCATTCCCTATGATTTTTGAAATTTGATGGATATGAAATTTGTATAATACTTCATACAATACCTAAATGTTTAGTAATCGATTAGATACCGATATATTTGATAATGTAAACAATATTTTGAATAATGATACAACAATTTTTAGTGGTGCTTCAGAGGGGACAACCGAGTGCGAAGGATTTTGTTTCATTTTCACAACTCTTGAATTATTTTATGATATACATATTGCTTTATATTTTCTGTGGAGTGCTGTTGCAATATTCTATATTGTGCTCAGAAGATTTATTAGCTTTTTTGTTTGTCATTAAGAATAATGTATTAGATAAATTTCTTTATACACGGATGAAGTGCAATAAAAAAATCGAAGAAAATCGTTCTACTCGGCGAATAAATTATACGATTCAGGACGAGGAGATCCGAGTGATTGATGATCCGAGTTTTAAGTATATAAATCATTTTTTGCCCTTGCACTTGCACGGCTAAAAACTGACAATATGATTACAGAGAGTCCTACAATGATGAGTAATCCCCGTGAGCCACGTACGGTTTAACAGTTTAACAATTACACATTGTAAAGTAAAGTAATCAATCTAAGATCTTTATTTTAGAGTCCGTCTCATCACGACCATAAAACGATCCGGAACTAATATCACATTTTCAAAGATTATTCGTTACTATTCGTTATTATTCGCATCTTGTATATTGTATCTAAAAAACTGTTACAAGCTATTAAATGCTTCGATGGCTGAACTTAGTCAACGCAACAGCGACTTCCGTTGGCATAATTTCCCCACAATTGCCGTCGTCCACGTAAAATTGCACAACTGACTCCGTTCGTTGCGAGAACACTCGAGTTTCGAAGAAGAGAAGATTTTCCAAACGGGCTACCTACAAGCAACACACAAAGGTGAAAAAGCAACCATAGAGGAGGAGATGCGAGTGGGAGTATGAGAGAGGGGGAAAGCAAGAGAGAAAGAGAGATGGAGAGAACCATTCATCTCGGAGGTCGCGACGACTCCCATTCATGCAAAGCGCGTCGGCCTCGCATCGGGAGGAAGAGTGATCGTTGCACAAGCGTCGGCGGAAGAAGACTCGCAGAGCCAGAGAATAACACCGGCGTAGCTCCGAAACGTGCCGTGAAGAAAGAAAAAAAGGCGAGGAGGGCATCAAGGAATGAAAGCGATCCGTCACGCGGATACCGTTTTGATTTTGGCCAAAGGAAGTTCTTCCCGATCCCGCATGCTTACCAGTCACAGTCACCGGGACACATTAGACTCCGGTCCGCCATCATGGATAACGAATTGCCTATCTACGCCAACCAACAAAATTACAAAGCCCCTGATAACACGTGCTCCTCAGAAATACAGTGGTCGAAATTTCTATAAAGTCATCTTGTTTTTCATAGATATTTTAAAAATATCACCATTTTTGTTGATTTATCGTATCTGGTCTTCTGCCTTGTAGACACTCGGATAGAGGGACTGCGTACTCTACACCGCTATGTTTGTTATTTACGTTTTTCTTAATTTTTTTCTGTGTGGTGCAGAACACAAGTGCGAAGTTTCTATAAAGTCACTTAATGTTTCTCTGTATTCTGAGCAGAGAATTACGGAAAACTGCAAATATTCTAAAA
>CM052283.1:2725441-2812047 GCA_028455765.1 Lasioglossum oenotherae | reverse complement strand
AATTGCTAAGAAAACTAATCGGTCATATACTGTGATTAATAATTATATCAATTTACGTGAAAATTACGGGAAAAAATCATCATAAAGGTTGTAATAAAAAATAGTCAAAGAGACAACATTGAATATTAATGAGGTCTGCAGCTAAGGAAAGGAAAAATGCAGCACAATTTCGAGCTGAATTAGAGCTCCCAGTAACAACAAGACGTGTGCAACAACTTTGAAATTCTTCTGGACAAAAATACAACGTAAACCAGGCCTTAAAGAAGTACATAAACCGGCCCGCATTGATTTCGCACGGGCACAAAACACAGTGACTTTATAGAAATTTCGACTACTGTAGTTGCATAAAAGATCCTGGAATATCTTCTCTTACAATATCGCACTTTTTATGGAATACGTCTCACGACACGGACAGAAAATAAATCGATCGAAATGGGTACTAATATTTTTTATATAATTTACAATCATTCATTTTTTAAATTGTATTTTTTTAAGGGTATTTCTGTTCGACAGATTTTTTGAAACTATCGATCGAAAGCACTGCCAACAAAACCGGTGAAAAAGTTTCGAATCGGCAGGAAGAAAATCGGTTCTGCAATTCCACGCTGTTGGCAGCGTATGCGGTGGACCTGGTGGAAATTCTCGTGTGAAAACAAAAGAAAATAGTGTTTATTTACACGCGTGACGCGCGACCTGTAAATTAGAGCGGCGAACAATTTTCAGCCAGAGCGAAGTGTAAACGCGCGTTAATTGTTGTCCGCGAAGTCGTTGGCGCGCAGTTTCCCGTGTAACTCGAAGGATAAACGTTGCAGCGCACCGTTAACCGAGTTTACCACTGTGATCGAGTGGTCGTTTCGTGCTCGCGAATCGTTCGTTCGACTCGGCGAGTACATTACGACAGATCGCCCAATTGCAGAAAAATCATTCCGGTGGCCATATTTTCATTTCAAAGTTGCAAGTCTTCGAAAAATGCGTGGAATTCAAGCCGTTGTTACATTTACGCAAAGTTGAGTACAGTAAAGCCTTGATCTAAGAAAACGGGGACTGTACGATCTAAGAAAAAAAGGTACACCTCCTCCGCTGGAGGATAATTCGAATTAATTAAATTATGGGACTTTCGGCAACTTATTTGTGGCATATTTCTGATTAAAATGACACTGAACATGATAATATAATTTGAATTGTATTTAGCCGGCCAGCGCGGTAGTGGGGGTAGTCGATTCAATGTCAGCTACTCTCGGAGTACGAGTTTCTCGGGCCTGGTTTGATTGACGGTATATGAAATTATGGAAATTAGCTAAATAACTAGAAAGTCCTCATTTTCACAAGAAATATTACATACTAGCATTCGAATTGAACGTTTCAAATTAAATATAAACACACGTGAGACATTAAATGTTTCGTTCACCGTGCTGCCAGCTTTGTTTCTTTAGTCTCCGGACACTTTGAATAATGGCGAGAGATCGAAATTTCGGTAGTCTCGCCGTAAATTCTGAACGTTCTTTCGACCAGCACTTTGCAGAACGCAAAAACAGCTGCGCGGGTAGCAGATGTATCGCTGCTCAAGGGAGGGTTCGCAATTAAGTGCCTGCGGCGCGGGAGTTAAATGTAGCAGAAGGAAAATCAGTGAAATTTTTCCGGTGGAAATTGAAAAGAACATTTAAAAGAAAACGCCGCGGGTGAAGAAACAGGAAGAGAGAGAAATGGGGGGAAAAAGAAGGAAGCCCGAACACTCGTGCAGAATAATTGCGCGGTGGTAGTGAGGTCGGTAGCTTTTTAGGAGAAATCAACAAGCGGCCACGTACGGGTTAAAGTTTTTGAAAGTTCCCGACGGGGGTGGGAAGAGGGCTCGCGTGCTTTTTGCGGGGAACGACAACAACAACCTCGCCAGACGATGCTAGCCGCCGAGGAAGCCCTCGAAATCACGACAAGAAGTGTCCAATTTAAAATGTAAATTGCGCCGGATATTTGGCATATCGCGGTGCGCGCTGCGGAATGGCCGTGAAATTAAAATGTAATTTAATTCGAGCTCCCTCCCTGCTCCCTCCCACTGCTCTTCGTCCATGCCTCTCTCCTTCTTCCCTTCTTTTTACTCTTCGCTTCTTACTCTCCCCTCTCTTTCACACTATCACATTGCTTTCCAAAAAAGATCCAACACTCGTTAAATAAATTCTTTCTTGGCTTTCTTCGCCAACAGAAAGGACAGTTATCATTACACTGCGGATTTTATGCATTTATGACAAAACTGTATAGGTAACAGTATATAAGAATACATAATTCGAAACAGTAAGCAGATTAAATGAGTTTAACAGTGTCGATACACTATTTTTAACATATAGAAATGGTTAATATGAAAAGGAAATTGTTATTTGGCTTCTGGAAATCGTAATTGATGTGTAAACATTTTATACATATAAAGTCCAGTTGTTATCAACATGCTTCACTGTTTGTTTCGAATTTGTTTTCGAAACTCTGTTCCGAGCAATCAGCTATAACACTGCTTTCAGAAAATACTCCAACATTTCTTTCATAAATAATAAATTCTCTGTTAGCTGACAGTATCGAACTATCTTCGCAGTTACAAGATTTTGTTATATACAATGTATTTCTTCCAGAAATTGTCAAGAAAATGTGACAATTTGCTAGATTACTGGCAGAAGTAGGTGCATATGATTTTAAGAAGTGTAGAAACAGAAAGGAAATAAAAGAAAAACATTTTCCAAGTTTATCACGTTGTTTGTGTCGATCGAAACGTTTCGCAAGCGCTGCACCAAATCTGCAGCAATGCGAATTCCGCACTCCTCCGTCCGTAGCAATTTGGACGCGAGCTCTTTCTTGAAAAACCATGAAATACTACGGTTGGCAACGGATCAAAAAAGTTGCAATCATTACGGGCATTTTTTCCGCGCGCATTAACACTCGCGTCGCGCGAATGCGTTCGTTTCGCTATATCTATGATCGAGCGTGTTTCTTGCCAACAGTAGTATTTCATGGTTTTTCGAGGACAGAGGACAGAGAGAGAAAGATCTAAGAGAACGGAAACTGTAGGATCTACGAGAAACGAATATCCCCTCAGAGTCATCACTAAAAATTGCTGTACCATTATTCACAATATTGTTTACATTATTAAGTATGTCGGTATCTAATCAATTTAACCCATTTAAGTATTGTATGAGGTATTATGTCAATTTCATATCCATTAAATGAAAAAAATCACATACAATGGAATTATTCTAGGAAGAAATGTTTGATTTTCAAGTTAACACGTGTTTACACGCGCTGTTCTTTTCTACGTTCGGCGAGGTCACAGAAAATAGTAGAATTGTACGATCTAAGAACCAGCACGGGCCCGAGGGTTTTTCTTACAAGGAGAACCCCCGCTCATGTCCCTCACGGATTTTGTTCAGACTTTACAGAGTTATAGATCTCGTTCCCCTGATTACGAAAATACCCCATTATAGGGGCAGACACTCAATAGTTTTCGAGATATTTGCAATGAAAGTTTCATAACCGTAAAATATCAGTTTGGTGCAGATTATTTTCATATTATTATTGTTTTATAATTATTATCTTTTATGTAGTAATAGATCTAGTATTTCTTCCATAAAGTAATAAGTATCTGTATCGATAAAGTATATAAGTACAAGTATCATTTTTAATTAGTCCTTTAGCGAATAAAAATATTTTATTTAAAATTTATTTAACATTGAAAATGCATTTTCCATGAAAAGAAAACAATAAAAAATAATTTACCACGAAGGGATTCGAACTCGACCTGCGGCGTAACAGTTCAGCTCGCTGCTGTGACGCCACACCATTGCTTGGTAAAAATCTGAACCAAACTGATATTTTACGGTTATGAAACTTTAATTGCAAATATGTCAAAAACTATTGAGTGTCTGCCCCTATAATGGGGTATTTTCGTAATCAGGGGAACGAGATCTATAACTCTGTAAAGTCTGAACAAAATCCGTGAGGGACAGAGCGGGGGTTCTCCTTGTTAGATTGAACGTTTACTGTAGTTAGCTATAGTGGGGCACGTATACCATTTGGAACAGAAGGCGTTCAACCCGCGTACATCTCTATCGATTCTTCGGGCTTCGAAATGGCGATTCGACTTTTCTTCGCGAACAGATCTCGCGGAACGCGAATTATCCTTCCCACGATGCAAAACTACATTATCCAGTCGGACGCGAAACACTATGATTCCTTACGGCTCCATCCGTCACGCGAGTAGCTAAGAAAACCAGCTTTAGCCGAGGGAGGCTCGTCGTTTCCGCCTATACCGCCGTTAACGTCCCTTCCCTACCTAAAGGAATGCTCTTTTATTTCCAGACAAAATTTACGTTATTCCGTCCGCAACGCGTTGACAGCCCCGCGCGACTAACATCCATAAAACTTCCTCTAACTTTGGCTGATCGTTTTCTTCTTTTCGTTCAGTCTAAAACGATTCCGCGTGATCGATGGTTCATGGTAAAATCAGAAAAAGATTTTATAGATTAAATTTTATGTATCAGAAACGTTCATGTGTACACGTTATTTGGAAAATATAAATTCATGCAATGAACATTGTATAAACATGTCGCATTGAAAATTCTATTAATATAGTGGACGTATATTGTAGATATAAAATATGTACTTTGACGCGTGATATATTGTGATTGTATAATGTGCTGGCTAGTGACCTAGATGTTGATGCGACCCTCATCAATGAACAATATACAAGCAATATTGAACATGTCATGAAATTCATCAAAGCGTAATCTCAAGTATCTCATTCAATAATTGATTCGAGTTCCATTGAGTTTAATTGATTTGAGCTTCTTCATCGAACTAAGAATATTAGCCTAGATGTTTTGATGCGGCCCTTCTAAATAAACAATATATAAAAATATTGAATATATTATCAAAAAAAATTTATCAAAGACGTTTTTCATCGAACTAAGAATGTTAGCCTAGATGTTTTGATGCGGCCCTTCTAAATAAACAATATATAAAAATATTAAATATATTATCAAAAAAAATGTATCAAAGACGTTTTTCATCGAACTAAGAATGTTAGCCTAGATGTTTTGATGCGGCCCTTCTGAATAAACAATATATAAAAATATTGAATATATTATAAAAAAAAATTTATCAAAGACGTTTTTCATCGAACTAAGAATGTTAGCCTAGATGTTTTGATGCGGCCCTTCTAAATAAACAATATATAAAAATATTGAATATATTATCAAAAAAAATTTATCAAAGACGTTTTTCATCGAACTAAAAATGTAGGTCCCACCGTTTGAATCAGTTTCAACCATGTCCAATTATACTTATTTAGTGGCCGTAGAAACCCGCTGCGCCAAGTAATGTTCGATAATGAAACGATCAAATTCTGTTTAAGCTGCTTAACGAAATAATAATTGGCGAAGAGGCGATGTAAGCACAAATCTCCGCTTCTACGGACACCATAAGCACTCGTGACGGTATCACCATAGCAACCATTTAATTGGAAAAGGATCCCCGTAATAAAATCGTCGAGTGTTTCTCTCGGTACAATGCGGAGCAAAACCAACCCGTCGTTTCGCGTAATTGTTCACGGAAGGGCGCGACGAATTTCGAGCTAAGCCTCTTCACCGTCTTCTTCTTCTTTGACTGTAATAATTTTAGGTTGGGAGGTCGACGAATTCCGCGCTGATCCTGCTTATAATCTCCATCGGACCCTCCTAATTCAATTTGTACTCGACCGGAAGATACTTGTCAAATCCGGGGAGACGCGGCATTCAAATCGCGTACCATTTATAATATACAACGTACAAACTCTCTGCACATTGATTGCACAGCGGCGGACAAGTAGCTGCACACCCCCAACCTTCAAAATATACTTAGAAAATGCAACGATTCAATTAAATTATTTTTAATATTCATCTCTATCGAAATGGTAAATTGAAACGTGGCCAGTCTCTGTAAAATTTCATCTAAATCCAGAAATTGTTGTATTGTATTAATACTGACACATTAAATAATTACATATTGGCATAAAGTAAATGTTAAAAACGAATAACTTTGTTACAATAACACTTTGTGCATGTGTATACATACATACAAGTAGCCGCACACCCTTTAACCCCCAAGCTTCAAAATATACTTGGAAAATGCAACGATTCAATTAAATTATTTTTAATATTCATCTCTATCGGAATGGTAAATTGAAACGTGGCCAGTCTCTGTAAAATTTCATCTAAATCCACTAATTGTTGTATTGTATTAATACTGACACATTAAATAATTACATATTTGCATAAAGTAAATGTTACAAACGAATAACTTTGTTACAATGACACTTTGTGCATGTGTATACATACATACATATGTATATTAAGTTATGTCCACACTGAAGCAACATCGAGCAACTTTTTGTAGACTCGTGTTTTGTATTATTTTTTATTTACCGAATAAAAGAAGATAAACAGAAGAAATTCTGATGACCTGGACGATATCGCGATGGTTCGTAAGGTACAGGATAAAGCCAAGTGCACACTGATTTAGCTGTTGCGTGTTTTGCCGCTAGTGAACCTCGTCAGAACACGTACCAGCAGATTTTCTGGCCATGCGGTTTTTCCAGCGGCTTTGAAAACCTCACGGCAAAGCTGCACGGCAAGGTCAAGCCGATGAGGATGCGGCTTCACGTTTTTTTTTTGGAGTTCAGAGCAAAGTCTCCCTAAATGCCTTTAGTCGACAGGTCAGTGTGAAAGCACGAAAAATGTGTATAACTGCTGACGCTTGGAATACATTGTTGTTCATTTACTAACCACTCTTAAACATTTTAAAAACTGAAAAAAATTTAATAATTTTGTTTTAACTTTGAGAAGTTTGTCCCTGAAGGGGTTGGAACGTATTGTTCGTATTTCTCGCGTTATGGTTACGTTTAGGGGTATATTTCCATAGCTGCTCACGCATGCAATAGATTGTTGTTCATTTCTGAACGATTCTTGAACATTTTAAAACTGAAGAAAATTAAATAATTCTGTTTTCACTTTGTCCCTGAATGGGTTGGAACGTATTACGCGTATTCCTCGTGTTATGGTCACATTTAGGGGTATATTTTGGAGGACGAGCCATCGCACAGAATGGAAAAACGTCTGAATGCCAGCATTCCACGCAGTTAAGCTGGAAATTCCGCGGCGTGGGGAAAAATCGAAGAGAACGAAGGGCCACGGAGAGGATTCAAAGAGCATAAAGGCAAGTGGGAAGGACGAAACGAAGAAAAGTACGGGCCAAGAATCACGGGTATAACTACGCGTCGTATAAACGGACCCTTGAGAGCATAATTCATTGCCGTAAACAGCCGGTACGCGTGCCGTGTCAAATTAACGGCGAGCCGCAACAACAAGAACCGCCCCTTTAGCGTTACGAAGAATATTCATCGACGTCGAAAACCCTACGAGTCCAGCTTCTACACCTTACTTCAGGCAGATCATTCTAGACGAACAATATTGTCAGAACTCGACGGCGTATTAGCTCATTAACATCCGACGGGTTGCATGAATGAAACATTTCACTTGCGAATTTTTCCGCTCGAACTACGTGATTGAACTCTGTCGTTCATGTTCCAGTCGTAAAAGGAACTTCCAAGGTTTGCTCGACATATTGTTCGCCACAACGTGATTTATCACTAGACTGTGGAATTTTGTGCACAACAAAAAATTCCTCCTCTTAATAATTTTAATGAAGCATCAAAAAGTGTGCCACGACATGGAATTAATTCGAAGCTTAAGACAACCAAGATGGAGCAGTATAATATCTAAAAAAAAAACCAGGTAGAGAGTCGTTACACAAACTGAATTATTTACGATTGAATAATTAATCTACGTAAATACCATTTTAATGTCGAATGCAAAGAGCTCGCGAGGAGGTAATCGATATTCGATCATTTGATTATTCCGAGCCGGTCCGATTGCTCGACAGAATCGAGGAAAATAATAGCTGTGATCGAAATTCCGAGCCGAGGCTTCCGTGCATTATGTACAATTGCATTGCCCTATTTCTGGCCTGTAGAAGTGAACAAAGACGCAGACCTGGCCCGAAAGTCTCCGCTTGGAAATCCCTTATTTCCACATTGTACGCCATAAATCGCGTGCGCCGCCGCCGCCGTCTGCGTCACTGAAAACGCAAACTCCCGACATATGTTACTTAAGCGCTTAGACAACGCTGGTTTCCATCGCGGGAACAAAAATCAATCTAGTTGAGAAACGTTGAAAGGCAATGGGGTACTTTAGATCGGGGGAAACGCGATTGTTGCTTTTCAAAAGTGTTGGCTCTGTGCAATTTCAACTGAACATCGATCTTTCGAAATAAATGTAGCTTGTACATTTCAGTTCAGCCAGACAAGTGGAACTTGAATTTTTTCTACCCAACCCTCCGCACACTCGCCCCTATGACGTTTGTCCGAGACTATGAGAAAACGTCAATCTTTTTAAAAAGTCGATAATGCAAGATAATGTTCAAACACTTTGTTATATCACCGGACACTTATTCATTTGCATGCAGACAATTTTTTGTTATTAGAGGACCTACATTATGAAATAAAAATGGTACCGATCAAAATATCCTAAATTTTCTTTCTAAATTTTCGTTATTATTCTTATATTTACTAACTTTTTAAATTTAAAGATGGGTTCCATGATCATCCCACAGTTATATAAATATTTAATTTTGCATTCGAATATCATCGTACAATATCTACACCTAATCAAAATAAAACAATGAAATCAAGCTGGGAGCTTGTATTCTTTAATTACCATTTCTATCCAACCCTCCGCACACTCACCCCTACGACGTTTGTCCGAGACTATGAGAAAACGACAATCTTTTTAAAAAGTCGATAATGCAAGTCATAAATGTTCAAAGACTTTATTATATCACCGGACACTTATTCATTTGCATGCAGACGATTTTTTGTTATTAGAGGACCTATATTATGAAATAAAAATGGTACCGATCAACATATCCTAAATTTTCTGTCTAAATTTTCATTATTATTCTTATATTTTGTAATTTTTTAAATTTAAAGATGGGTTCCATGAACACCCCACAATTATATAAATATTTAATTTTGCATTCGAATATCATCGTACAATATCTACACCTAATCAAAATAAAACAATAAAATCAAGCTGGGAGCTTGTGTTCTTTAATTACCATTTTGTTGAAGATAAGTAAGTGTTCGGTGATTTATGGACGAGAGTGTAAAATGTTTAATTTCGTCGATACCGTCGCTTGCTTCCAGTTTCGTTTGAGAAAACAGCATGCCGCATGCTCGAACCTAATTCGATTAGAGGGAATCACGTGTCCTGCGAGATACCCGAGGACAGCTAGCCGCGATTAATTACGATTACGCTCTTTTTATCGCGATACTACCCGGTTGCTCCGGCGGATCGCGGTTGCCGCGCGAAAAGGGCGTTCTTTATCGATTCGAAACGATTTTAGAGGGTGGTTTGCCCCCGACGTTTTTGATTTGAGCATACATCCTCGATATACGAGTCTCGAGGCAACGCTTCGCCGCTTCGAATTAAGGGGTGAACTACGAGAAGGAGCGCCCTAACCCTGGGGTCGTTCCGCCCCGGCGAAACAGGGAACGCGGCGGGCAAGAGATGGAATCGTCAAGAATAAACGGGAAACGCAGAGGATCGGGAATTGGGAAGGATGACGCGAAACCAGACGAACGTCTGCTGGTATCAGGTACCGAAACGAAACAAGAAGCGATGCGGCCAACGTGCTCTTCATCATAAATCCTTCGTTAATGGACGTCGACAACATCGAAACACAATGCATCCGGACAAGTGTCGTAAGAACCATTTGGAAGCTGAGCGAGCAGCCTTTTAAACATGAGCACAAATTCGAAAACTCTGTTGGACTGTTCTTGAACATCCGATTTACTCTCCAAGTGTATCATCTTGGATTATCATATTTCTGGACCACTCGAACAGACATTGTAATGAAATTGGAATTGAAATGTGCTCAATTCGACGACAAAAGTGTGTAGATCGTGGCGGAGCTACATTGTTTGTACTTTTTAAAAATTCCACTCGGATGCAAAATCGAAGGTAAAGTCTGCATTATGTTTGACTGACCTTCGTAGTTTCCAAAGCTTACAGCTCGAGGCAAACTGGAGAAAGGGACAGGCTGCTCTGCGTGTCCACGAAGTGGACCGCATAATTTTCGAGATAATCCACCATTTTCATAATAAACCATAGCCGGGATGATTCTCCTTGTTCCAGTGTTGAGGCGACTCTCAAAGTTTTCTCTTTTGGGACCGCGTTTAATGACGGAAGATTGTTTCGCAGCATTTTTAGGGATGCTGCACGTCAGTCGAGCAGTTAAATAAAGGATAAATCATTTGTAAGTTGATAATTTACTACTCACATTTTCAGATGTAATTTCGATTTTGCGGAAAGCAACAGGTAATTAACCCGTGTGTCAATACTTGGGTTCCTTGGGTAAGTGCTCACAATTTGTCTTGAAAATGTGCTGCATGTTCTCCGTTGACCATTCGCGAAATTGCTATGTATCTCCACTTACTTGGACAATTATAAATTAATTTATGATACAGTAACAATTTTCGTTGATGTACAAACATTTTCCTCGGAAAGCTCAATCCTCTATCAAAATCCTCGGTTGAACGACAAAATGCATAAAATACGAATAAAGTGATTGAATTATCTCGTTTCTGTGGGAGCAATGAAAATTCCAGGTTCGAGATAAAATATTTAATAAACAATAGAACCGGAGACAAAACCGTACGTAACACTATACCGCGCATAAATAAAAATACTCG
Source organism: Lasioglossum oenotherae (assembly GCA_028455765.1). Lineage (NCBI taxonomy): Eukaryota > Metazoa > Arthropoda > Insecta > Hymenoptera > Halictidae > Lasioglossum > Lasioglossum oenotherae. Next base: position 2,801,225 of record CM052283.1, on the reverse strand, counting down.
TTTCGATAGACCCCTAGATCGCACACTGGAAACGTCTCCCGTGTCCTTTCGATTATAGGTAACGTGAGTCGACTCGCGGCTTCAGAACCGATTTGTGTACACGATACCTGGATCGTTTCAACGAAGTTACATACGTCGCTTGTGCTCTTGCGCGTGCTTGTTAAGTTTCTACCGACAAATTACGAGCAACGGCAGGGATGCAGGAACTGAATAGGGGGACTCGGCGTATTATCGGAGCAGTGTAACCGAATCGAGGATCGTTAATCGTAGAATAACATTGCCGTGTTTCTAGAAAAATGTTCTTCCCAATAAATGTAACCGAGACATCTTTTCAAAAGATCAGCGAGGTCTGTGACACTGAAATATTTTTCGTTTGAATGCTATCAAACGATAAAGGATATTCTTATTCAACCCTTATCAGTAGGCTGACGAATATACATTAAAAGAATTGAAAGAAATCTACTACCATAGTGCAGATTTTGTGCTCGTGGCTCCAGACATGTGTACACACTTTAGCTGATTGGGGGAGCCCTTATCTCGAGAATGTCACACGAGAGAGGAGACAGTGTTCGTTTGAAATTCGATTCGGGTCCGAATAGAGAGTCGATGGCGGGCCGTTTTGGTGTGGCACAGTCGGAAATCTGCGAAAGAGAGGTACAGCGCATAGGAGGAATCCGAAGAGACAAACCTTTGCATTCGTTAGCATCTCTGGCAGTGGCTCGTGCCCAGGGTCGATCGAAGTGGAACGGCCGACACTTCTCGCAGTCCCTGCCGGCGGTGTTGTGGCTGCACTCGCAAGCGAGCTCGCCGTTCTTGCCCGGGACGCACCTTGCCGCATGGCCGTTGCACTTGCACCTGCCACCTACGGCGAAGTCGGAGACGGCGTAGTGATGAGCGAGGGTGGTGGTACCGAGGCTGGTGGTCAGGGTGCTGGTGTTCGGCGAGGAGATGGTCACCGCCGAGGCGAAGCTGATGTCACCGACGTCGACCGCGTCGTTCGACTGCATCTCTTGAGGAGCGATCACTTGATGAACCGACGGCAAAGCTGTAGCCAAAGGATCCACGGATCCTCGTAGCAAAGCTTTCTGGTTCTTCATCCTCTCTTCCCTCTCCCTTTCCCGTTTAGCCAGTTCCTCGAGGCCGAGACCAAGGCCGTGATCATGATCGTTGTCCCGGTCCCGGTCATCGCCGTTCCCGTTGCCCAGCTGCGGGACCTGCTCCTGCGAAGGCTGCTGCGGCATGTGCAGCCGGTTGAAGACCACGCGAACGTCTGTTGCGGTCACCCAATCCTGAAGTATAGGCGAGTTGTCGAAGTCCGAGGCGGACGGACGACCCTCCAGGGTGCTGAACGCGATCCTGCCGACGGGTCCCAGACCGTCACCGCCGGTGTACCGGTGGCTGTCGGTACATCTCGCCTCCTGCTCGTTCTCCTTGGTGATGGTCGCCCTGTTCGGCCTCCCGTAGACCCGCCGACACTGGGACGAGTAAAACTGGAACGGCTGCCACGTTTTCCCGTAGTCCATCGACTTGTAGATCGCGATCGAGTCCGGCTTCGCCGCCTTCGGGCAGAACTGCAGACTGACGTAGGTCAGTTCGTACTTCTTTCCTAGGGAGAGGGTCAAGGTCACGTTGTCTGGCGGCGCGGAAAAGCTCTGCGACGTGACCAGAGGCTCGCTCCGCCAGCAGGTCACGTTGCTGGGGTTGTTCAAGTCCGTCAGGTAACTGGCCGGGAACCGTCGACGCGGTGTGCTGTCGTCGCAGACATGGCACTGACCTATGGCGGTGCTGCCTCCCGGCTGCTCGGTCACGTCGCAATATCTCGTCGGACCACCGCTTCCGCAGGTCGACGAAGCCTCCACAGCAGATCCGAACGCCGCGTTCACGAAATCAGGTATGCACCGTCTGGGCCTCTTCTCGTCGTAGCACGGGTCCGACGAGGCGCGGGTCCGGAACCGAAGCAGCATCACCCCGAACAAGAGGCCCAGTGTCCACGCCGGTGCACTCTTCATCCTGACGATCCCCTATCGAACGCGACTTTTACCTTCCTGGTTTTCCCTCTTTCTTCACTCTCTCTCTCTTGTTCGCTCTCTCCCTCACCCCTGCCCCTCCCCCTGTAACCCTTCCCGTGACACCTAAATACACGCAAACAGTTCGCTCTCCCTCCAACAACGGTCCCCTCCTTATCTTTCTCTTGGCTCTTCTCTCGCGCAAAAGAAACCCCGGCCTAACCAGAGGGTAGCAGTCGCGTGCAGAATCCTGTTCCGTTGGCTGTCGTAACTCGAATCCTACTCTCCACGTCGGCTCGTCATCCTGACCGATACGCTAACCCTTGAGAACATCGATGCCAATCGTCAACGATTCACATCGTCGACCAACCATCCGAAGAGGAACCGAGTTCTCGCTTTCCCTCGTGCTCCTCGCGTGAGACCGCGCGATTCAAATTATCACGATATGAACCACCGATGAAATCGCCGTTTCCCTTCCTTTTTTTTTTCAAACGAGTTCCCAACGCGTCCCGATCGAAACACGATTCTACAGATCCACCGGCTCCGGCGTGTCTCGAGTCCTTGGAACCCTCTCGATTTTCGGCCAGCAGGACCGTGACAGTCTCATTCCTGTGCGGATTCTAGGATCCCAAGGTGCCGTTGGCGCGCGCGCGTCCCCACACACGAAAGTCGCCTAAGCGAAACGCGGAAACACGAGTGCACGGTGTGCGACCGACACGTCAGGTGAAACGGAAACGAGAAAACCGACAACGACGACGCTCTACCGATGGCGGCTCGCCGCTAACTGAATCACCGTCCTTGCACGGTGTGCATCCGAACTGTTCCCCGAGTCCCTCTCTACAACACTGTACTCCCCACCCGGCGGTTCTCTCGCTCGCTCCTCGCTCCCTCTCTTCCTCGCTTTGACCGTCGGCTCGCACCCTCTTATCCAAGACCAATTCCTCTTCGGCCAATCCGACAACGCCACTACTCCGGTCCCCCCACTACACCCCTCTCCGACACACTGGATCGAGGATCCAGCAGCCGGTCTGCGCACCAAAGCCACGTCGCGCACGTCGCGCCACCGGAAGATCACCGTCCACCAGACGATCCCATCCTTTCGCCGAGGAAGATCGGCCCCCCAGGGGTATTCTCCTTCGGAGGGGTGAAAAAGCCGATTTCTTTTTCTTTCCGTTGCGCTTTCGCAAAAATTTTGCGCCTCGACACGGTTGCGGATGACCCGACAATGAGCGCCCCTAGAGGTAGGGTGGAACGGGGTGAAAGTACCATTTTCTGTGCAGACTTATCCGGATAAGGGGGTCAAAATCGCCGTTTAAACGATTTTCAGGATAGCTTACCGCGAAGGAAAACCTTTCTGCCAAATTGCTGTCCTAGGTCTGTAAGGGTGGTTACAGGGCAAAATCGAAAGATCAGTTTCTGTCTAAACATTTTGAAAGAAATATACTATTCGAAAATTTTTCCTTCGCTACGATTCTCACCCTTTCCAATCTACGTACGCTGATCATGCGTCAATGTCATTCAAACTGTGTTGCTGTAACACAATGTAAATTACGTCCAGCTGTATAGACCCCACTTAGAGGTCTGGGTAAGCTTAACCCCTTGCCGTACCATTTTCTTTAGAGTTACAGTGATTAAAACGTCTTTATCCCGAAAAATGTTGCAGAAGGGAAAAGACAATCTATATTTTTTGTATGGCTACATGTATTTTAATGCTTAAATATTAATTGCAAACGAATCCAATTTTATTTTAGTTAAAAAGAAAGGCGTAACATTCATATTTGTTAGACTTTGTTCAATATCTTCACGACGAGTGCGGCTCGTTAAAATACGGCAAGGGGTTAAATAAAAAAGAATTGTTTGTACACCAGTACACAAGCAAGAACAACGGAAAAGTCCTTACCGGAAGTCCTTTCGAATGATATCGACCCGCATACGTTAGGAGGCATACTAGACAGAAGTTTGCGCACTTCTAACATCGTCGAACTTGCAAAACTCGACAAACTCGCGGTTTTATTAAACATTAGCACTCTACTTTCATACCGTATGCTCCACGAAGGGATGAAAGGATGACGACACGAAACTTTGCCAGTAAGAACGTTATTCCAAGGAAAACATGTTCTATACGCCATATTGCTTCATTTTCGAAACGTTGGAAGTCTATTCATGCGAGTAACAAGCAATCAGAGACGTTCACGGCACTTCACGTTTATTCAATTATTTATTTCTCTGTAATTCCGTGAAATTACGTTTAACATCGACACGTAACAACACCGTCGCAACGTGTTTACACGATTATTCAAAGTATCTCGTGCACGCAAGTAGACACGTGCTCCGCTGCATCCACGAAGTTATTGACAAGGCCGTTTCTTATAGTAACGGCAGTTTCATTTGTGCTCGTTATCAACTTCTCACGAGAAACTATTCAAGTAGGTAGCTAAACGTACATTTTCAACAACAAAACAATGAGACGCACTAAGAAAAGTCAATTAATTTGCGAGGCACCCTATGTGTATTATTACTAGACTGCAGATTTTTCTGTAGAATAAACAGTTCCCGTTAAATCGATCTCTATGCAAATGATCATGCTTGATCACTATTATGATCTATTATGATCACTTGCATATTTATAGAAAGTTCGACTACTTAAAAAATTGAGTAATACCCATGTGACACGGTGTAATTTCAAACCCTATATTCATTACAAGTAGCCTATAAATAATAACTGCCTGCTGTTCAAACCTTACGCTAATTTACAAGCGATAAACGCATTAAAACAATTTGCGGACTGAATAATCAGCGTAAAACACTATGATTTCTGGAAACGTGAAACATTGTTAAATGCTCGCAGAGTTACTTGCGCTGATTATATGACTGCGTAAGTACTTATTACAGAACGTAAAGTACGTTGTGATTGGTGACTACAATATTAAAAGAATTAAAAACAAAGGTACTATAATTTCAAGGAGGATTCAGAATAAGAGCAGTATTGGGGGCTTGGAAACAATAAATAATAATCAACTAAAGAAGAGCATGATCATGTATTAATAGAATCTTCATGAATGATTCTTACTTTTTCCGAAAGAATACCTACAAGTTATGTTTCCGAGAGATTACGCATTTATCGAGATTTCGAAGTAAAAAGCTACGATCCTCATCGTAGTTATAACAAACATTTTCCATTTGGATAGTATAAAGGATAGCATTTATCGGAGATAATAGTGATTATCGAGAGCGGTGGAAGTGTGAAACATGGGAAACGCGTATCCGCCGACTCGCCAATTTGTCATCGTTCGAAAGAGACGTGCTAGGTCGGTAGGTTGTTCTAAGGCCGAAAATAAAATTATAGTATCGATAACCCGAAATTAGGGGAGGCATCTGTGGAATTTAGGACCGGCTCTCTACCAAAAAGCGGACGAAGGCCTCTTTTCCGGCGATTCGATGAGAAGACAGGTCCTGATGCGTGCATGGATTATGGAGCGAGTTCTCCAGAGGGTCTATTGGTCGAATTGGCGAGTGGAAAAAAAAGCAGAACGGGAATGCAGGAGATACGACGTCGGGAAGCAAGAACGACATGATAGAGGAAGCGAGACAGACAGAGAGAGAAGGAGGAAGCAAGACGGAGAAAAATAGCGAACGAGAGAAAGAGAGAGAATACACGATGCTTCTGTGGGCCGTCACGCAAACCTTGGCGATCCTCGAAGAAAGCCTCTTGTTAGTTCCTCCAATCATCTTGTATTAAACAACCTCTAATTTTTTAACAGAAGTCCGCGTGTGTCTGTTTTAAGTCGCGTGACCAGTAAATTCGACAAAACCTTCGTTCTCGAAAAAAATTCTGACCTCGCAAGGAGCGACGTTCGCATAACGTCGCTATACTTTCAAACTTTCAAGAAAAACACGATGCTCACACCACTTTTCTTATGTATTCTTCTGTACAATAAAAATTTCAAGATACACGAGTTACCCAGTGTCCCCACTCTACCTTCCCCTTCTACGACGCTATTCCCCCACACTTCGGCCACGGCCAGGTCACGTGACGTGTTCTAATCCGGTACTGGCAGAGAGAGAGAGCAACATTTTCCCCTAAATTCAACTAAATTCCCCTCAACTGGCTACTCTGGAGTCTAATCGTTAAATGCTATTGTTAAATTGAACAGTGAACTACATAAATGGCCGTTGAATATCTAGACTTATATATTATAATAAAAATCGCTAAAACTCTGAATAAATACATTTCTGTTATTTTAATTAAGCAATGGGACATAATCCGTTTCAGTGACCCGTAAACCTGGTGTCAATGTGGATGCTCTTGATTCGTGTAAAATCATTTTCGAAGAATTCTACGTTTATTTGGTGCACGGCTTTTGCAATACTATAAAGTATTAGGGGGATGGGGGGTTAATGTTATGGTACAAAGCACAGTGTTTACGTTGAACGTGAAATTGGTCGAAGGTTTGCTGGTTGCCAGCAGCTTCAACAGATTCCGGAAAACTGTGAGACGGAACGAATCGTTTTCGAGGTCGTCTCAAATATCGTTCAAAAGATATCCCACCGGGCCATTTAACACTTCCCTGTAGAGCTTCGCCGAATACGGCAAAAGACTGTTCCTCGTCGAGTAGAATTCCTACCGAAAGGTGTTGGAAACATAATTATGGTATTCAGGTCCGTCCCCCAAGGATGCCATTCAGTAGCAATATTCTACCTCTTTCCCAGATTCTATTCCGGACGACAACCTGTGGCTGCTTTCAGAAAACGTGTTCGTCCAATTTCGCTGGTTCCGTAAAATTTCCTCAACAGACTACTAAAAAAGACTGCCCCTTGGGAAGAAATCTGTCGTTCGAAAATATCACGGCAATTCTAAGATAACAAAGGTTCTTCGTTCTTGAAATGTACCAATCAAATCGTTCAAATTCATTGATTTCCTCGGAGCACTACGATAAGACTAACTGTGATATTATTTTTTAGATTAACAAAAATGTATTTACTGTTTCGCGATTTCTATGATAATACATACGACCGAAGAAAGCAATTTATTAAGAATTGTTGAATGCATCGTAATGAACACCCTGCATATCTCATAATGTCGTGTTCATTGCACACGGCAGAATAAAATTATGCGGAATAACTTATGTTAGTCAAGTGAAGCGAAAATAGAGTGAAATGAAATAAACTCGAAACAGATGGAACGCATGAGAGGGAAAATCACCGAATAATCAGCGCAATTATTAATTGATTCAGATTGGAATAAACGGCAGTGGAATTTCTATTATATGGTCCAGTCATGTGGCACGCTGATCAGATAATAATCGAACGATGTTGGTCTACTGTACAAATAAAATAAATACTGTGAAAATTCCTCAAAAAATTCAGAAATTCTTCAAAAACATAAAACAACACATTGTCACACATTATTATTAATCCCTGAAAACGAAATAAATTACACAAAATATTTTACACGACTTTCACTGGAATTTCCACTGGAATTCATTAGCCATACCTTTTGCCACACAAATCTCTAAATTAATTTAACCGAATTTAATTCACAGAATTTAATTCGCAAAATATTCATATAGCAATCGCCCAACCCGAAAAACAAAGTATGTCGATTGGTATCCACAATGAAGAGCGCTAATTCATAATTTTTTGTTAATTGGATATAGAGGTTCAATGAACCCGAGATCAAATAAATGCGCAAAGACACGAGTGCGTTGAAATTACGATCTATTCCCCACGCTTCCGCCGTGTCCACGGGATAATCACGTGACAAAACTGGCAAATAACTAGAATCTAACTAGATTTTGGGTCGAAACATGGATGGTTTGCCACCCACGGCTTTTTGTCCTTATTTGAGCAGATTTTGGGCTGGGCGAGGGCTCATTCTAAAGAAGGTTAGGTGCAATGCTCAGCTATGAATTTAACGAGATTATGTTTAGGTTTATGTAATAATATCAGTGTCCAAAGTAGAGGAAAAAATCGAGAAAATACCCGCAGATTCCAATGTATTTTTCTGTCACTAAAAGATTTTTTTGACTGATATGACGGAGCACAGCGCGCTGCTGGCTCTGAACAGATTCTGACAAAAATGTGTTAATAATTTCCTTTAAACCGAAATAAAATTGTTAATATACATTAACATTGTTAATATACTATTGGAGAACATATAGGCACACAATTTATATGAATTTTCTCCTTCTCTAGGAAATTACGATCTACAAAAAGGTTTTAATCACTGAAACCGTAAGATAAATCGTAGGGCAAGGGGTTAAATAAGTGTGGTAAATAATTCGAGTTAAGCGATCATCGAAATAATTGTGTTATAGAGATTTGTGTTAGCGAGGTTCGACCGTATTTATGAAAATATGTAAAAATTCCAAATACCTTGAATATGTCGGATGTTATCGTTGCTCCTTCCTCAGCCGGCGACTTCTCGGCCCGTCTCGTGGGTAGTTCAGGGTAAATGTCGAGATAACAATCGTCCGGCAAAAAAATGTTTCTCGTAGGATCACAGCGTGAACGATAAGCGGCATTCGTTAATCGAATTAATGTAATCTGAAGGAGCAGCTAGGCGAGCACGAGCGAGCGTGATGACGTCCTCGACTTCAGGCTTTTCGGCTTAGACCTCTCGCTCCGGATTAAAACTTTAGAACGACCGGCAAATGACCAGCAATCCGGAGTCTTCGGTGTCGTTTTTTGTTTAGCATTTTTCTCCTTCCCGGACTTCTTTCAGCGAACTTCCGGCGCCGTACATGGCATACGGTATGCTTTTTTGTTCTTTACCGCGTTACAACCTGCACAAATTTTACCAAAATAGAGTAACACCGTTCGCGAATTTAAAACGGTACTGCATTATGCATGTGTCCACACTGTCTCACGTATTCAAAGGAACACTGGATTATATCGTAACAGAGAAGTCGCCGATGCTTGAACTCCTGTAACTTCAAGCAAGAAATGTCTCTTGAAAAACTTGAGATCAAAGGCGTGAATTCTCCCTTGAGAATTCTTCCTTTAACCCTCGGACAGCGAGCCATTCTTGTAACAATATAATTGATGACGTTTAGAACCATTCACTGCAAAATTTATGAATTTTTCAGATCATATTTTTGAAGGTACTTTTTGCGAACTTGTTAGTTTTTCTGTCGTTTCAAACGCAGAATTTTAGAAGAGTTATAATGAGCTTAAATACTATATTTTAAGACTTGCTGACACGAAGTTACAGGAGTTGAAAGATCAACAAATTCGGTGACAATTCGGCGTTGCTTTAATTTCGCGAAGTAGTGTGCACAACATTTTCTCTACGAATTGTTCCAATGTGTCAATTTGTTTACCAGAAAACTAATTTTTCGGTCGATATGCGATCTCAAAAAGGAGCTTGACTACAGAGATCGAGACGTATGGAACTTTTTAATATCGTAATGTTAAGGTATTGGTTCCTAGGAGTACTCTCTAAAAAATGTTTTCTAAATGTCTCTTGCAAATGTTTTGTTAAAATGCAACCAAGCAGGTACACTTGTAAAATAACGTACCCACTATGTAATTGAAAAATGTTACCCAACATGTATTTAGAAATTAACTAAACTATGTACAGGTGTATAAACATCAGTTAGAGTTCTGGGAGAGCTTAAATTTAAAAAAAAAAGGAGAAGAAATAAAATAGTTCACTTCGTTTTCTGTGAATTCGTTCGGAGTTGCTATTCGTATGAAATATTCAATGGTGAAACTGAATATTACGGTAGGTCTATGTGACACGTTCACCATCAAATTATCGTATTCTAAAATCATGTTACGAAACCTATTCTAATTTCCCGTGTAATACGAATAATTGATAACTCACGAAACGGCCTGTACACATGTAAAAATGTGAAACGCGCTCGAGCCAACGGATCGCAAACCCGTTGGCCTAAGCTGAACGCAATTTCAAATGTCGTAGGAAGTAATCCGGGCAACAATGTCTGAAATATATGTATCCTCTGTCGTGTATTAAAATTTCATCAGGCCGATTGCCGGGATTAAATTCTACGTTGTCTTGCTCGTTCAGTGTATTCATATTATGTACACACGAATTCGTTAAAAAAATTAGTGTTCACCGATTCGTCGGCAATTGATCAGGGATTGGCAATCAATCTTCCCTGTGTATCGGGAATAGAAGTTCCGAGCACCCTTTAAAAAAGTTATTCCGGTTTCGGACTGAACGACCTGTTGTCTTAGAAGTTAGGAGAATTATTTCGCCGGATGATGTGGAACAAAAAATTTTGTAACATTGCTATTGGTTGGAATTGACTGCACACCATCTGATAAATAATCTTTCTAACATATCGAACAAACTCAAGTCGTCTAGTTCAAAATTACAAAAGTTATTCTGTTATTAAAGGGTGCGCGAACACAGTTTTTCACGGTACGTGCAGCGTCGCCAGATAAGGGGAGGGAACACGAATTGAGGGGAAGAAGTTACCACCCCTCTCTCTCTCTCCTCGTAGAAGGGGAAGGTATAGTGAGGACACAAGTCTTGATCTGGCGACACTGGGTACGTGTATCTGTATGTGAGTCTATTCGAGTGTATCGGTGATTCGGATACGCTAAATGAGACTGAACGCAAGAATATCGACGGAAACGAGTAAATGATGATACAAGTGAAACGGTAAGAATCTCTGGATGCTACTTAATCTAAGGTTTTGATAGGTCTTATACCAGACTTCATCGAAAGAAACACATACCAATAGACACACTGCCGATGTTTATGCACGTTTCCACTATTCAGCGCTAGCTTATCAAAAATAAAATTAAGCATAGTATTAATCTCTACGTTAGAAGCTTTACTACGCTACTATTAGCGTGATATATGTAATATATATATATATATATATATATATGTGTTAAGGGATGCTGTAAATGCATAAGCACCAGCAGTGTGGGGAACATAAGAGGCATACACACATTGATAGTTTACAAAGGGTGATAAGAAACTGCTACGAATGTTTATTTCAAATAGAACGTCCGATTCGTAGTAGGTTCAAAAAGATCGCAGAATTTCTTTATTACGTGAAAATGAATAATCTTATTACAATTAACAATATATCAGATCCTTTAAAATAGTATGTCCCTTCTCAGATATATGCATCAGCCAAACGAAAAAGAAAAAAATGCGACGAAAGTATGATAAGAGGTGTGAAGGAAACGGCTGGTAACAACAATAATGTTTCCTAAAGCTTCGTGATCGTTCACGGATGTGTGTAACTGCAGGGGAACTAAATTGAAAGAAATAAACTGCGAATAGCAATAGCGTAATATATTTTTCGATAATGAAAGAATTCCGAAAACTTTCTAAACCGGCTATGTACACTACCATTTAAATGTGTTCGATCACTTCCTAGGTGAACTTGAATTTATATACAGACAAGGTTAGCACATATAATCGACGACTATAAAGATAAAAGAATCATTGGAAAATAGTATGGTGCGTTTCATCCCTAATTTGCAATTAGTGCAAGTGATCAAACATCTTTAAGTGATAGTGTACACGTATACCGATCATCCAACAGTCTCCTGCAAAGTCTCTTGTTGATAATATAGAACGTTTCTCACACATTTTTGCGGAACAAAATTGATTGGTTCCTCATCCTCGCTTTCTTCAGCTACAAAATGATCGTGAAAAGAAATCTAATCAAAAGGCCAGTGATTTCGTTAGTGGTTTTTTTTGTTCATCTTTCCTACTTGTACCCAATATGGGTCGCTGTTGTATAAGGTGGTTTTCAAGATCGCCCGTGTTTCTTTGCGTAAGCAGTGGGTGATGTAATGTGAATGATTAAAAATTAAAACAATTAATTTATAAATAAAAGTCTAGCTATACTGCATTCTTGTTATTTTCTTAGGATGATTTCTCTGATATTCTTGTTCGCCCACTGCAAGTGCATATTACTTCCACCTTACTTCCTTATACATATAAAGTTCATTAAATAATTAATTGAACACACACACCTCTGAAAGAGATATCTAGATGGATCCTATTCTATATAAAATTGTCTCGAAAAATGTGCGTTCGCATGAAGATCTTTAATTATCGGCGAGCGTCTAATCGGAGGAGACTATTGGCGACCGGTTTCTATGTATTATATAAAACCTTTTGATGCCAGACAAGAATTCTTAGTATTTCTATTATCAGCCCTCGTACAGGTTCACAAAAAGCTTAAGATAACGAAGGCAATGTCATCATCACCAGACGGTCGAGCATCTCTGTCTTCGAACGCGCGAAAAAAAAAACCCACGCGAAGGGGCAACCGCCAGAAATCGACTAGCCCGCGCGATGAAAGTCCACTGGATAAATTGTTCACGAAACTGAAGTTTCTACTCTGTATCTTTTTCTTTTTCTCTCTTTTTATTGAAGCGTGCACGAGAGACTCCGATTGAGATTCGCACGCGCGCAAACGTACACAGTGTGAAATAAAAAATAACTCTCAGGGATTTTGAGACATGAATCTGCGTATCCAAATTGATAAAGGTTTATTACAACACTTGTTCTTATTTCTAGACATTCTACTCGTCGAGAGCGGTGGTACGTCCATTTCACTAATTCGTGGGAATGAGAGCTTTTATCGTTCGTCATTACTGTAAATTAGAACACTCCGAGCTCGTGTTTCAGCTTACAACTTATGCCAATCCTCGGAAGGCGGACGCGTTCGATGACTGCATAGGCGAGGACGCCTATTCAGATTAATCGCTTTGTTTCTAGAGAAATTTTCGAAACGTGCACTACCACCCAACGATATTTCTTCCAATCGTTCGTTTATCGTTCCTCTTCGAGTTCATCTCAATCATTATAAAAGTTCCAACACTCGTATTTTCTTCAACGAAAGCGTACAGCTGATTTGTTCGTTAAACAAATGATCGTTTGAGTGGTAGTGTACTGTTCCAACATAATTCGATCCTCTCTCGAGAGGAGCGCACCTAATATAAATAACTGGTAACTCGAGTTAGCCGGTAAAAATAATAAGGTCCATGGTCCACATGGACCCGGGCACTGCCAGCCGAGGATTGACATTGTACTCGTTTTAATATAAAAATTCATGAACCCTTAACATACGTAAATGTATGCACAACATTAAAGCTTAAAATGTTTTTTAGCTTCTTCTGAAAAAACGACTTATGCTCGACTCCGAAAAAGGAGTACCTTCGCGTTCTTTCCCAATGGCGGTTCACAGTTCATACGAGAGAACGTTGAACTACTCGTGTAATCAAAATCGATCAGAACAATCAATGAAGAGGACGATTCATTGAACAACGAACCGTTCGTTCCGCGGGATGCAATTTACTTCGAACTTGCTCCCTCTTCAAGTAAAATATCGAGAAAAAAATCATTGTTCGACGATTCGTCATTGTCCAAACTCATTTCGATACGCATACCCATCCTGAAGAACTGTGATGCATGCATCCTTGTCACACCCGGGCGCGTCTACAGCCTTGAACCATGAAATTTCTGAATTACGCTCGATGGAGAGCCTCGTCGGTCGTGTAGAATGAACAGAGGATATGCAAAGTTCTTTTTGTGCAATGTTCCCATATTAACCATCGTTGGATTGTGTGTAGATCTCTTGAACTTTCGCTTCGATCCGCGCCACGAAGAGAAGCCGCCGTTTCTCGCTCTTCCTGCCGTCGAGGAAACGCGTTTGGTCGCGGTGAGAAAATTACCGCGTTTAGAAATTACACATAAAATGCGAATTACACGATATCTCTATACGCCGCGGGGGCTCGTTCGCCTTGTTTCGCGAACGAATCCCGAGGAATTCGGTTTCGCCCTCGATAAAATGCATCGGCGCATCGTAGTCGCAACACGTGATGCGATCCCACTTATGCGATAAAAATTAATACAAAACTATTTGTAATAGGTCGCGACAATGGTATGACGAATCTACATACGCCGCCAAATGTACCATAGTAAACCCACCCATTTGATCGTTTCTATTTAGGTATGATCGGCTGCATCGATCGCGCAACTAGACACAGAGAAACACACGGACACGCCCGTGCGGCGGTCCTTCTGTCTTTTTCTTAAATTTTAAATACACGGCGCACTACGATGCTCACACACGACTCTTTCCATCTACGTATGCACGTAGGTAATACTAACAAGATTTCTCAGAGGAGACGTATTTCGCTCGTATTCAATCGATCGTTATAAATTAATAAATATAAAATATATTAAATCGCCAAGAAAACATTGTGAAAAATGAGAAGACGTTTCGGTATTCTTGCTTTTCTTTTTCTTCCTTCCTTTCCTCCTTTCTCCTTCTCGTTTCTCTCCCTCTCTCTCACACACACACGCATGCTCTCTCTCACACTCTCTTTCTCTCTTTGAACATAACCCGCGTTGTTTCGTGATTTTTCAATTATCTTTTTCTTGTCTCGTCGTTTGTTTTCCTTTTTTCTAGTGACTCTTGATTCCTTTTTTCTTCCGTATCGCACACACGCATACACAGACAGGAACAATCACGGGCGCACTCCCCTTTTCCCCTACCTATACTACATACAATATTTCGTTCTATCGGAAATAACTTAGCATCTATGTCCAATATATTAGATATTAAATAATAATCGTATCATCAATATATTAATTTTAAATAATATAATTTCTAACAAAACACCCGCCACTCAACAAATAATCAAAAATATACGTCGACGTTTATCTTATTTGGAATTTCAGTAAAAATAATTACGTCCTAAGGTTTCTACTCATTATCGTAAATTCTCGTGTGTAATATAATTATATTATTGGCTAACGTAAGGTTTTACGTACTTCGCGAATACGTTTCTTCCTTTTCTCCACTTTTTTGGCATACTACGATGCGATACATTAACTATGCGCTAATGAATAATATGTGACTCGAAATGATGAAGATACAAGGGATTATATCATACAACCACATTCCTCCCTAATAGAATAGAGATCGTGATTCTCGAGATGTTAAATAAAGCAATTATGTGTGTTCGTTAGAAGAGATATACAAAATGTGACGGGTTAGAAAATAAACGCTATCTAAAGAAAGAATCCAATCGCTCCGCCATTCCAACGTCGCAGGAAGAAAAATTCATTCCAAATAAATTCGTTCGAAAAAAAAAGAACCAAAATAGAGAAGACACAATTTTTGTACCATGCAATCAATATGAATTATCCTTGTAAAATAATCGAATTGCCTTTCAAGGATTTAATATAAATAAATTTTCTAAGAGGCGCCGTGTGAATAAATTTTCACGGAAAGGAATAATCAAAATATATACCGCGATACAGCAATTCTATTATAGTAGAATCAATGAAAGCATAGAATTTCTAGATCTCGCATCACTTATCAGGTACGGAACAATTATCGTGAATTTGTGAAAACTCGTAGACTTTACCTACGTGCAATAATGGAATTATTACATTTACATTTGCTCAACCTAAAATCAATGTTAGATTTTCATTGTTCCTGTTAATATAACATGATTTAACAGACTTCTTAAGTCATTTTCGATGATAGGCATGTTGAAGAAATCATTCCAGCAGTAGAATAAAATGTTTATATTAATATACTATATCATATACTGAGAAATACAGACTTAGAAAAAATTAGTAGATTATTGATTCTGAAAATGTTGAAAGAAAACTGCACCATAAAAACATTTTTCAGTTGGTCTTTATTCTACCGTTTTATCTATTTTTGTATTAACATATTGAAAAATACATGAAACTATATAAGGAGTTCCATGTATGTAATTAAGATGAAAGCTCATAGCTCAAACATGAATTGAGCAGCAATAAGATCAAGCATACTCTATGCATATCTGTTGTAATTAGTATTCTCGGAAAAATCTGACTTACTAAAAAATGGTATGCAAACAATTATAAATATTTCCTCCGATTTAAAAAAAAGATCAATGCAACTAGAACTAATGTTTACTAATAAATTCATTGATTCTTTCATTGATTCTAATATATATTAATAGAATTTATCTGGTTTTCAAAAAAGATTTTCAACCACGTAAACAGATATACTGTCCCAGTAAAATTTCCATTGAATCAATTCCATTTCGCGACACTCCGTTGATAACGGTTGCTATTAGAAATGAAACTTACGTTACTTATGTGTTATTAGAATAATGCGTGTGCATGGGTCTCATGAACCACCGCAATACAATGGAAGTGTTCTCTCATCATCGCAATCGAATTCGCTTCGCTTTCGCCAGCTTGCCTTGTCCGAAGAACACATCGCATGCGTTACTATTTTCGCTAAATGGTCGAGTACCCCAGGCATTTGATTTCTACCTTGAAACTGTTCGAAGGTCCCCTCCAAGAAGGGCGCCATGATACATAGCATATACGTATTTGTATCTCCAATGTGAAAAATATCCATTTAAGTGTTATAAATACTATCTCACAAAAAATATGATTCTCTCTATAAAATTGTCAAATTCTATTATCTCCCTAAAAACGTGTTGCGCTCGCGATAAACCAACCCGTATTGACGAAACATTGATCGTGCCGTTTGCTCCACGCTAGACGATTATTGGACCCTCTCGTTAAGAGTCCCATTTTTTTTCAACAAGAACGCTGTCGACAGAGACAAATTCGCGATCACGTTCCGGTGCTACGAAGCGTGTCCTACATATTTTTATGCTATTTTTCATTGCATTGATACGGAGATATGAGTTTCGAGATGTTTCCCATCTGAATGAACGAAATAATTTATTAAAACTTTTCTTAAACCGCAAGTTAGAAACGTAGAAAACGAGTAAAGAAGCAATGTCTGTTTTATAAGATTACGAGTTTAAAACAATACTCTCTCTCTCTCTTTCTCTCTCTCTCTCTCTCTCTTTTTGTTATATTTTAGAGAATTTGAAAATTCAATTTTCACATGACTATACATTCTACGAATTTTTTCTTAAGATTTTAAAGATAAGACTTTAGGTGGATTTTTAAATGTACAAACAGTTGTGTAAAGTACACATGTAACATGCAAGTAAGAAAATTGTATAATTCTGCCGTAATCCATTATCATAACAAAAGTATAGATCTAAGTCTATAAAATGTTACTGTGTACTTATGTATATATGTATTATATATATATATACGTGTATAAAGCTTTAAACTTCACTCAAAAAATGAAGATAGACTTCTCCAAATAAAAATAAGTTGACAACGTGCAGTTACGCTTGAAGGGAGACCTACGTCCAGTTTCAATTTATACTGCAAACTTTGTGCATTCCATTGGTTCCTGTTCAAAGCGTTTTATAAAAAATCGAGTCATCCAGGATTCTTAACAAGTTTTTTACCACGGTAATCGTAGACGCGTCGACAAAACAGAACCATATCCGAGGGAACTGGTATCGGAGGCTGCCGATTCTCTCGCGGATATAGTTGATCCCCCGGTGGAACTATTAAACCAGGACTCTCTAATCCCTCCTCGATTCTTCGTAAATTCTTACGGTACCTGTAAATTACATTAAAACACGGAACGCTCATTAGAACAGACCGTATAATTTTTCAGAATTGTTTCATTATGACTGACTGATTCTTTTTGCATTGCTATTAATATTAACAACAGTACGATGTTCTCTCTTTTCTTAGAAACTTTGCATAATCAGTCTTAACACTTTAGCTACCGGAAACCTGAAATTGCTATCGCCAATGAACGATTTATTCATCATCCTTGACGATTGAAAGAATGTCGAGTCATCGCCGGTAGGTAAACTGTTAAATAAGATTATTTTGAAAAAAAAATTCTAACTCACCGACAATATTCATTGAATGTCAAAATATAACATTTATCTTCTATACAAGCAACACTGTTTGCATCCCGATGCCGAGAAGCGAACACCTCATCCTCGGTGTCGTATTGAGTTCTACCTTGCTCAGTATGTTCTGGTCTATAGTACCACAACAAGGAAAACATCATTTCGCCTACAACAAAATGCTTGTCTTTACCCGATCAGTATTCTTTCAAAAGCACGGTACAGTGCCGCCCAAATTATTCTGATTTCACATTTAATCTAGGTTTCCCTAACGACGAGCATACTCCCGAGATATAAATTATAAATTCTTGAGAAACTTGGCCAAAAGATAGAATATTCAAAATTGCTATAGCAAAAATGTTTATGTACTTAGTTCATTGATACTCTGGGCTTTTATATTATTTATATTTTTCAAGAAGTTAACATATTTTATACGTATAAGTTCACAAAGTATACGTTCTACTTAAATACCACATCAAATATGTGTTATCTCTTAAACAAGTAACAATAGCCAATTCTTTGTGTTTTATTTATCGTTAAAAGACATTCACTCTCTTAAAAATTTTGTTCATTTGCTGCTTTCATGGACAACACTGATACAAAACATCACACAGTGAAAATATACCATCGTCTGGATTTTCCCACAACGCGGCAATTTTTGCTACAAACGGCAAGTCAGCTTTCCGTGGACCACTCTTTAGTAAAACACAGTCACGAGGTCTTAAAACGTCGCCACTTTCGTGTTTCATACTCGCGTAACATCGACGTATAGCCGATTCTTCATTCTGAAAAATGGTAAAGACATAATTAACTCGATTCACTTTATTTATAGGAATGCGAGAAATATGTCATAAACATGCATATACCGTTAAATAAACTTTGGCTTCAAACGGATCTCCTTCCCAACTCCATCCATTACTCCACTTGGGTTTTAAAAATGTTTTCCTAGTTAGCAATAAATTTTCATCACCTACTACGCTTTCTTCGACTTTGGTAGTTGACTTTTTTACACACGGTTTCTTCGTACTTTTCCGTTTCTTCTTAATCAGAGCTGGCTTTTTAATAGTCTCGTTAACAGTTTTTACTTTAGATTTTGTTGTACTCTCGTGCTTTTTACCATTATCTTTCGTTTTCGTTTCGTGAACTTTGGATTTACTTTTCCCTTTACACTTAATTTTATCATGAGTCTTTAGCTTTATCCTTGCTTCTGCTTTACTTTTAGAATGACCGCTTTTTGAAATCACTTTTGACAACTTCTGCGATGCTATATTTTTTACTACATCGACCTTTTTGACTACCTTTCTTACGGCAGCTAACAGATTCAATTCTTTCTTTGTTTTCTCGGACTTCTCTGTATTCTTGTTCTTGCGATCTTTTCTCTGAGTCATTTGCAAACTTTTTTGAATAACGTTATTAATAGTCTCCATGATAGAATTATCGCTGACAACATGTTTAAAGCAATTCGAGATATTATTACTTGTACTTTGTTTAGATGTCTTCGACTTTTTCATTGCATTCTCACAAGAAGTTGAATTATCTACTTTTCGCTTTTGGTTCTGATTATCTTTCTTAGGCTGCTTCTTCTTTGAAATACACGAATCATTGTTAGTATCAACCTGTTTCATCAGAGATAAGATTGGTACAGAAATTTTCGATGAAAAATCACTATTAGTCAAATCTTGAGAAGAGCCAACAGAAAGAGTCCTTTTGCTCACTTTTCTTTTCTTTCTACTATCGGACAAGCTATCTAAAGATAATTTCCTCTTCGATACTTTTTGACACTTATGTTGTTCTCCTTCCGCTTCTGCTTTCTCTGTAAGTTCTTCGATGGTTTCTTGTACTGTTGATTCATAATCTGGTTTCTTCCAATTTTCATTCTCAATCACCACAACATCGTTCAACTCCTCTTTAACATCGGGATCTGCATCCAATTTATCATCTAATAATATACCAGAATCTTTGTCGATCTCTAGAATAGCCATCTGCCCCTCTTTCATGCATTGCTCACATTTCATTATATCGCACTTGTAATCTGATTCACACTTAACATTACAATTTGCGACACAAGTTATGTTATCAGCCACTTCTACACTACAAGATTCGCATTTGACATTGTTATTCTCCAACTTGAATGTGCGAAGCTTGTTACTTGGACATGTTGTTACTGTTAATTTCTCGGTAGGCGAGAGATTTTCCATTTTAACTTCGCACGTTGACGTACAGGCACGTTTCTGACAACCACACTTTTGCAACTTATCCTCCATAGAATTCTTCTCATTCTAAAAGAGCCATTAAATATTTAAAACTCGTTAAACCATTCTCCTCTTTGGAGAATGAATGAAAAACAATTTTATTTTTTCTTTCAATAACTATTTATGCATGTAATACTGTCAGAATAGTATTTTAACATTAAATTATCAAAGCCATACAACTAAGGAAGTACAGTAGACGCTTCTTTAACACGTTCCGTGCCACGTGTACCACCGATGGTGCACGTTAACACTAACCGTATCACGACCGGTCAAATGACCGGTTTTACATTTTTTAATTATCGAAATTATAAAGTTGCTTCCATTAGAAATTATTAATTGAATTTCTTTATTCAAGCACAAACATTGCAAGAAATTTTAATAAATTCAGTGTTGTCATTTTTATAAAACAATGTATATCAGTCACATTTTGTGCTCTGTACGATTAGTGTTAAACTATCCATTCAGGCCGCGTGTACCACTGATGGTACAAGCTGACATATTTATTTAATGCGGTAAAAACATATATTTTATAACAATTTTAACACTGTAGAATATAGTACCAAAAGAATGAGGCATTATAAAAAACGCAGTATAGAACAAAACACAAAAGTTTATTTAATTGTCGAGCAAAAGCGGCTCGGCATGGAACGTGTTAACCGGCCCGTATGGGACCTGACCTCTGACCGAATAAACGCATAGCTGTATTTTTAATAACGAACCTTGTCTTCGCAGTCCGAGTTCTGAGTGCGATTATGTCCACCGACTAGATTATGAGAAGTAGGGGCCGAAGGTTGGTTCTGATTCAGGTTGCGATGAGTGTTAAGTTGGACGCGATCCGTATCCCAGGCATTGGCACCGTGAGGCGGCGCTAGCCCGGCTAGCCCCCTCGCCGGCGAGGGCGGACCTACCAAAGCACTGGGCGGCAATGACAGACCGGTCCCCGATACCACTGGCGCTCCCTTACCATTACCAATAAGGGGCCCAGTATCCACGTTTTTTGGACAAGATTGCATCGGGCATGGACAACCCTGGAAGGTTGCATCTGAAATCAATTAAATGTTTCTTATACTTGATCTTTATTATACACAGAGTCGAGTTGCTGATATAATCATTGATCAATACAGCAAAATAGAAGTCAATACAGAAGAACATCGATCAGAGTCGGTAGAAATACTAACAGAAAGTACTAACAGACAGTATTTATACCTGGGTACAAAAAAGCCCTTAAGGAGATAGATTCGTTTCCAGAATTGCAAGGGTGCAGGAGATGCGCCTTCTCATTTCTCGATAATGCAAAGATGGGATTTTTCGGAAGTCAAAAGCGCTAGATAAAAGATCCATCTAGGCCGCAATTGCCCTCAAAAGTCCTATTTTTACGTTTACGAGGCGTAAGCATAGGTTACGAGACGCGAGCGTAGGTTTTTCATTAATGACGCTACCAATAAGATTAATTACTAGAGATGTGTGAGAACCGGATTGTAGGGATGGATTGGGAAGGCATTGGGTCGAGACGAATCAGGTTCTCGAATAAACTTCTCGACCCGTCCCGACCCTCTATTAATTAACGGTAGAGTAATTTTTATACTTACGATCTAAAAAGGGTCTTCCTGGAGAATGCAAATATGCTGGATTAGGTGGAGGTGGAGGCGGCGGAGGAGGTGGTGGATATCCTCCATAGTAGGGGGGTAAGGGATATTCACCAGGTGGTGGCGGAGGTGGTTGATAGTCGACGACTGCTGGTCCACCTGCAGTAGCACCGCTTCCAGGACCTCCACCTCCACTAGACTCCTGATATCCATAATATTGCCTGAAAATATACCTTTTATAAGGCGCGTTAAAAAAAAACATACATTTGTTACTATTGTTCCTCCAAATAGTGAAGACAATAATAATAATGAATGTATTTTACCTTCTGTAAGTTGGTGCGTATTTATAGTAAGGCGGTGGATGAGCATGCGGATGAGAGTAAGCTGAAGGATAACACAAATCTGCATATTGTGGTGGTGTACCATAGTATGGAGGACAATATGCCCTATAGAATCCACCTCCTGAAATATCATTATAATATTTATGTGTGTGAACATATTAATAATAGACATTAATAAAGTCGAGATTATTTTAAACTGATTAACCTGTGCTACTAGTTCCACCAGAAGTTGTTGAAGTTGCTACCAAATCATCAGAGCCTTCAGAATTTTGGGGAGGTGTAGGAGTTGGTTCTGGAGGTGGTCCTTTTATTGGTGGTAAAGTTGGTGGGTGCTGTATCAGTGGACCAGCCGGCTGATAATACCCTAATAATTTAAAGAATTCACAGAGTTAGACTGTTACTTGTTCCATGTACCTTTTATACCAGGGCTGCCGAACTGCTTCCCCGCCGCTGCTTTATATTTCTACTCGCCGCTGCTCTAAACAATTGCAATTGATTTACCGTGTTGGTGTGGAGCTGAAAATGCTGAATGTCTCCTGGGTGACATATTTGGATGATTGCCTTGACTACCAGGAGGTTGCATTGATGATAATGCACCTAATGGTGTATATGATTTACAAGGTTGTTCTAACTTTTGCTGTTACAGAAAAATCGATATTTAATAATTTAATAATCGTAAAGAATGTCCACTATTCTAATGAAAAAAAAGACTGACCTGATCATGAAGTTCGGTAGCGACTGCAGTAGCTGCAGTTTGAGTGTGACTGGTTGAACTTATCCTATACTGCATGCCAGCAATGCTACAGAACCCTTCATGATGCGTCGATCGAGTTTGATTAACATAAACACCTTTAAACAGAATTGTTTATTGTAATAAATTATAGACACATGCAAAGACAAGTATATAAGTAATACAATTTAGTATAGTACCAGTAATAGTAACATCTGTATCTTGATTTACAATAACAAGTTTATTGGATGGTTTTATTACTTCATCCTGTTCTGAGTTTTTCCTTGATTTCCGCTTATCAATGTCAGAATCAATTTGTTTCCTTTTTTTAATAATTTCTACCTCCGATTCGCTACTAGAGGAATCAGAACTGCTACTGCAACGGTTTTTCTCGTCTGAATAAGAAGCTGCCAGAATTGCACTAGCATTAAGACTTGCCATTCTTTTACAAACAACCATATCTTTCAAATCCATTGCTTCTTCATTTCTCTTTCTTCGTTTAATTATTTTTTTCTTAGTATATTCTACACTTTTTTCTTGTTCACAATCCTCATCGGAAGAAGACGACGACGAAGAACTCTCTATCATATCCCAATGCTTTCCGCGTAATCCTGGAACATTTCGAAGCTTCCTTTTTGAAACATTTTCTTCTCCTTTATTTTCTACTTTCTTTTCTTTCTCCTTACGAACAGGCTCTTCTTTCTCTTCTTTAGCTTTCTTTTGCTTTTCTTTTTCAGGTTTCGGTTTACAAAAACCTCCTAGATATACACCTCCAGTTTCATTTTCATATAAACAATGTACTTTAGCCAATGCATTTAAAGAGGCCACTCTATGTCTTTTTGGTCCATTCCAGAAGCCAAACAACCTCATTCGTCGAATACGTTCATCGGATGGCGAATTAGCTCTTTCTTTTTTCTTAACATCCTTCTGTTTGCCTTTCTTTGTTTCATCATCGCTTTCATTCTCTGAATCCGATGACAAAGCATTGCTACTTAAATTCTCACTATTAACTGTTTCTTGTTTTAAATTAGTTTCTGTTATATTGTCACTATCGGTTTGTTCTTGTTTAGAAGTAACACTATCACTTGGACTATCTTCGCAAACTTTGATCTGCTTATTAATCGATTCTTCGGAAGATGTCTCTTCAGAAGAAGAAAGTATTTGATTGGCGCTCTCTGTGTGTGCTTTTGTAGTTTTCTTTTTCACTTTTTTACCAATTTTTGCATTACTTTTCACAGGTTTCTTAGTATCTGGCAATTTCAACGGCGGTAGATCTTCCTTAGTATTTTTATCAACATCTTTACTTTCTTCTACTTCGCTTTTTATATTATTTAGTTCAATTTCCTCGTTCGAGTCATCTTTACCTACAACCTTCTTCTGTTCGTTTAATGGTTTCTCGGTTTCCTTTGTATCCATTTTCTTTTTAGGTACAACTTTCTCCACCAATGTTTTAAGCTTATCATCTTTTTTTACTGCAGTGCTTATTTTACTATTTTTCAAAGGCAACTTAGCTTTCATATGCTTTCTTAACTTTGGTTTTTTCTCTTGCATGACTTTACCTTTAGAAACATTTACACTTTTCTTCTTCGTTTTCTTCATTGCTTCGTCTTCTTCGCTTACCGATGTTTCCGTGTCTTTTATCAACTTGTTTAACTTAATTTTCTTATCCAGTTTTTGAACTACCGATAAATGTGACTTTTTCGTTAAGACAGTCTTTCTAGAAATACCTTTCTTTTGCAATAATTTCGTTTTAGAACTCTTTTTTGTTCGTGTTAAAGAACCTTTGCTACTTATTGTACCTTTTTCAAGAAGTTTCTTAGTTTCCAACTTTTTATCTTTTATCACAGAAATCTTTATATTTTCCTTGAAGTCTGACTTGACCGGTTTCCCATCCTTCTTCTTGTCATCTTTGCATTTCTTCTTAGTCATGGAACAAACAGTATCTAACTTTTCTTCGTGTAAATTATTCTCCTCTGGAAAATTGGAAAGTTTCGTTTGATCTTCTGTACTCTCTTCCTCGAGTTTACCACCTTTCTTTTTCTCCTCCAGTTTTTCAACTTTTTTCTTACATTCTATTAACTGCTTCTCCAGCTTTGTTTTCTCCTCTATCTTTTGTACTTTCTTTTTCTCTGTTACATCGTAAGTACACTCGTCAGTGACTTTCTCATCCACCCTCTCCAACTTCTTTTCCTCTACTTTATCACACTTCCTTTCCGTATCTCTAACGCATTTCTTCTTGTCGTCGACCTTCTCAGATTTTTCTTTCCGTTTCTCTTCTATTTTCTTCTTATCTTCGATCTTCTTTTTTTCTTCGGCCTTCTCTGATTTTTTCTTGTCGCTGTCTACCTTCCTTTTTGCATCGTCCATCGGCTCTAGCTTCTTAGGCTTCTTTTCTTTTCTTACATCGGATACCGCTTTCTCTGAAAATGAGCGACGTTTTTTAGCAATTGTTGGCAGTTTGGTTGCCTTCCGGGCAACCAGCGCCTTTTTCTGTGTCTTCATTGTAGTTGTTCTCTTTACATTTTCAGCTTGACAGAAATATGCTCATAGTCGACGAAAGTCCTGAGCAAACTATTAAGACTACCTAACTGCCATTGTAAAGGTTTAATCGGATACTGTAACTTCCACTGAAGCTGGCTGTATCTGCAAATAATACAAGGAAACACAACATTGTTAGACACATGTATTATCAAAAATTGCATACTACATGTAAATATGAAATGGGCTACTTTAGTAACCTACTTTTCAAAGTAACATTTTTATCACATTAATAGCGAGAAATCAGTATTTAAAAATATTTAATGTTTTCGCAAAATCAATATAATTCGATCTATTGTACTTTTTCTTTCCGAAAATACCGAAAAAGGACTAATTGACATTAATACGTTTTTTATCGCTCGAACTACGACTAAAACGTAAAATAATTGTGTTCTTTATTAAAAAAGGACGCACGAGTTCGATGAGAACGAATAGATGAAATAAATTTTGATCGAGATAGTTGGATGCGCGCACTTTCATCGACTTGTTGACAAATCGATCCCTTTAAATCTCACTGTTCACATCATTAACATGCATCAGAGAAATTCGGCTTTCAATGTGTCCGATTATATTTCTTTCATTCTTCCTGGAGTAAGACTATTTCGATTATCACCGAAAAACACAGTGTTCGCGATGTACGTAGAGAAATTAAAAGGACAAGGACACCAGGATACCTTTTAAATGTATCCGTAGATGGCCACAAGTGGCTAACATAAACTCAGTCTACTGATCGATGAATTTGTCACGTACGAATATTCTGCCAGGCTCGTACTCTATTACGAAAGCCACGAGCAATATATCCTCGAAACGGTGATTTCTATATTCTAAACACGTATATAATCGAGAAATAAAATGAAAATCAAGAAGGGTAATATAATTTATGTTTACCTCTAGCGAACCCTTTTGTTTCTACGCACGGCCCGCGAACGCTTTTTTAAACGATAAATTAATACACTGATGCAGTTGACTAGTCTGATGACTTTCCACTTAAACACACCACCAAATAGAACAGCAACGGGATCGTTTTCCAAATACTATCCAACCGAGTTTGCGAAGCTTAACACGGATTTTGCATTTTCTTCGCCCAAAACACGTATCTCACTCGACGTCCCTGCCCTTTTACCGTTGCCTTGTCGGCCATTTTCTTCCTCGCGCCGCCCCCCCACTTCTCTTCTTTCGCGTTTCCAAATACATAGTAAGTACATGTACATACAGCGTAGATGTACTCTATCGTTTTCTCAAAGATATCCGCTAGATGGACTCGCTCCTCTACCGCCAGGAGAATAAAGATTTTTTTTGTTACAATTTACTCAAAAATAGAAAGCACGAATGAAAACTAATGACTAGACTGTGGATCTTTATGCAAAATAAAAAATGTTTGCATTGATTGCAAGAAACAGAAGCTAAATAGAAATTTCTTTCTTCTTTTAATTGTCTTATAATATACTGATGTCTTTAAAATCTTCGCAATTCGTCCACTGCTTTAAATTTGCACGTGCTCATTTTTGTCATAAATGCATAAAATCCGCTGTCTAAATACTAATGACTGATAAGTACAGGATAATTAGAACGAAGGGAACACAGAAATTATCATAGGAGAGCAGTCTTACCGATTTCGTGAAATATCAGTTTTTGCAAACGAATCAATAATTTGAACTACATTCTACAATGTAAAAATTATTCGATCGGTATAAATGTATGTCTTTGACTCGATAACACTGGTATTTTACATTGAAAAAACATTTGAACTCTGACATGTGATTATAGTGTATACAAACATATATTTTAAACTTTTCAAAAAACAAAAACAACAGTTTATTCGACGTCTCTTATGCTAGATCAAGTATATTGCGGCATTCCAAGCAAGATTGTATACAAAAATATATTTAAAACTTTGCTTTTATAAGAAAAAACAAAAACAACAATTTATTCGACGTCTCTTATACTAGATCAAGTATATTGTGGCATTCCAAGCAACATTGCTTGCACCACATCTCCTTCATGTAATTCAGGCTTTTCGGTAGTACGTGCAGGTAACATTAACAATGCATTTGCTTGTTTGCAATTAAGCAATTTACTGCTTATTTGATTTCCAGTACTATAGGCACATGGTAATCCACGTGGTTCATTCCATTTTAGAATTGCTCGAGCATATTCGGGACGTGGATCCAAAGTATAGGACGACGTCAACTACAACGAATGTATACGTTAAATATTGTATCGTTTAACAATCCCCAACAAATACAAGCATTACATACTTTCACTTCCAGAATGGTAGGTACGGAATCATCTTTACACAAAAACTTGAGCGCAGGTAATGCGAATAAACGCATAGTAACAGTTGCAGACACTGGATTACCTGGTAAACAAAATAAATATCTTTCTCTACCTTCAAATATGCACGTTGCAAATGTTGTTGGTTTTCCAGGTTTCATGTTCACACGTGCTGTGCAAAAAATTATTAAAATTCTAATTAGAATGCATTATAAAAACAGGATAATATTATAAGCACAGTTATAACGTTATTAGTAGACTGCGGATCTTTATTCATTTATGGCTTCTAAAAATTTTCAAAAAATGCTAGAATATAAAATTCGACAGAGTTTAGTACGATCTTTTAATTGTTTCAGATCTACAAAGGCTATTACCACTAAAAACAAGATTTTATTTGATTCCACTTTCTTAAAATTCGTCTACAAAAATTGCAAATTGCATAAACACCCGTAGTCTAATTATTAGCATAGGTACCAAAATGTATTGTTGCACCGAAGTGGTGTTTAAGTATAGGTTTCAACATGTCCCTATCACCCATTGATACGGAACCAGTAGTAATAAGTACATCGACCTGGTTTAAAGCGTGTTTAATTTTTGATACCATAACAGCCTCCCTATATAATTAGTAGATACAATTAGAATAAGTTACAATTAGGGTTTTCTGTGTGTTCAATATATGTATTAATAAACTTACTCGTCTTGTGCAATACCCATGTCTACAGGATGAAAACCATTTTCCTTCAGTATCGTTAATAATGTAATTTTATTACTATCGTATACATGCCCTGGCATCAAAACTGTTCCAGGAGATTGTAATTCATCTCCAGTAGATAATACACCAACCTTAGGAAGATCAATGACTGATACTTCTTTATAACCACAAGCCGAGAGGAGGCCTAATTCGACTGCCCCAAGTTGTGTTCCTGCCTTTAAAATCAATTCTCCTTTTTTAATATCACATCCGATAGGTCTAAAACATGATTGAAACATGAAATTATTAGTTCTTAAATATCACAACTTCTAGCACACTTCTAGTCAGACAAGATAACAAAAAAGTGAATACCTAATATCTTGTCCACTCTTAACTTCAGTCATAATTTCAATTTCTTTTTCCTCTGTATTATCAGAAGTTCCTTCTATAAGTTTAGTGTCTTCTACTTGTACAACAGCTGTTGCATCTACAATGACACAGTTAAAGGAGAATAAAGATTCTTAAAATTTCAAAAACTATACAAACTATACAAGTTTTAATTTACCATTTGGAATTGAAGCACCTGTATTTACTCGAACGCATGTCCCAGGTTGGAGTTTAATTGCAGTAGCCTATAAATTCGTATATTTTAAATTTTAACACTGGCATTTCAATGATTTAGTAAAGAATATAGTATTATTACTTACAAGATCTCCGGCTTTGATCCCACTTAATACTTTTCTTTTCCCTTTCCCATCATTTGCCAACACTGCATAGCCGTCTTTAATAGATGCTCGAAACGGTGGTAAATCATACTTAGAATGTAAATCACTGTCCAATACTCTACCATATGCTTCTTCCACATTTACTACTGATACTGATTTCAATGGAGTAATGCATTTCCGTATCATTTTCTCAGCAAATTCTACAGACACCATTGGATACGGTGATTCTCTATGCCGTTCAACTATATTTCCTAAACACAACTATCAAAATTTGATTATGCATATTTCTAGTACAAAGAGTTGTCCTAATATTTTTTAATCTGAAAGTAATCTTACAGGTGTTTCAGCTTGACATTTATGTGCACAAACAGAAGAACTATTTTGTATATTGTTATGCGTATCTTTTACTTTCTTCCCATCGTCTCTCAGCAAATCTACTGCATGTGGTATAACAGGAAGAATTACGTCTAAGCATTCCTTAACTGCTTTCGGTGATCCAGGTAAATTTATAATTAGTGTTTTCCCTCGTATTCCACATATACCTCTTAACGATGTGCAATAGAAGATCATGAGTAATAGAATATAACTTTTATCTATATATAATCTTTCGTGTAAAATAAAAATACCTAGATAACATAGCCATTGGAGTAATTTTTAAACTGTTTATTAACATTGCTAGAGCAATACCAGGAGCTTCTTTTTTAATAATTTGTTTCGTAGCTTCGGGAGTAACATCTCTTTCAGAAAATCCAGTGCCGCCAGTCGTTAAAATAACATCCACTTGTTTGTCGTCGCTCCACTGTATCAGATTGCTCTACATATAAAAAACATTAATAGTCATTCAAGAAAATATAAAAAGAAACATTTGCAATTAAAGAATTTACCTTTATCATGTGTTCATTGTCTGGAATAATTTTTTGACAATAAACCTTTCCTCCAAGGATTTTTACAATTTCAGGACCGCTTTTGTCTTCGTTATTCTGCGTATAACAGCTATCGCTGACTATAAAAATATGTTATGTAACAGTGGAATGAAAAATTACTAATAAATGAATGTCGTGATTGCAGTTAATCATTAAAAAATTAACTATTATGTAGTTATTGCAGAAAAATAAATTCGATAATAACAAGGTACACAGAATTGATATTTAATCGTTACAAAAATATTACAAATAAGAAATACTTACTTGTCAATACTCCAAACTTTAGAGTTTCCATAATTTCATATAATTACTTTTACAGGCACACGAAAACAATTGTCAAGTAAACTAAAATATACAGCAGAAAATTTCTGAAATAAGAAAAACCATATTGAATTACAATTTCGGACAATACAAAATAGTAAACATACGAAAAATATAGAATTGAAAGTAATACATGTAACAATAAAATATTACCATATGTATAAATCTAATTGATATGAACATGAACTGATATGAATTGTGCGTATCTCTTTTTGAAGAGTGGTCATCATAAGTGATCATAAGATCGTATTTTTCATTGTTACCAACTATACAAGTATCGCCATGTTATCCAATGTTATCTCATATTTCGATTGTATTCCATTTTACGTATTTTCTCATTTCATTATAAATTTACAGGAAAATGTAATAATTTTTCAAGAACATAGCGAACAAAACATATTAACCCTTTGACAGTGAACAATACGTGTATGCGTCCATAATAAATACATATTTACATCTCAGAATATGTACTCAAATACGTTACTAACGAAAATTCCGTACATAACAAAATATAAGTAGTTAACAGCAACACGTTTCCTTTAATCGAACGCGTTATATAAATTTAAACTACAAATGAACTTGTTATTGTTTACATAGTAAGTGCGCATGCGCAAGAGCAGACACATTTTTCTGCAGCGCAGTGTCGTACACACGCACTTGTACATACAACGTATCCTTTCTGATACAATGTATATGTGTATGTTGTACAGTATTCCCTCTGTAGCGTCGCTCAATTCGCATAAAGCAACGCGACGCTGAAGAAGGTGAGGAAGGTTTCTCCTCGCTCTGATTGGCTAGCGACTTACCATGAAGATAGTTGAGGATCATTGAGGATTTTAGTGCTCAATAGTGCTGCCTGCGCCTATGCCATGAAAAGTACTTCATTTTGTACTCACAAACCTGCGCGCTACTGAATGCGCAATAGAGTGGTGGGGGTGGAAAACGCGATTACAGAGAAGCCGGAAAACGAGACGCCACGGAGGAAATGATATGCGTCTATGTGTGCGTGTGACAAATGCATGCACCATAGGAATCCGCTGCAGAGTGCAGTGCAGGCGTCTAAACGCTTCGTAGTTGGCAACGTGGTTGTGCAGTGCAGTTCTGAACATAAAAGAAGGAGTTCAAAGCTGAGTGAGTTTAGTTTAGTGTTACACACGAAGTTGCAGCAGCAACAGTAGTGTAACGGGAGGTGTGTTGCTATTGTAGATTCGAAGATTTAGGAGCGTGCATCAGTTCGTACGATTTTCTTCTACGATAAAATTCTCTCATACATCGCAGGGATATCTTTTCTAACGAGGTAACATATTTTATTTGTTTGTTTACGAGCGTTCTATTTACCTCGTGAAACATAGCACACTATTAATAGTCACCGAGTCAATTATTTTGGCCTACTTACGCACAAAAATCCAAGATGGGAGGCTCGACCACACACACCCTTTAACTCAGCCAATCAGCGTCCACGTTTCAACTCTTAAGGCTAACAACCTTTGACTTCCATTTTATTTATACGAACACAGTTGAGTGTAACCGGTTTTCTAAACAAATAATATTACCGCATTACATTCTATTGTTTTAAGAGATCTCGAACGTATTGGATACTTTACGTTTTACCAGTGAGCGCATTCAATTCAATTTACACACCGGACAATTCTTTACCAAAAATTTGTAACATTACTTCAAAAGACAATAATGTTGAAACATTTGAAATTTTACGTTTGCTAGCAAAAGAAAATTACGTAAATAGAAACACGTTTCTATGAACGTTGGTATTTACATGTCTTCTATATAAATAGATGCCATATGGAACAGTAGAAACTATACTATGGTATCGATATGTTCATAATTATAAATAGTACTTTCAATTGTTCATTTTTATTTACCTTATTTATGCGGTCAAGTTGTATACAGCGGTTCTCATTTGTAATTCGTACCTTTCTTACTGGTTCCCTTACGATAAAGGTTTTGTTTTCGAATGTTTCATTACGATTATTTTTATGGAACTTTTATTACACTTATTTCATATTGTTACATTCTTTTTATTTGTTCATTCTCGAATTCTTATATTTTTTTTTGCAACGCTCACTGCATTATTTTTGTAATACTTAGCTGATTTCCTATAAAATTTCTCAATAAAATTAATGACTAAAAACTTCGAAAGGAATTAGTGAAACGTTCTTTTAAATTTTAAATGTTCGAAGAGAGGGAGCATGTCTTTAGAAAATTTCCATCTTTTCCCTTTTATCCAGAAATACTAGGGACGCGTGGGTGGGTACACGAAAATTTCAGGTATTTACCTGATTTGTAAAACCCGTTTGCCAATCGCTAGCACAAATAAACCTTGTCGCGTCTGTTGTCTTTCTATCTCTTTCTCTCCTAATTCATACCATTCAGTTTTCTTGTTGAATGTACCGGTGATGTACTTATTCGGACATTACGTTAGCCCATTATTACGTGTCTTTCTAGTAAAAATACAGAAAGATCTTGTTTTTTAATCGAATTGCACAAGCAAGAATTTGAATACTCATATGTCGTTCGGGAACGCATATAATTTTACGCTTACAGTTGGAATTCCTTGTATCATTGCCGTCTACTTATTGCTTACAACAATTTCGTTTGGATCATGAATATTTTCTCTATCAAATCTACATTCATTTCGTATGCAAAAAAAATTGCAACGCATTCTCGGCAGTGTCATCATTCTCGACTTGCCACGACAAGATTCTCAGTGAGCTCCGAGTGAAATTTTTCAATAGTGAGACCTCATCTACATATATTATCCTATTGCAGTTCGTATAGGTCTACATTGATTTTCAGTAAGAAAACATCTCGTAACACAATACCAATGTATAATAGTAATCGGCTAATAAACGGCTGTTAGATGGTATGTATTTGTCTTGTCTTCTGAAGACTCTTATGTGCGTCATTCAGTTCGGCCTTTCTTGGGTTACGACTGTTAGTTGTTCTCGAAGTCAATACATATTATGATACGCAGTTTACCAGTTTTACTAACTAACTAACTACATAAATTAAATTTTTCGTTATCACACATCAACAATCCGAGATTATTTCTATTATCGTTATTATGTTTCTGTTTTCGTAAATGGGTCATTAAGCCGATAATAAAATGATAAATGGGTTGGAGGTGTGGCTGTTGCGTATTAATTTATCTTCAAGACTCCCGAAACTTCATATCTTATCGCGTGTCGTACATACGTGGTAGATAACGTCTAATTCCATTCAAAATGAGTGTTACGTGTTTGTTGTCACTATGAGTGAGTGCGTTAGCGATAAAATCAAAATTAACTTCTTACATTTGCTCGCTGTAATCAAGATAAAAAAGTATTTGTACCGAATTACATAGTTCAGACGTATTGCACTTCATTTTCATCGTAGAATAACATTGTTCGATATTTGAGATATCAGTTGAAAGCACTCAAGAAATAAAATGCTTAGAAGTTACCTGGACCTGCAGTAAGTTTTCGGCGACGTGGTCCATGTTCACGCGCGCTATCCTTTTCTAAATACGTTCGGTGCGGTCGACGGGGTCACAGAAAAATAGTTTCTACTATTGTTCTTCTATTGATCCCGTGATTCTTAACAGGATCGAAGAAACTAAGATTCGTATAGACAAATCGTAGACCAAATGTTAAAAAGTAAAACAAAAACATCGACGATACAAAACATGTTTACGCACACTGGTTTTACGTATTATTCTTCTGTATGTAAAAGTGGCGATGTCATTGTTTTTACAATACGCAAAAATTGTGATTTACATTTGAATTTATTCGGTGACCGCGAATTAATAAGGTTGGCTAATATGAAGAACAATGCAATGCACTTTGTAATACGCCGGATGGAGCATGCTGAAGCGTTGTTTCAATTTTGCCAGCTAATAAAGCCGGTTAAATATTGTTCAAACGATACCGTACATATAAAAAAAAACTTTCTTGCTATTGTTGAACAATAAATTATTTTTTAATCATTTGAGTTACAATAATAGTACTTCAAACTAAACGTGGACTGCGCACATGTCTCACTTGTAGTTTGATCTTTTTACAGTGCGTAGTGACATTATCAGTAACGTTATGAACTTATATAAGTCTGTAAATGTTTGTACACAGTGTCCCGTAGTGAGAACTGTTTTTAATTTACCAATTTAGTAAGATAATTGATTAGAAATATGAAAATTTTATTGTGTATTCAATAACAACCATTGCATAAAAACTAGATTTACGGTGCTGCCACGAAATACGCGATTTCGCTAACAATGAGTGAGTTTTAAATGAAGCCATATATTATTTCAATCTGCATAATTGAGGTGCACAATAGGTTGAGTTCAATGACCATACTCTCTGCCAGCCTGCTGACTATGTCAATAGATCAAAGTTAGATGTCTTGTTAGAATTTTTAAATGGATTTTCAATCACTTTATGAAGCGATCAAAGTGTTAATCGTATAATTTTATTCAAAATTGGATCATATGGTGGGACGAATACATTAGCTTTTGGGTGTACATTTTCATGTACAAGACGTGTTTCCTCGTTCTTTTTACTGCTTACGATGATTATAGATGCTAAACTGCCAATATAAGATATAACACACATAATTGGAGCGCAAACTGTGTTATTTACGATGAATATAATAAACATTAGTAACATCATGTCCTTCGGGTTAGAGACCGCTGTAACTTTTTCTACATAAAGATGCAGCAGTCATTAGGTTATTAAAGTTATTAAAAGATATGAAGATGCAGAACTCTCTCTCTCGCGGCAATAAAAATTAGAACGAGAGTTAATAAAACATCGTTTTATGTCCAATTGAGTACGCCTTTTAACGGATGAATAGTTTTTTGATGAACTTTGATAAAGAGAATTTTCACGGTCATCTTTAGTTTACACATATTAGTTTCTGTTCCCTTCTTCCAGGAATCATTAATATTTCTGAATTACCATACAAAGCACATGATTTTGACGTATATTTTCATTTTTCCTTTGCAACCTGTCTTTTAAATTAGTGTTTTGGTTTGAAAAAGTAGAAGTTTATTCCCCGCTTTATTTATTTTTTACTCTTATCTTGTCGACGTAGTATCGCATTTGTTTACAAATGGTTAGAATATTCATTAATAGCATTTGCAGTTAATAATAGCCGCACCTCATCGATTCTACGAAATGAGTACCTCATTTCCTCACAGAGATAGCATTATCTTGTTTACGTATCGACGAGCTGGAGATAAAATAGACGATTGTATTATAACAATATATAATACAACAAACAAGCTTTTCATTGTTTGAATCAGCAAATCTTGACAAACGGTTGCAAAACTGCATCCGCATCGATACGAACTTTGTAACTTTCCATTGAAAAACAGTTAAAGCGAGTTTATTGAATGAGATACAACAGTATTGGGAAGTACGTGTTTGCATATATGTAAACAGGAAAATTGTAGTTTCCGGTAGTCGTCGGCTTAGGAATGTGTTTCAATTGGAATTTGTAATTCGATGTTCTTTCCGTTACACACGCCGCACTTCTAGCAATCGGATAGCCGATCAAAGGAAAAAATAGAGTATTGGTCGTATTTCGTAACTAGTACACACTGCGTTACTGCAAACAGCGAAAACGAAATGCCATAGTGGAGCAGGGGAAGTAGGCTAGTTGACCTTACTTAAGAAGCCGCACAATTGCAGCGCGCATAGGTACATAGATACGCGAATGCTATTTAAACAGTTACGATACGTTGAAAATATCAATTTCTGTTAACCCTAATACTGTGGCCTCCTTTCTAACACGTCGACCGCTTGAACAAACTTCTTTTATGCTTAATGTTAACTGCAATACGTTACGCGGGGTGCAGAATTTTAATGGGAACAACCGAGTATTTCGCTTATTTATTCTATTATGGAAAAAAATGCTCACAGCAAAATTCGCTGTTTTACGAGTTATTTTGTTTACGAGGTCTCAAGGTTATCGGCTTCTTTCTAAATAGAAGCATTTTAAGCATTATTTTGTAGCAATTCGTATCTGAAGGATAGAAATAACACTCGAAGTTGTACGTAAACCATACTTCGCAGCCTATCTCGAAAACAATTTAGCATAATTCGAACGTTTGAGTGTACAACTTATTTTCTGTTATCTTTGTTCAAGAAAACAGGCTTTTTTGAAAATTATTTGTTTAAAAGGCATCAATCTTTAATTCTGCAGGCTGTTTTTCACTTCTGCGCAAAAAAGGCGGCGGTTAGAGAAAAAGTTTGACATTGTATCTAAATTTCATAAAAATCGAGAGAACCACTTAGCGCTCCTTATTGAATTGACTTGAAAGTTTAATCTAACAACTTACCAAACTTTTATAGAAGTGAAAGGAATTACTTGATTATAGTGAGTTGGGAACCGCTGCCCTAAAGTAAAAGTGCTGCAGACCAGAACACGTTTTAGGTCTGGAAACGAGGTTCAGACAAAGCTACACATCGTTCAGTTTAGGTGAGGTTTACACATCATTCTATAAGAGGACTATACCATAATCTGGAACCATATAACACGTATATTGGAATTTCTAAAGAATTTTTAAACTCGAATTCTTGAGCTTGATGTGCTTGAAAGTAGCTCAATCGTGAGAGACAAGAATGTGCATAGTTCAAGGTGCATTATAAGCTGACGGCATTATTAAAGTGGTTCGGCCATTCGTTTCTGTTTGAGTGACCATTTTTATGACAATCTCGATCTTGATCAAGAAGGATTATTTAATAATTACATAAATAGTGTAAACCTATTCAACAGTTAATCGTGTCGTGTACTATTTGGTTGGCAGGAAAGTAATTTTTTTATTCAAGCAATGAACTTTCACCAGTAAGATATTTTCCCTTTTGTTCGATGATCTTTTGCCAAAAAGAATAAATAAGAAAATATTTTATTGATTAAAAGTTCATCGTTTGAACAAAAAATTCGGTTTTATTTCACCTTAAAATACCGAAATTACTTTCTTGTCGATATTAAAGTAGTTGGGACAGTAACTACGATATTGTGAAATCGGAACACATAAAACAAAGTGTAATTAATACTGTTATCTGTATGTTTGACATTTCCTCCGATGCTTCGATGTTTCGTAAATGAAGTGTGTAATCGTTGCATGTATAAACATGCCATTTGTATTATCGGACAGACTAGAAGAAAATACTGACGGAGTCTTATCAACGAGTGTTGTGTGCGAAATATGATAATTCATGTATCAATCACAAATCACAATTGTGTACAGCAAGTTCGAGGAAAATGTTCCAAGTATTTTCCTCAAATTTTCATTTATATCTTTACTGGACTTGCGAATCTTTATGCATTTATAGCGAAATTGAGTAAATGAAATTCAATGTTTTTGGAACATTTTAAAAACTAAAGATGTCAATATATGATTTCTCCTCTGTTAAAATCATTGCGGGAAGAAATAACATTCAATTCCGTTTCTACTTCTTGCAATCGTGCAGACAATTTTTATTTTACATAAAGTATAGGATTGTTGAAAGATTTCGAACATCGAATTTCCATTTAAGCACCAACGGTTGTAGAATTCAAGAACTTTCATGTGAAATATAAACAAAATATTGTAGATACTTATAAAAAGGAAAGCTACAGCTACTAAACGAAGAAATTGGTTTGCATGCTTTCAAAATTCAAGTGTTTTGCAAATTCTAATTGACATCGAAGATGTCAATATATGATTTCTTCTCTATTAAAATCAATTCAGTTTCTATTTCTTGCAATCGACAATTTTTATTTTGCATAAAGATCCGCAGTCTAATCAATTCCTAGCATAATGGGGGAAGTACAGGATTGTTGAAAAATGTAGGACATCGAATTTCATCGAAGACCAAAGAACTTATGTAAAATGTAAACAAATTATTGTAGACATTTATAAAAAGGAAAACTGGAGCTACTAAACGGAGAAACAGGTTTGCATGTTTTTGAAATACAAATGTTTTCCTCGAAAAACTAGATCATGCATCAAAGTCTCGAGTCACCGATGCAGATTCTAATTCTATTTTGGTTCCCGCAACATATGTACTTTCTGAAAGCGACAACTTCATAAACTTGCAGCGTAATGATTGCACAGATGCTAGATCCGCGATAGACATTGTGCTACAGTGCAGGCAGTGGCAAAGCGCGCGCGCGCGCTGTTCGAATGTGCAGAAAGATCGAGTAATTGTTTGCGAAAATTATTACCGCTCATCCAGCCAGACGAACACTGTCCAAAGTCCAAGGTTACATAAGAGAAGCGTACAAGCGGTAATTCAGTCTTGTCCGCAAGTGAGAAGACCCCTTACGCGGTTTTGTCCCCCTTCACGCGTCCTATTATATTTTCACTGTGCTTATATTACGTGCCCTTGCTCGTACACGCATGATGCAGCATGTGTAAAATTCGTGTGAACAAAGAAACGATAACTTGAAGCGGGGTAAGGCTATACCGTGATTGGTACCATCGAAATCCCGTAGGTTCAGTGTTTACGAGGCTTTACTTTGTTTTCGTACTCGACAATGCTTATGCAGTTTCCAATTTTGTTTGGAAAGCGCCACTGCAAATCAAAGTGAAACGAAGTATTGTGAAATTTATTGTGTAACTATTGCACGGGTCGAAGCGGCTGGCTTCGGTCTTTTGTACCACAATGACGCGTATTATTATAATTTAGTTGATTGTCATCCTTTAAATCGCATACACGATATCGAATTGAAGTGTTCGTTTGAACATTACTTTTGTTCCTCTAACTTGTATTATTACATATTAACTTGTCAACAACAATTAATTGGGTTTTGTTGATTTCAGAGTTGTAATCAATAGTCTACGAAATGGCGGAAGCTCACGCAGCTGTAGCATTTAGTTTCTCCATCACTCACGAGGGATGGGATGTCAATTTTGATAGAGAAGTCCTAAATTTGGTATGGCAGTCGGGTGTCCGTTCCTGGAAGAAAAGATTCTTTAAGTCTCTTGTGAGTACCGAGAACGCCTAATTAATTCCTTATTATTATTATTAGAGGAAATAATATTATGCATATTAATTTTAGAACAACTTGAAAAGCGGCGTGTATCCTGCCTCTTTGCGCAGCTTATGGATTACCATAATTTTGGTGACTATGATACATTTCCTGGGTTACAGGATACCTTATGATCTTATTGGGAAAACTGTACCGTATTTATCAGGGTAAGTTCGATGAAGTACAGGCTGGCAACATAACTTGATCACTCTGAACATCTCATTGATCTTTCATGATAGAAAAGAACGATGAAGGAAAATATTATGGTTAGCAATCAATTCTTCTCAAGGTGATATTTTCGAGATTTCAGTGTTTAAAAATAATGTTTCCTTGTTACATTTTCTCCTATCATCGTAATGGTTCTGGTAATTACTGTGCATTTATTTATCTTTTTCTTTTTAATAGGTCGTCGATATTAGCGCACTTAGCAGGATCATGTGCTGTTGGACTCCTTTTATGGTTGGTAGCGATATACGCAATGCGGTACACCTTGAAATTATTACTTATGTACAAAGGTTGGATGTACGAGTCAAGGGGAAAAGGAACTAAACTTTCAAAAGCTACCAGAATATGGACTTACTTAGTGAAGTTGTTCATTATGTGGCACAAGCCTATGTTGTACAGTTTTCAAGGATCTCTACCACGACTTCCATTGCCATCAGTGGCAGACACCATGAAACGAGTAAGATCATAAGTTTGTTTATAACTCTGTGGACCTTTATGCGTAATAAAAATTGTCTGCATCGATTGCAAGGAGTAGAAACTAAACGGAAAGTTATTTAATCCCTTAATGATTTTAGTAGAGGAGAAATCATACATTAATGTCTTCAATTTTAAAAATTTTCCAATAATTTTGAATTTCGTTGCTATAAATGCATGAAGATCCACAGTCTGCACTTGTTGAGTGTGAATCACTGTGAAAAAATAATTATTTCATAAATTGCACAGTACCTTCGAAGCGTGCGACCATTATTGGACGACAAAAATTACGCCCGAATGGAAACGCTGGCTAACGAATTCCAAAAAGGCATTGGCGTGAAGCTTCAGCGTTATCTGATACTGAAATCTTGGTGGGCCACCAACTACGTTTCTGACTGGTGGGAAGAATACGTTTACTTGCGTGGACGATCTCCTATTATGGTGAACTCAAACTTCTATGGCATCGATGCCATTCTCATGCATCCTACTACCGTGCAAACTGCGCGTGCTGCAAACGTTATTTATTCATGTTTGCAATTCAGACGTCTGATTGAACGGCAAGAACTAGAACCGGTTTGTAGATAAATATGTTTCACTACGTACTAGAACATTGTTTGATTCCCAGCATCTGTTAAATTATGTAGCATTCAGTGACATTTTATTTTTTATAATATAATGGAGATACATCAGCGAAATGTTACATATTAACATACTATAGTATATGCGTGATATAAATGCAAATATATTTTATTTCGGTTTCAGATATTAATTCAAGGCTTGGTGCCCTTGTGCTCATGGCAATATGAAAGATTATTCAATACCACACGAATACCGGGACGTGAAACAGACAAACTCGTTCATTATCAAGATTCTAAGCACGTTGTGGTATATCATAAGGGCAGATACTTCAAAGTTCCTATTTATCATAAAAACCGAATTCTGTTACCTTGTGAAATCGAAATGTAAGTCAACTATGATCCCATGTCTTTCTACAGAACAATTTTAATATAACTACCTACATTTTAGTCGGTTTCATTCGCTCTTGGTGCAAACATGATATCCCGTGAAGGAGAATTAAATATCTCCCTCGATTTCACTGTTGCGAACGGTAAAACATGTTTAAGCACGATTAATAGTCTTGTTTAAATAGTTTCTATACGTACCTTGAATTTATTTCATTATTAGACATTTGTTTGTATTATATTGTTCTGATTTGCTTCGTATTCATTTTTATTTTCCTTCAGCTTGAAAGTATGTTCGAAAAATCGAGAGCACAGAGTTGTACAAATTTTTAACGCACATTTATGTACTCTATTATTTGTTGTTAGCGCATCCATTTTTATAGATGTGATTATACATTATGTGTTATATATACAACTTTATAAATTATACTGTATAAACAAATCATATATATTACAGACAAATGCAGCAAATTCTAGATGATAAGTCTGAGCCATTGGTAGGAGAAGAAAGATTGGCTGCACTAACAGCAGGAGAAAGAACTACGTGGGCAGTAGCTAGAGAAGAATATTTCGTGAAAGGAGTAAATAAAACGTCCTTGGATCTCATCGAAAAAGCAGCATTTGTAGTTGTATTAGATGATGTACCATACTTATATGATCCAGTAAGTGACATACTAAACATTGTAAAAAATTTACTCTCCATATTATTAGTGTATATTGTGTGAATTGTTTTTGTATTACT
Organism: Lasioglossum oenotherae; assembly: GCA_028455765.1. Lineage (NCBI taxonomy): Eukaryota > Metazoa > Arthropoda > Insecta > Hymenoptera > Halictidae > Lasioglossum > Lasioglossum oenotherae. The sequence continues at coordinate 2,759,670 of CM052283.1, read as the reverse complement.
AGGCAGATCCAGATAAATTAGATCAATATGGTCGCATTCTATTACACGGTAAAGGATACAATAGATGGTTCGACAAATCTTTTACTTTGTGTATCGGCACCAATGGCAGGGTAAGTAATATTATTTTGACTGAATTAACTACAATGCAACATAGAATTATTAAATATCGAATTGTCTTACAGACTGGTTTCAATGCCGAACATTCATGGTGAGTTCTTTTACATTCAAATATAAAAGAAAGTTTATATAAATTATAAATTAACTTAACGTATATATTAGGTGAAGTAAAATATAAACTGTAGTCTGATAATATAAAAACGAAAACGATGCATAAGACAAGAAGATGGTTAAAAAACAGTCATTTCACAGTGATATATAGTTTCTTTGAGAATTTTTCAAACACCTTTATTATACAATCATAGTATAAATAAACATTAATAATAGTAATATGCACGTTGATAAAGGAAATGAAGTACTATAAAATCATAATAAATTGCATTGAAATCGATATATATATAATGAGTAGGGCAGATGCTGCAGTGATGTCACATTTGTGGGAGTACATCATGTCTCAGGATACCAACGCTAAACAGTAAGATCCTAAGTTCACAGCTTCTGAACGTACTGAACTGTTCACGGTTTCTTCTGCTTTCTTTGGCTTATCTACTCTCTCTAAGAAGGCCCACTGCAACATATTAACTACTAGTTCAACGAAAATCACGATCTTCAAAGAGTATATTTCATTTTGACTGGTATAAATGAGCAAAAATAAGTATACTACACATATATGATGCATTTATGATAGCCAGAAGATTACCTTTTGGAACTTCTGTTTATTGTATCAAGTATGCCTACGTAATATTTTCTATATATACACATAATAATTTTCCACCAACATGTGAAACAAGATATTTCTTTGAAGATTCAAATTGATATCTGCCATCTCTTTGTTTTATTTCTACATGTTATTGTTGATGACTTTGTTCATCTATTGTACATGATTTCTCTTCTATGTGGAAGGTTAAATAATTCTGTTTATAATGTGCTTGTTAGGGCTGATGCTCCTATAATGGGATCTCTATGGGAATATGTAATCGGTAATGAGGTGAACATGGGGTAATTTTTTTCTCTTATATTTCTTATGTTATACTACTAACCTCTTCTTTAAATATAATCGTTCATTTCAAACTAACCCCTGCATCATAACTCATTTCGCTTCTGTAATTTAATGTGTACATAACATATCATATGTTATATAATAACAAATAATAATCGAGTATATATGTACACATTTACATGTATATCAAATTTCCAGTAATGAATTACTTAATAACGCTTTACATAATTTCTAGAGTGTCAATCTCTCAAAGTAAATTGCTGTAATACATTATATAGGAATTTGATGTAGAATTTAATATTGTTTTAAAATATCATTAAATTAATATGAAATTTTATATATGTAGGATAATTGCTTTTCGTAACACATGAATCAGAATTAACCCTTTGCACTCCGAATTATTTTTCAATTTTGTTGCCAACAACCCTTACTACTTTAAGTGTTTTAAACAATTTTGTTTTATATTAGATGTAACTCTCAAACTTTGTTGTAATTTCTATTTGTGGAAGTTATATTTGGTTTTAACTAAAAAAACAAGACAATAAATAACCAAATACATATAAAAACCCATTTTATTGACATTTTTCTCTCTGATGTCGAGTCTCACTCGACAAAGGAGTGCAAAAGGTTAAGTAAGATTCGCTAATACTCTGTTAAACATAAAAATACGTATATGTGTGTACATGTATATAATTCATCAGATTATCGTACTTATTCTAAAGAATTTGTTCAAATACATTACAGATATGCTGAAGATGGGCATAACATAGGTAAACCAGAATTTACACCTCCGTCGCCGACACGACTACAGTGGGACTTAACTTCAAAGTGCATAGATACTATTGAAGAGTCGCTTCAAGTAATTATATATATATTGAAAATATCTTTTCGAATACCTTAACAAAGATTATAAATTAAAAAGTTAGAAACCAGTTGCAAGTAATACTTCAGATTCAAAATATATTAAAGTTTGGATGAAAATGTAATGAACTTTCGTTAGCATGCAACAGTTAATTTCAGTGTAACCGTTGCCTTCGATTGTCTACAACAAATTTTCATTTGCTAGGTTGTTCAGAAGTTATTAACCGATGTTGAGCTACGCATTTACGTGCATGATGCATACGGCAAAGGTTTTATGAAAATCAATTCAATGTCACCTGATGCATACATACAAATGGCACTTCAATTGGCGTACTTCCGTGATTCTAATAAATTTAACTTAACGTACGAGGCTTCCATGACTAGATTGTTCCGCGAAGGAAGAACTGAAACAGTCAGACCGTGTACAATTGAATCTACCGAGTGGGTGAAAGCGATGCACGACGAAGATGCAACCGTAAGTAACGGAAATATGCAGTATTTTCGTGTAAAAGAATATATATATATATTTTTTTTTTGTGTGTTGTCGACAACATATCCAGGAAAAATGTTTTATTGCAGGTAGAGCATAAGTACAAATTATTGATAGCTGCGGCAAATCAACATCAAAAAGGTTATCAAGATGCCATGAGTGGCAGTGGAATTGATAGACATCTATTTTGTTTATACGTCGTATCCAAATATTTAGAAGTAGACTCGCCTTTCCTGAAGGTAGTATTCTTTAACAGCAGATTTGTATGATATTAATCGAATGAGACACATTTCTAACCATTTTCCTTTCCAGGAAGTTTTAAGTGAGACGTGGAAATTATCCACTTCGCAGACACCGCACGGTCAAACGTCGCTGATAGATTTGAAGAAGCATCCAAATTGTATTTCTGCTGGAGGTGGTTTTGGGCCCGTGGCTGATGATGGCTACGGTGTGTCCTACATCATTGCTGGAGAGAACGTTATATTTTTCCACATCTCCTGCAAACTTAGCTCCCCGCAAACCGTAAGCACATATAATTCACTATCTGCATTGTTTGTATTACTGTGCAAAATTTCAATATAATTACGCGCATTTTCAGAATGCTGCCCGATTCGCAAAACAAATAGAAAAAGCACTAGGTGATATGAAGGACTTATTCATTGAAAGGCAGAAGTTACAACGCGACAAAAAGAACGGATCTTTGTAATTACTGTACAAGAAGGCACGAAAGAACATTAACAGGAACGAACCAACGAAATGACGTTGGATACTTTTTCTCAAAACGTAACAATAGTTTACTCTATTTATAGAATTGGAGAATGCACATTTTTCGAACATTCGCCTATATAAGTCCTACATGGACACGTAAAAAGTACAAACTAAACAATGAACTGCATCATTTTCAAAAGGAGAAGTTTCGATATAAATTTACTTACAATACTTATATAAACTTTATAAAGAGGCATGTATATGCATCTCCTATTTTTTGATACTATAAGAGCTATATTGAAGATTAAACGAGGAAAGGTTGTCAATTATATAGCTCTTAGAAATATTCGATAAAGAAAAAGATTTATATCAATTTATTATCTGAATGCCTCTAGCTCTCAGATATTTTACTCAACTGTTAGTTTATTCTTATTTACTCTTAATCAAATGTAAAAAGAAAAGTAGGTAAAATATTTGCAGTTTTTAATATTATTTCACATACTTATCATCAATCTTTTCTATTCATTAGAACAGTAGATCATTTAATATAATAATCAATATTTGTGCGAAGTGATCAATATTTTTAGTTCTTATTGAAATGAATCGATCCATTACAATTAATTTCATTTTACAACATAGATTCAAAACGAAATATTTTCAAGCTTAATATTTTATATAATACTTTATATTTACAACATCAAATGCTATACTTTCCGAATTATTGAAATGAATCTCACAATAATTCACAAAACAATTCTTTTTTATAAGAAACTTATGAATTTACAAATTTTATGTTAATGAGGCAGCACTTTATAATACAACGTGATCGTGTTAGTATTTAGTATACAATTATGTTAACTAATATGCCATAAATCAATATCTGCAACCTATCAATGCAAAGTTTTAATGTTATAGATAGTTTTGTACATGTAATGTATTACTCCTTTATATATATTATCTTTATTAAAATTATATTTCCAGGTATTGGTGCTTTTACACTTTTATTAATGGTATTTTAGATAAGCATTACATATTTAGGTTCCTATGTCGTCAAACAGAAGAGATAGTGTTGTAAAGGGTAATCATACGATTATATAAAAATTGTAAATATGTTAAACTGACAGTAATAGAATATCTTTCAAATGAGAAGGAAATACTACAAGTTCGATCATGTTTAGAACCTTCAAAGTTAGGGTCTTCCAAATTTTTGAATTGTTTAAATATTGTACTTACACGTTGTAAGAAATGTTATAATGAAATAAGTGAATATACTTTTTACGCACTATAAATAACTACTACTATCTTTAATATTATTGCACTACTACTGAATTTCGTGTCACCTCCTTTAGAAATCACAATTGACCGCTTCTGAACTACACATTGCGATGTTGAAGCGTCAGTTTGTGTAGAAAAAACCCTTGTAATTGCATATACGTGAAATGCGGATCTAGCGATGTGTGCGTGTGTGCCACCACACTCTCGGGCACGCGGCACTCTTGTGAGCACTCTCATATACTCTCCGTTAATAATTCCATTCAGTGCTTTAAAAATGATTGAACTCTGCGATACATTAAAACATTAATACTAAAATACCCCACGAGAGAAGTACAGTGTGTAAAAACCTGTTTGCGCTCGTTACTGCGCATCTTCGCCTTGATTGGTGGGTTTCCAATGCACAGCGCATGCGCGCAGTGCCAATGCACAGCGCATGCGCGCAGTGGCAGTTAAGCGACGCCACGCGCTGCATACTGCCTCATTCGTAATCGTACCGGGTGTCTCTTTGTTCCGTGCGCGTCGAGTATTTGCTTTCGCTGTTTCATTCACATTTAGATTGTGAATTTTTTGCCAAAAAATGGAAGATCAAATTGCTGGACCATCGGGCGAATCTACGGTAAAAAAAAATCCGAAAGGAAAGGTAAGCTTGCATTATACATAATTATCTATCATGCATTTCGCAACTGTAAGCTCGTTTCTTTTTTCAAACATCATAGTTTTTACTAAATAGACTTTTCTGTTTCTAGTTCGTCGGGTCTGACCAAAAACGTATTATCGTCAATTTACACAAGACGATTAAACAAGAAACTCCCTCGATAACATATAATGCAATTATTGACAAGTTATCGAGGGAAACGGGAATCGGAAAAAGAACGATTTCCAACACATTGTCGGAATACAAGAATACCGGAACCGTGACATCGCCAAATAAAAAGAAACCACGCCTTAATATATTAGAAAAAACATCAAGTGCCGATGTTTTGGCGATAAGAAAGAAAGTTCACGATTTTTGGCTGCGGAAAGAAATTCCTAATTTAAAGAAAATTTTGAAGGCGGTGAACGATGACGAAAATTTACCGTCCTTTAAGGAAACAACACTGAATCGATTGTTGCATCGAATGGAATTTAAGTACGTGGTGCGGAAACGCAACAGCGCGTTTTTAGATCAACCGCACATTATCTCCTGGCGGCAACGGTAAGGAAAAGTCTACATTCGAAAATGTTTTTTCCAAAAAAATCAGTTTCTTATAATAATTTATCTTTTACTACATTGTAGATACATCGAGCAGATACAAAAGTTTCGGGCAGAAGGACGTCCTATATACTATCTCGACGAGACATGGTATAATGGGGTCGACACAAGCGTTACCTGTCCGAGGAACGCCGCTGAAAGGGGCCTCAGCACAGGCATACCTGCTCCTAAGGGAAAAGGCAAGCGGCTTATTATTGCTCACGTCGGGTCAAAGGACGGATTTGTACCTGGGGCCCTCCTTTGTTTCATGGCCAAGAACAAGAAGGGTGACTATCACCAAGAGATGAACGGGGATTTATTTTTCCAATGGTTTCGCGAATTTTTGCCCATGTTAGCGGATGGGGCAGTCATCGTGATGGACAATGCTTCTTACCACAGTGTAAAAAAGGAAAAATATCCTACTTACAAGTGGAACAAAAGCGACATTATCACGTGGCTGGAGGGTAAGGGGGAAGTCGTAAATCCAAAATATGTAAAAACTCGTTTGCTGGATTTAGTTGCAAAATATAAGAAGGAAACTGATTATGTTATTGACAGCTACGCAAATGAACGTGGATATACGGTTTTACGCCTTCCTCCTTACCATTGCGAACTGAACCCCATTGAGCTAATATTGGCAAAAATAAAAGCATATATTCGAGCACGTAATGTATCATACAAGTTGGACGATGTCCGCCAACTTGTAGATGCAGCCATTGCAAATGTAACTCCGCGGAATTGGAAAGATTGTATTGCCCATTCAATAAAGGAGGAACAACGGTTTTTCGAAATTGATGACAACGCAGATTCAATTTTAGAAGCCTGCCCCGACTGGTCGAACTCGTCTGATGACTCGGACATCGACGTGAGCGAATAATAAACATTTGTAAATAGTTGTATATAGTTGTAAGTTATTTTGTAAATAGTTGTAAGTTATTCTGTAAATAGTTGTAAGTTATTTTGTAAATAGTTGTATATAAGTGTAAATTATTTTGCAAATAGTTATGTTTTTTATTTATTGAAATAAAAAAAATTATAATATAAAAAAATATAAAAATTTAATAAAATGTATAAATATATAATTAAATTAACTATCTAATTTATTACGCCTACTAAAAGTCACGATTTCCTATTCCTTATAATACCTTGTTAATCCGTTTCAATCCCGTACACGGCGTACGTGAATGACTCGCAGCCGAGACAGTGAGGAGTGGGAGTTAAGAGGTTCGCTGCGCCGTCCGCGATCACTCAAGCTGCGCGAAACGCTGTACTTCTCTCGTGGGGTATACTTTCGAAAGGAAATGAGAGTGCTCACGCCCGAGGTTTGGCCGTGCCACTTTTGTCTCCACATCATGTTTAGCCTGGAACAGCTCCTACCTTAATAAAGCTTATTACTGTGTGCCACATGTTGGCTACATTCCGGTCTACTAGAGAAATGACAACGGCCCGGTAATAAATTAATAATTGTAAACTAAAAAAGAAATTACTGAAAAACTACCAGATGATCGATTTCACCATAAAGTCATTCCAAGGGTAAAATTCGCGAGAATGTAAGAGAAATTTCTGGATCTTCGAATGTTTTCCCGTAGGAAACGTTTCACGACTCGGATACTACTACTTTATCGTAGGGGCACTTTTATTCAAAAGAAACACGAGAGCACATGGATAAAACAATAGAATTCCATCGTCAGCTCGATCAATATTGACTCGATAAAATTTTATCGAATTGTTTCAATTTTCGCTCGACGTGATTGTCGATTTTTAATATTTGTAAGAAATGTAAGAAATAGAACAATAAAAACTGTTGTTTATTGACACTACTTGTTGGAGGGATGAGAAGCTGCGTTAGAGTCCTGAAATCAAAAAATAAAACAAAAGATATTAAAATCAATTTGTAAAATTCCATTGGGATATGAAAAGATTTTAATGAAAATACTATTTGAATGATTTTCGAAATAAAAAGTATAGGTAGTACAATTTTTTATTAATACTTTGAAAAGAAAATGTTCAATAATAAAGATTAATTATTAAGATATCTTAGTACTTACATTCTCTCCTCCTTGAAGAAGGCACGACACGTTGCCCTTGATCTCAGCTTTCGATGTCGTCTTTGGTCATCAAGGTATCATCCAGGTTGGCAGCTTCGAAGTATTCTGTACTCTTAGGGTTCTATAACAGAAAGAACAAATTCATTTCATTTTCTCGAATATTTCGGTGTTTCTTACGCCCTCTAGGATATATTCTGGCTCCATCCAGAGAAACAGAAGGCCACCGACGGCATTTTGTCGGTGAAGAAGACCACTGAGGTGATTCTCGTCGCGATGCATGAGAATGAGAATGCGAATTATCACGAAACCACATTCTCCGTCATATTTCAGACGGTGTTTTGGCACTATTTAGAACTTTTAGCGATGTGGTATTTCAGATCACTGTAAGTTCCACGTTATCCCCGCGGCCGGTCGCGCCCGCTTACTGGTCCCGCTCAGGGACTTGTCCACTAGCACAGGGACTGGCAGTCTTTAATAGTACATATCTCGTCGGTGCCTCGGGTACAAACAGGTACAAAGGATGTTCAATTCAAGATCCTCCAATATCATTGAGATTTTGGAAATTCTGATTGACAACGACAATTCATCTACGACATCACGGGCCAATCGTGGATTGGTTGCCGAGTATCTTTCGGATGGGATATAATGTAGAGATGCGATGCTTTGACAAGCTTTGTATCGTTCCTCGGTGATTGGACGATTGGACGTTGACAAACGCGATACGGTCTCGGCGACGAATCGCGTCGTAGTACCTTTTACGCAGCAGAATGCAAGTGGAATGGTTCAATGGTGTGTATCTACTAAATGTCCGAAGAACGTCGCTCTAGTACCAGAGAGATGTAAAAAGTGCATTTTCTTTTGATCGCACATACAGCTGCACACAGCTTGGCCAGTGTACCAATGTAACTGGCCTGTTTTCCTTTTGGCCGCGTCTTGATAGATGCGTGGCGGAGAGTCAGCTGTAAATAGTTACGGATACGTGACTGTACGTGACGAACAATGCATCGCTGGTGAAGGTCCCTGCGCCACCTTATTTTGACGCGAGAATCACCAACTGTCATCCGATCAACCAAGACCAAGACGGATCCCCGTAAAAAGGAATCGTCACAAAACAACGCGATCTACGATGGGGGCAGGACTCCTAATATCCCAGGTCGGAGCTGTCGCGATTCTTTAATCGACGCTGGGATATATATTTACGAGTCGAACGACGAGCTGCGTGTGGAAAGCTACAAGATCGGAGCCGACGTTCTCCCATCAAAATGGGAAACTGCTTCAAGCGTTCTGGTGGCAGTCAACAAGACGATACTACGTTGCTGAGCAACAACTCCGATCCTGTGCTGCCCGTTGGTTCGTCGCGGGAGGACCACGGACATTTAATACCTTACAATGTAATTCTCTCGTTTCTTCAATTGCCCTCTAATCCCGAACTACTGTCTATCGCGCGTCCCCGATTTCTCTTTGTTTTCACGATAGCGAAAACGATGTCAACACTTTTACGCGTTCGCTGTTCCAACAATTTTAGCTGTGTCATTCTCAGCTGAAAGATATTATCTATGCTAATAGGATTTATTCGTTTCCTAAAGGGGATATTAACCCTTTGATTTCGAGTCTGTCATTTGAAATAAACAATAATCTGGCTATATTTGTTGCAGGTAAAAGTTAAAGTGATGCTGTTCTGTCTCTTTGCATTTGTTAAGATGTCCAGATGTTGTTGATTAGGGAGATAGACTGAATTTTGCTGGAAGCCAGTTTGCTAATTGACCCTTTGACATTTATCGTCCGCATCTCGTAACATGGTGCTCGAGATGGCACAGTGGTGATGTAGTAGTGGTAACCTTCTCAGCGAACTATGTGACTCAACTATGTGCGTCTGACCAATCAGACAGTTTCTTCGCTAATTCCTTTTGCATTTACTCCAAGCACCATGTTATGACATGTGAACGATACACTGCCTATATGTATTGTTTAGTTTGTCCACCTGTAATCTGTAATTCTGGTATGATTCTTGTTCAGTATTCTTTATGATGTTATCTCATACAGTGAGTCCTTGACTTACACAGATTCGTTTTACATGAATTCTCAGAAGCAACTCAAAAAACCAATTCTGAACTGTGAAATTCGTTTTTTGATTGCCAGAATGTGAACTTTGTCGGTACATATGTGACAGAACCAAAAATGAGTGTTTGCTTGTGTACAGCATAGGCATTCAGCTATTTTTAAATGGTAAATTTTATGTGGAAAGTGCTGGAAAAAATTAACCATTTAAGTCGAGGACTTACCGTATACTGTGCATCTTGATGATCACTGTATCACTTGATTAACCCTTTTGTTTGAGCATTACATAGTCAAAGAGTTAATGGTTACACCTTTGATCATTTTGTTTCACTCTATAAAAGCAAGATTCTCATTGGTTCTGGACATTGCAGGAGTTGGTGAGCTCTTACTATCCACCGGGTGGTCAGCTGCAGTCAGTCACTTTAAACATAGGCTATGGAATTGGCATTGGCGTAACAGTGGGGCGAACAAACGAGCTTAGTTCGATGAGCCAAGAGGAGTTACGTGTACGAATTGAAAAACGTCTGGGACTGATTCAACATCTGCCTCTGCGCGAATACGATGGAGCCAAGAAGGAGGAATGCGTAATCTGTATGATGGAGTTGTTAACAGGCGAACAAGTGCGTTATATGCCGTGTATGCACACCTATCACGCGGCTTGCATCGACAGTTGGTTACAACGTTCGCTAACGTGCCCGTCGTGTATGGAACCATTAGACGCTGCCTTGATTAGCTCTTACTTTGATTATCCGACCACTTAACGCCGTAAAAGCAAGAAATTGGAGTAGCTAATCAGTAATCAAATTATACTATCATGGTAAAGAGTGCAACCGGGAAGAACCGTTAATATTATTATCGCATATAATGGCTTCCAAACTAGTGAAGGAGCCTTCTCTCGTTAATGGCCAATTATATTCGCCATTGTATTCAACGTATCCGCGCACGTGCTGAGTAATAATAATAACTTGTATCATAAAAGAGTTGCAAACGTCTTCTGCGTAGGTCATTCCCTCTTACAGGGTAATGTTCTCCAAGTGGATCATTGCAATAACGAATACGGTGTATTTACAGTCAAAAAGCAATCGCCATAGCTTATTAGTTGTTTTCTTTTCTTCTGTGGAATCTAAAATAGTTTTTCTGTTCTCCTACCGCTGATAAAATGTTCGATTTTACGCTCGACCGAATCGAGCTACCGAAAAAAAAGGATGTAAACGGTGTGTTTCGCTAAGGCTGTTTTTAAGTTTGAACAAAAGTACAGTACCTCTACTTGACCATCGTGGGTTCATCGAGTAGCGATAGACGATTAAATATATAAACACACGTTGTGAATATCGTGACCGATAACGATGTACTACCAGATATCACACTATCTATATTTTTAACTATAATTCCAATCGTTTCATATTTTCAGATACTAAAAACAAAAAACATATTTTCAGATTATAACTTTCGACGTACAAAGTCAATCTCGTTATTTTCAAATGCCGCATCTCTTGTTTAAACGTAGAGAGAAAGAGAAAGAGAAAGGGAGAGTGTGTGTGCGAGTGTATGTACGCGCGCGCGCGCGCGCGTGTGTGTGTGTGTGTATGTGTGTGAGAGAGAGAGAGAGAGAGAGAGAGAGAGAGAGAGAGCGTGAAACGCGTGAACTATCATTTCCTCGAGAATTGAATATAACGTGATTTCAAGAAACCTGGTTAAACCAAAAAACATTGGGAGTTGTTATTTTATATTTCAAATTGTAAACGTGTGTAAACCATGGGCTGCTTGGCATCGTACTTTTATGTTACTATATATGGGATATCGCCTGTATATTTTTTTCATAAATGTACACGTAACAAATTACACTGTAACCGTATCACTGAAATGTCTTTCTGTTCAATGATTACATTGAACGTGACTCGTGCGTAATGTTAGGATATATACACCTGTGTATCGGGTTGCTAGAGCTTCGAAACAGAAGCGTCAAAGTCATTGATTGGTCGATGGAACGTTTAATTCTTTAACATTGATCGTACGATTAGCGATGCTTAATTGTGAACGAGCGACAAACTTTATTTTTATAGAAATTGTACACAAAAGTCTGTATCTTTAAACTTTTGTATCGTTCGATCCAACCATATTATACTTCACCGTGATTTCAATCTTGTAAATGCGTGAAGAAAAATGGAGTTTAGACTTGGATTGGTTTGTAATTCGATCAAATTCGAATTTAAACTTATAACATTTTGCGTAAATGATCTATACAACTTAGAATTCGTGATAACAAGCAATCAGCCAATGTTCACTAATTTTCTTTTAGAGTCTACATTGCGGAATTCTTACAACAAAAGAAATCAATCGGTAATGTTTCTCGGATAAATCATGCATATGTATATGTTAATTCACGTTTGAACATTTCCCGCAGAGACAAGAATATTTTTCTGTTTTACCGAAGCTTCACGTGTAATATTGCTGATTTGTTTAAAGAGGAAAATGATGCTGTGACATAGTGATTTATTGACAAAATGCAAATATACGAATAGCGATTTAATACAAATATAAATATTTAGTAAGAGCTGTTGTATTTTCCACAACCTCCTATTCCTCTCTCACACCAAACATTATGTTCCATGATGTATAATAAATTATACTAAAGATTTTACTGAAAAGTTTTCACATAAGTTCATTAAGTTCTGTCTTACATTTTCCGATTCGTATTACTATAATTATAATTAACCCCTTGCCGTATTTTAACGAGTCACACTATAGTCATGAACATTTGAAACAAAGTCTAACAAATACAAACGAATTACGCCTTTCTTTTTAAATGAAATCAAATTTGATTCGTTTCTAATCAATATTTAAGAATTAAAATAAATGTAGCCATACAAAGAATATAAACTTTCTTTTTCTTCTATGACATTTTTGGAGACAAAGACGGAAACGTCTTAAATTAAAATATTAATTAAAAAATCATTGTAACTGTAAAGAAAATAATACGGCACAAGGGATTAAGCTCCGTAAACTTATGTTACTTCGTCAGAAAGTAATTTGAATAATAGTGCAATGTAATCACATTTAGTAATCATTTAGTAATGTAATCACAATTAGAAGGTTCAAATTTCCACGCCAATTCAGACAACGCCATCTAGGAGTTTGCGAATTAATTTTTCCTACTGTGTGTTCACTTCACGGTGAATTACACTGTGTGTGTGATCTTTTTGATCGCCCTGTATAGGCTGTATAAATGTGATATCTATATGCGTGTAAGTAGGCGGGTATTTACATAGGTGTGTACACGCCTATTACACAGTTTCAAGGTCAAACATCACATTTCTAGCAAACATCGGTAGCGCGATGTGTTATGACAGGAACGGTTGAGTCAGTTGAGTGTGGTCTTGTAATGTTTTCTTGAATTTCGAAACTGATTGTGCCGCAGCGATCGCGTGAACCTGCCAGTGGACGGGCACGGTACTGCGTAAATAAGAACAGTGTGTACCCGTTGTGCGTCGAGTTGACATGTGACCGGTTTAAAATTTCACGGTGATTTCCGTGTGCAACAATAATAAATTGTTTTTCTCGTCCTCCTACACAGCCGCCGCACAGTGTCGAGGCTGGCCAAGCTTTAGGTTATGTTGTGTTTAGATCGCAGCCCGTGTGGACACATTCTCAGTCGCAGCCGATACGTCGCGGACAGCCTTCCACGGAAAGGCATCAAAATATGAGAAAACATACGAGCGGTTCGCTCGTCGCAAGCCAATTAGACTACCATTTAACGACGTTCCGACGTCGTGTTCCGTCGCTCTAATTCAATATACGGACCAAGGTTTGCATTTTTTCAGTAATTGCATCCAACCAGTAGATGCATATACATACAAATGCGTAGATAATACTGCACACATATAGTCGCGTATACATATAGACACGGTGTGTACATCAGTGTATATGCAATCGCGCATCCAGAGCTGAATTTAGTCGCTTTCGATATTTCGTAATCTCGAGAATCGAAATGCTTTGCTGCTTGCATTGATCATCTCTACTTGTTGATGTTGACGATTAAATGCATCGTATAGTACGTTATTTCTCGAGGCTTTTATTTCTGTTTTTCTCTCGAATTTTTATCAGTTTCTATTTACCATAAGCTGTTTAACCATATGACATTGTTTTCGATGCCTAGTAACGAATGTGTTAATTACATTAGTTAAGTACTAAATGAAATGTTGATTTACTAGGTACACTAAGGCAGGGTGATGAACCTGGGACTGTCCCCATATGATGGTTTGGAGAAAGAGTCAACTTCCAACGGTGCTTTGGAAAATGGAAGCGGCGCTACCAAGAAATTGGCCAGAGGCATATCCAGAGCAACCGAAAATGCAGCTATCGTTTCCTATGCTCGTTCCCAGATAGGGTCACTGGATACTCCGGAGTTCACGTTTTCTCTTCCAGACCTAACCGTGTATCCAGGTACTTTACAAGTGACAAAATTCACGTTATACATATTTACTATAGTTAATGTAATAAAATATTGCTTTTAGATTCTTTTCGTCAATTTTTGGAGAAAGATCTGATCGAAGGAGGATGTTTGACTTCGTTGGAAGCTGCCGGTCGCTTGAATTGGTGGTGCGGTGGGAAAAATGGAAGCAACAGAGTCCTCTGGCCTTTGGCCACATCTGGAGATGGCAATTGCCTTCTACACGCAGCCTCTCTGGGCATGTGGGGCTTTCACGATAGACTTCTCACGTTGAGAGAAGCGTTGCATAATACTTTAGCCAAAGGGGAATACAGACACGCTTTGCTTAGAAGATGGAAGTGGCGGCAAATGGGCTTGAACGCTGTCGCAGGACTGTCCTACACAGATGCCGAATGGTTGACCGAATGGCAGACCATCGTAGACATGGCCTCTCCTATTTTTAGAAATCAGACAGCTACTTCTTATCAAAGTTTAGAGGAAGTATGTAACGTTTCTCTGTCTCCGATATAGTATTAGGTCTTCCCATAAATTGTGTCTTTTAAAGATCCTCTCGTACACTATTTTCTATATTATCTCATAATTTCTAAAACAGCGTCGAAGAATGAATGTCAAAACATTCATTTTTAGCATTGCGTGCTGTAGGAATTTAAAAAGGACAATACGATTAAACACGTCGTTTAAAAGATTTGCGACGTATTTGGAGAACATGTTTCGATTGCAAAACAGCGGCAAAGATGGTTTTCTAAATTTCAAAACTGAGTTTTCGATAAACCAAGATCGGGTCGTCCAACAACGCTTGATATTGAAGATCTAAAGTTCTATGATTAAAAGTAAATGTATTAAATTTCTACACTTAAAGCGTTAGAAAGCGAGACGATTTATGGGATGATCTAAGGTATTCCGACTGAATGATAAACTAACCGCGATGCAATGTTTTAGGTACATGTATTAGCGTTGGCTCATGCTTTGAAAAGGCCTATCATAGTTATAGCGGAGACCATGTTAAAGGACGCAGAGGGTGCAGCTTTAGCTCCAATTCCGTTTGGGGGCGTGTACCTCCCTCTAGAAGTACCTACGTCTCGTTGTCACAGAACTCCGTTGCTGCTAGCCTATCATTCTGCCCACTTTTCTCCCCTTGTGATCGTCGACGGATCGAGCGATTTTGAAGATCGTTGCAACGAAGGCGTCAACATACCTTTAGTCGATCCTGACACAGGACAATTGTTACCTGTCCTTTTCGCGGTAGATCCTGGACCCGATTGGGACTGGCATGGAGGGTCTCGCGACTTGATCGAGTGTCAACAAGATACGGTAACTTATCTTGCGATATACAGAGGAAATGTACTTGCATTCGTTCAAATATACTCATAGAATCTACTTCTGTTCAGATGGAGATCTTGTTGCGAGAGTATTTAGACTGTGAATATCAAAATTTTACTTCGGAGGAGATTGAGAGATTAGCCGACACCGATGGTTCATTTTCGAAAACAGCGAAGCAATTGTTGGGTGTTGCGAAACAATTTGGTTCAATTGGTAAATCCGTTAGCAAAAAATTATGGCCTACCACCAAGAGACCAAAGAGCCCGCCGACAACAGCGGGTGGACTTCCGTCAGAAGGTTTGCTATGTATAAGAATCAGAAGTAGACGTCATCAGTACGTGGATCAGATGCTTCAGAATTATCTTCAATGTGCTCACGCAAGGTTTTACATCATCTGGTTCTAAAGCAACATTAAACCCTCGAACGCCGACGTCTTAAGATAAAAAGTGTCCGCCTTCCGAGGGTTAAGTTGATGTACGTATTTTGTATTATAAATCGAATATGCTACAGGTACCTGCAGGATCATAAAGTAGACGATACTGGCAGCGAGTTAAATTATGGTGCGGGAAAGTCGAAATTTTATGCTGCCAGCGATCGAGGAAGTCACGCGAGTGTTAGCAAACTGTTGCCCACTAATCCAAACAAGGATCGCACGCTTTATCTTTCAAGGTATGTATAACTGTAGAATTCTGTCGATGATTGTGAATGCAATTTCTAACCAGCGTCGTTTGCAGGTCCACTTTTTACAAAGACCAAGCGTCATCCGAAAAACCGGGGCCAGAACGGTGGAACAACAGCAATAGTTTAGGGGTATGTGTTGAACGGGCGACTCATTCTAAGTCCGAAGTTGAGTAATTTGAGGATGATTTCAGGCTATTGTGAAAGAATGTCGGAACGGACAATGTCAATTCTTCGGTTCGGCAGAGAATGATTACTACTGTTCACAATGTTGGGCGAATCGACGTTACCGTTGAGGATTTCAACTCATCGGCGCATGACAATAATGACTCTTTAATATTGTTCGTATTAAATCATCTATAATCAGACTTAGACTTAACACTAGCCATTTTAAAGCGAAGTTCAAGAGAAATAATCGAATTGTCAGATGTTCTTCTTCCTGCTACATCGATTCATAGTTTTGTTTCTCGATCGAAATTGTTATTTTGATTACTCATTCATATTTGTGCCCATAATTATGAAAGTGGTCCAAGTAAAAGTTTAAAAAAATTAGTTTATCGTTTAGAATTTTTACGGTATTGTCAAAAATAAACCATTAGATAGTGCTTGTTGTTTCAACATTAGACTTAGACCACTTTCATAATTATGAGCACATTTGACTCTTTCAAAAGCATATCAGATGATCAGGGTTCAACTCTCTCTTTGACTAATATATATACACACACACACACTAAATGCCTTTCATGCGTAGCTTATACATCAGACCAGTCCCAAAAGAGATACGTATATTTTCGAGTAATGACGAATCAGTATTTTCACAAAGATATATATGTATATATAATAATTCATGGCGATGTTCTGTACGTGCCTTCTGTCGCGCAGAATTACTACAAATAACGAAAAAGAGGTGCAAACTCGATAATACTCGTTCTTCGATGCTGCGACGGGGATATCTGTTTTCCCTCGCGTCTACTTACCTCCACTGCTTTTAATATAATGCTTTGTATGAATTGATCGCGTTTCGCTTGATCACTTGCTTTTGTGAAATGGGATTATTTAGAGAAGTGCGATCCTGAAGTGTTAAAGTGATATTCAAATTGTTTAGTACGTATAATCTCGAGATGCCTGTTGGCAGTTAATTGTTTATGTAAAGCTGTGTGAAAAATAAAACCTATTTTTCTATCTCGTGCGCTATTTTGATTGTCTCTCTTATCTTTACTGATGGTCGATGATTATCCCTGCAAAATTTAAAGGGAACAATATTGGAATATTTTTTATTTGTATGTAAATGTTTCTTGTCGTTCTTCGTGTAAGAGATATTGCCTTGATCAGAACGAAAGAGAGAAAGAAAAGTTTATATCGTTTTATCACCGACGAGATATAGGAATAGACTTGACACCTAATGCATTTTGGTGTCCGTCGGTATCGGTGCGCTACCGCCCCATTTCCGTCGGTATCGGTGTGCTAACGCCCCGTTACCATTCAGTGTCAATATCCAATGTTACCGATAAAACAAAATTTTTGAGCATTTATTAGCACGAATAAAAAATTTTATACTCCATTCGCATTACGTGTATTTAATATGATTCTTAAATTGCCAAATACAGGAATAAAAATAAAGAGATTAAATTAAAGTTCAGCATAAAATTTTGAATAATGCATTAAAAAAACTTACAATGGATAGAAATAGAAACATTACAAATATTTTACAATGAAATGAAAAATATTTTTCATTTTTATTTTGATATTATAGGAATAGGATTCCTATATCTCGTTTGTGCTGACAGCTTTCTTAGTTGCTAGTGGTAGCACAGACGAGGTAAAAATTGAAAAAAAAATTAAAAAATTAAAATTGAAATTCTACGTAATTCCTAAACTCACCACTCTAAATTGTAGAGGGCATACGAAAACCTCTGGTTTTTTTGCACAGTCGGTAATTCATAGCGTGGACACGAAGTCCCATAAGATGATAGGTCTATCCTTATATCTCGTCGGTGATGAAACATAACATTTTTCAATGCTCTCCTGCTGAGATATGTCAATTCACAAGGACCAAATGAAAGCTAGAGGCTTTCACTTCACAGTAGAAAGAATACGATTCGGACATAATTATGATGTCATGCTGAAAATTGAAATCAAACAACAGTACCAGGTTATGGTTCAAATATCGCCGCGCTTTCAAATGTTCCCAATATCTCGTGTGCAGTCTCTTCGTCCTATTTTCGTAAAAAACAGAGATATCAAGTTATAGAATCGGCAACACTGTTCGTAGGTTGTAGTTGCAAATGGTTGCAAATTACACGTAAGTCCAAAGTTTTCAGGTTCCGTCAGGAGTTTCGCCTCCGGCGAATAAGAATTCTCCTGTACATGGATGTCCACATGTAGATTGAACGTTCAAATTTAATTTTTCAATTTCCACAGAGACAGAAAGACGCGGCAGGAAATGAACAAGAAATTAAACGGATGGAACCGAATCGACGAAAGATGGCAGATAATTAGGCACCTTAGCTTCCTCCACCGTGGTCCCATCACATCACAGCACAGGGGTCTATTTAGTCTATGGACGGTTGCTCAAGTTCATGTGTATATCCGAATGTGTGCGTGCGTGTCCTGGCTCGTGTCTTTCACCGTTTGAACCTCAAAGACTGTCCGTTTTTCATCGGAAGGATTTCAAACGGTTCGCGTGCGAACAGATTTTCGAACAGTATCAGCGGAGTATCGCATAGAGAAGCGACGATGACCGATCACAAAGTATACCTGGCAGTTCTGTCGGTCGGTCTGTCGATGCTATTGGGCCACGTAGCCGGCGCGAAGGTGCTGCAGATTCGTGGCATACCTACAACGAAGAGCTCGTTGTTCTCGTCGGATAAGGACTTCCAGTGTTTCGACGGGAGCCTGGTGATCCCGTTCGCGTGGGTGAATGATGACTATTGCGATTGTGCGGACGGTAGCGACGAGCCGGGTACGTCTGCCTGCGGCAATGGCATCTTCTATTGCGAGAACACCGGCCACAGAGCCCGCTACATACCCTCGACCTGGGTGAACGACGGCATTTGCGATTGCTGTGACACCTCCGACGAGTACAAGTCAGGTAAGGACTGTTCAAATAACTGTAATGAGCTGGGCAAAGAAGCTAGATTGGAGCAGGAAAAAGCAGAGGAATTGATGAAAGAGGGCAATAAGATCAGGACTGAGATGGTCTCCAAAGGCAAGCAATTGAAGAACGATTACCAGACCAACTTAGTAAAGCTCAGAGCCGACTTCGAAGAAGCAGCTCTCCTCAAGAAGGAGAAAGAAGTATTAAAGACCCAAGCAGAGGAACGAGAGACAGGTGCGTTGGAGAAGTATCGGGTGGCAGAACCAGAACAGCCTGCGGTCGAGGAAGGGGACGAGGAGAAGGAGTTGCAAGATACGGAGATCGAGGACTACTTCAAATTGTTGGATTCCGATGATAGTGGAACCATCACTGTTATGGAGCTGAGAAGCAGAGTTACCTTCGACAAAGACAGAGGTGGGGCTGTCAGCGAGGAGGAGGCGCTCTTTTTCTTGAACAACAAGAAGGAGGTGAATTTCCAGGAGTTCGTGGACTCTGCTTGGCCTCTCATCAAGCCCTTCTTAATGTTGGAACAAGGTTGGCAGCTGATGATAAATGTATTTTATTTTTATTCATAGTTACGTATTGTAACTAGATTATTGTTTTAGGTATGTTCAAACCAGGCGATGGTGCCGAGGAAGAGGAAGAGGGCCATGAGAGTACGGAGGAGCCATCGGAGCACGACAAAGAGGAAGATGAAGACGGTGAGGGAGAGGAGGGAGCAGGCGAGGTTCAAGAGAAACAGGAGTCCGCTATCCAGTACGATGACGAGACTCAAGCTCTCATCGATGAAGCTTCGACCGCTCGGGAGACCTACCAGGCGGCGGAGAAGGCGGTGAACGACTTGCAGTCGGAGATCAGGATGCTCGAGGACAAACTGGATCGCGATTACGGCGTCGAAGAAGAGTTCGCGCCTTTGGACGGCGAGTGCTTCGAGTACACGGACTTGGAGTATGTCTACACTCTGTGCATGTTCGGTAAAGCGACGCAGAGGTCCAAGTCCGGTGGCAGCGACATCATCCTGGGTCACTGGAACGAATGGGCTGGACCCAACGGCCAGAAGTACTCGAGAATGAAGTACGACAGGGGATTGACTTGCTGGAACGGTCCAGCACGTTCCACCATGGTCACGCTCACCTGTGGCATGGAGAACAAGCTGATATCGGTAACAGAACCGATGCGCTGCGAGTACGCCATGGAGATATCCACGCCGGCTCTGTGCAACCCTAGCTCGGAGACTGCCGACACTCACGACGAGTTGTAAATCTCGTGTCGCGACAGACCTGTGCGAGCAAACACGAGATACATAGACGAGACACTGTGAGACGCGACCTCAGAGCGACGTAAAGCGTAACCGATGCAAGGATAGATAACGACTGCGACAGCCGATCCGTTATCAGCCCTGTTGTCTATCACTCCGGGCGTTCGTATGAAAGTACTTGAACGCCTTGTAATTAGAGCTGTGACTTATGAGATACCCGGGTACTCGGATATTTCATGAGATAGTCGGCTACCCGGGTATTTCATGAGATAGTCGACTACCCAGGTATCTCATGAAATAGTCGGCTACCCGAGTACTTGGTTAGTTCATGAGATAATGTGAATCTGAACTCAGAACTCAGAAATGTTGTTACATACTACTAAACGTAGTTCTCGGCCTGGAAATGCGGATTTCATGATGCTTTCTCTATAATTTTCTCTTATTCTTCAACACTTCAGCTTTAACCTCGTTGAAAAATTATCGGGCTATCTCATTTCTTTCAAAAGTTCGACGGTTTTAACACACAGTTCATCGTTTTGGCCCACTTGGCATCATGAGATACTTAGGTACCCGGGTACTCGGCTGTCTCATGAGACACTCGAGTAGAGGTACTAGCTCTACTTGTAATCATTTTCATTAATCCGAAGACACGGTTCTCCGGGGGTTCTTGCGAGCAGCCGCAAGTATCGTCGGGGAGTTGTGCGCGAATTTCTTTTCGAATCGGCCAACATAAGCCAGACAGTTGCATTTTATAACCGTAATGGTGTATCTCAGGATCCAATCTGTCTTTACGCGCGTTCAGATACTCTCATGCACCAGTTAACGCTACGTTTCAACGAACGATCGAGTTCAATTCCTGAGTGGACACCACAAATGCGAGAAAACACACGAGCGTTAGTTTAACGAGTACCCACGGTCGTGATTAGCACAACGTTTTTTACCGTCAACGATAAGCACAGCTGATAAGCGCTGCAGAGAGCCTAGTCATACCTTGCGCGTTACGTAACAGCAGAGTTCCATCGTATCCGCGAAAATGGTTATTCGTATTTGCACCCTAGGAACCCCTGATCGTGTTGCTCGCTGAGAATCCAGCGGCCGTAATCCGCTGGCGACAACGTGTTTTTACGCTTTCCGGTCCGCTGATGGTCTTCTGCCTATTTTCTTCGCTAAAGTAATCAACACTGAGCTAAAAATTCGAAACAATTACAAATACTCGTCCTGCTGTTAACCTTCGAAACAATCCAGAAGGAGCTGGTGCCCCAATAATTTGGAGGTGTGCGAGAACCCGAAAATGTCGAGTCGGGTTGAGATAAGAATTTTTTTCGAGATCGAGACGAGTTCTCGAAAATTCTGAAATTCTCGATTATGTCAAGATTCTCGAAAATTTCAGGGTTTTCGCTTTCAAAGCAATTGTGGTATGAAATTTCCGATATTTCAGGCGTTTCCGAAAACCCCACATTATAAAATTTATCCATTGAATCTTATTTTTTTAATCCCGGGAAACTTTCGGGAAACTCGATATAATCCAGAATCCCTGGGAATTTTCGGGGTTCTCGCACACCCCTACCCAATGTCGGTTTTGGATTCCTTCGTGGTATCTAACTGTTCTTCTTTCTTCTCGTTTCCATCTTCTCGAAACGATGAACCGAAGCGGACCGAAAAGTGTGGGGCAACGCCGGGCCCCGTGTTTCGATCGTTAAAGTTTGTTGAGAATCGATTTACTATTTCCGTGATACGCGAGAAACCGTTGTTAATCGCAGTCACCGCCAATCTATTGTGTGTCACCGTTGCATACATTCCTGATCTTTTTCTACGAGAAATTTTTGTACCGAGCGCGATTCGTTGCCGAATCAAGCATTGTTTTCAGTGAAACTCCCAACCGCCCACTGTCGTGTGTGTATGTATGTGTGTGCGTGCGTGCGTGTGTGTGTGTGTGTGTGTGTGTGTGTATATGTAAACGCGTTCGCGCGTACGTGTACCGTAGAGATGTTGTATTAAAAAAGAAAAAGAAAACGAGAACGCGAAAAAGTAAGAAAAAAGAAGGAAGGAAGGAAAGAGGGAATACGCGACACCATTTGTACCGTATCATCATTTGTGAGCCGAGGTATTTTGTAATTTTTTAAAGGCGCGTCGGTGCGCGCGCCGGAATATGCGGGTTCAATAAAAAAGGAAAGAAAGTACTGTAATTCACGATGGCAGCTTTATTTACATTAATAACGTGGCGATCTGCTCTTTCTGTATTATGTGTAATATATATATTTATATATATATATATTCTTCAATTATGCGAGTTCTTGTAACGTTGTAGCGACACTTACGAGGGACACCACAGACGCGTGACACGCCCATTTTAATCTAATTCATGTAGGATACAACAAACCGTAACCTACATAAATTTCATTGAAATCGGAGTGATACATTTAAACGATATCCCTTGTTACTTCGTTTCTCTCTCTCTCTCTCTCTTTCACACTCGCGCGCTCTCTTTCTCTCTCTATCTATATCTCGTTAATCTAAAACCGATCTACAACGGTATCTTTTGGATTCCGACACGTTTACGATCAACTATATAGGCGGCTAACAAAAAACATAAAGAAAAGAAAGGGGACGGGGGCGGGGGCTGATAAATAGACTACGGATCTTTACGCGAGACGAAGCGATTTCATTTTAAGTACACGGGTGCACGTGCACTATTTCACGTGCATTAATGCATCCTCATTGTAATTTGTATAATTTTTAGAATACTGATATTAATTTACGTATCGAGACTATGGTTTCACAAATTTCGCCGTTCTTGGTACAACAATAAATTTAAACATCTGAGAATTGTAGAACCGGCAAGAACATATTTAAACATATCAGCAACAGCAGTTGCTCCGGAATAGCGTTATCCAACGTTATCCTAAAAGAAGTCGTTTATTGTCAGAACATTAAAACATATCAGATTTTTCTCTAATAAACTAGAGGGTTAGTTGATCACATTTTTCCAATGGGAGTGGTCTTCAAATTAATTTTTAAATCAATTTTATATACCCATATTTTGTATCCTAAAAATTGATGCGAATTAAAATGCGGACACGTTAATACACGTGTACCCATGTACTTAAAATGACACGTGTATCTAAATGCACGTGAAATAGGGATCTCTACTAGAAACAGAAGTCGAACAGGACGTATGTTACCTCTTCTGTCAATTTGGGCGAGTTGAATAGAGTGCAAGAGCTCTATACATGATTCACGGACTCGGTTCTTTTTCTAACGAACGCACAAAATCCGCAGTCGAAATTGATGAACGTTTCCACGCGACCTATCCAAGCATGTTCTACGCTCATCCGATTCTTCGGTACTTCGTTAAGGCACTTAAAAGACCGAGGAGACACGCTCCAATGTCTTTTTCTCACCCCACGACGATCCCGCGCACTCATCGTTCGAATTGAAAATCAATATCGAACTCGGACTTTTCCGAAATCGTGCCCCTTTTCACGCGAGACACCCGGTATCCCTTTCATCCCTCGAATCCCGTTAATCATTACCTTAAAAACGATTCTCTTCATCGAAATCTTAGTGTTCTTTAATTTTTAGTACAAACAAAAATGCAAAGTTAATCGCTCGTCTCTTAATTTCACCCCAAGGGATACTAAATTAATATAAATTTTTTTCCGAGGGTCGGATGAGGGTTAAGCAACATTTTCCTCTTATCTTTCGTAACACCCTGTAGAGCCGGATACCAAGTGTTCGGAATCAGGAGACTCTACAGACCGATTCTGTTCTTACAAACCATAGTTTCCCAAAGTTGATATCGTTGAAATTTCGATTTTCACTTGGAAATTTTGAGAATAGGCTGAGAAGCTATGGCGCGAACGAATAAGAAACGGTTCGCGATCGTCGCTCGCAGAGTTTCTCTGTCGATTTCGCGCGGCGAAAGTTCCTACATAGAAAGTACCGAATGAAAAGGCAACATTTTCCAAAGATCACCTGAACGTCTCCCAATAGCGTTCTCAACGTACCCTGTGTTCGTTTCGATCAGACATTATCATTCCTCTCGCTCGTGATAACAATGGGGGGCTTAGGGGGTTGGGCTAATTTCTTTTTTTGTTTGTTTAATGATTCACTTGGTATTATTTACAGAACGGAACGATACACGACATTTATCTGTGCCTCTAAACTACTGTACAACAAGATCCACGAAACGGTAGGCTTCTACGAGCCATTCCACGTCAGACCACATGGATCTTTGATTCTTTGAATTTTCCGTGCGGTTTCACGCGGAATGGTTCCTACGCGAGAAGATCACGGACTCGGTAAGCGCGATCTAATACTGGATCCGGAATAGATCCGGTAACGTCGCGCCGAACTACACGACTCTCGTTACACAACAGAAACTAATTGAACAACTTCTCGTAGATAATCGCGTTTCGGTGCGGGTAATCCGATCGCTCGATTTCGAACCTCTTTCGAATGCGATCGACGAACATCAACTTTCTGCCGCGTGAGAAAAACAAAAATGGTGGGGAACGCAAGCTTAGCAAGCACAGTATTCGCTACGAGAACGTGCACAACCTCCGGATCGAAGCTTCACCGATTTCAAGTTCCAATCGATGCTCTCTTGAGGTGGGATCTCCTAAGCGCGTCTGGACGCAGCGTTTTGCGATCTTGGGGCCACGACTACTCCATTGTAATTAAATTGAAAATTGAATAATTCCATAATTCTATATGAAATTATAATACCTCACACAATACTTAAATGTGTAGTAATGGATTAGATACAAACATGTTTAATCATGTAAACAATATTGTGAATAATGGTAGAGCAATTTAGCAATTCTTAGCACCGACTCTGAGTCACCCCTCGACTGGCGTTAATAAGTAGATAAATTATATTGATTTTATAGAATTTTTCAGGCTGCTGGTTGGTCATTTAAACTGTTCAACAATAGAAAACGCAACGCAAACTTGTGTGGCCAGACACACAGCAGGATGTTACAACAAATGGAATATGGATTGCAAAACGCTACGTCCAGACGCGCTTTGGAGTTCCCACCTTTCCTACGAATAAATGTTGGCCAACAGTTTTCCGCATAACCACTTTCGATTCTTCTGCACGCTTTATACAAAATACAATAATCTCTTTGTAGAATTTATAAAACGCGAAGGTAAGCAAACGTTCGAATATTTTATCCGTGTATGTTGCATTTCTTAGATATTCGTATTTGGTACAAATGCACGAAGTGCATACTCGTGTTACAATGACCTGACGTATCCTATCCAATCGCCCGTTTGGATTCACGATTCTCCGAAAGGAACAGCCGGAAATGAAAAAGTTTCGCCCTGCCATTAGTATCATTTTTGAGATCTTCGTCGCACACCCGGAGCGAATGCCGCAATACTAACGTTTCGCGCGGTCTCTCGACTTGTTCCCGGTCTCCGGGCGAGATCTCTTCAGGACTCGCGACTCTCAGCAGCGAAGAAGAGTGATCGTCCCTCGAATCGATCCGTTCGGAAGCTCGTCGACGACGATCTAGCCAAGGATTGATGTGAACGAGCACGACGCATTGCGCAGTCTCATTTGCCCAGCTTCTCGAACATGATCAGCTTCTCTTTGAAGCTCTTCGTGTCGGTGGACACCTCGGATATGTTCCCGTTCAGCATGTTTTGTAGATCCTCGTCGTTCTTGCTGACCAGTAGATTGTCGAAGATCATCTTGTTGTCCTCTTGTTGTTTGGCGACCGGCGAGGTCGGTTGCGAGCCGGTGATCGGCTTCTTCTTCGGGTAGATCACCGAGCAGCGTTGATTGTTCCCGTTGTCCGCCATGCTGGTCACTATCGTGATGGCCATCAGCTGGTGGATGTCGATGTTCTCCTTCGACTCCGATGACTGCCGCCAGTAGAACTTCTCCGGCGAGATCAGCGACCTCGAGTCCTCGGCTCCGTTCGCCACCGACATGTCTTCAGGGTCCACGATGTTCTTGTTGCTCCACGAATCCTGTGTACAGACCAAACAATTTAGTTTATTTTGCTAAAAATGACAACAGGAGAGGGGGCAGACGAATGTCTATTAGACCGGATCGAGAACAAGAAAGCAAAATATCGATGACCTTGAAAACTCCGGGAAGAAAGACCTCGAGAAAAAGAAAGATTTGCAAAGCATTCGTCTTGTGATACAATTCGCATTGCATTAAAAACATTTGTTATGTCATCAAAAATAAAGGAGATATTTAGATGGACCACCCTGTATACTTTTATTTTGATGTTCTTAAGAATGTCGATACTTTCCCTGAATTTTCAAAATTTTAGCTCAATGCGCAACTTGAAACCATTATCGCGCACCACTGGGGTGTTCGATCCTGTCATTACGGCGTTGAACCACAATTTTTCCCGTGTGGGGCGTTTCCGATGTCGAAAAAAATTGAAAAAGCACACTTACGCTCTTCTCGCGTTTCTCCGTGACCGCGTCGACGGAGTCCTCTTGTTTCCTGTCGTGGTCCAGGTCCCTCTCGAGGCTGTCAAGGGTTTCCGTGCTCTCGGAGGACTTGTTCCTCCTCTCGGAGTCGAGGGTGTCTGTGCTGCCGAGTTCGGAGCTTTCGGAGGACTTTTGAAGCCTGGACGGCTTCCTAACCGGCACCTGTCTCTTCTCCTCTTCCTGCTCATCCTGCGGCACGATGTCCACATAACTGGTGCTTGGTATTCTCTTCGGCGTCCTTCTGATCCTCCTATTCTCCAACCGGTCCTCCATCTCTAGATTGTCGGAGCTCTCGGAGGACATCCTCTTCGAGGACCTCCGGCACACCTTGCCGAAGCAATTGTCCCTGACGTTCTCCTCCTCCTCGTCCTTGTTCTCGCTGACCTCGATCATCTCGAAGCTTTCCGACGACTTGGAGATGCTCTTCGACAACCGTCTGCCCCTCGCCAGGTTCATATCCGAGAGGCTGCTTCTCTTCTGCAGCTCTTGGACCGCGTTCGACTCCGTCTGATGCGTCTGCTCGAGGATGTCGAAGTTCTCCGAGGACTTCGATATGTTCTTGGAAGATCGACGAGCGCGGAACTCGAAGCTGCTTCTTCTGCGCTCGATCGACTCGTCGCTGGTCAACGTCTCGATGGCTTCGAGGCTGTCGGAGGACTTGGACACCCGATCGGTCGACTTCGAGATCGGGTTCAACAGCCTGCGGACCACCGGCTTTGATTCCTCGTACTCCATCAGCATGTCGAAGCCTTCGGTAGACTTGGAGAACCAGCTAGAAGTCACTTCCAAGCTGTCCGGAGACTTCGACAACCGGTTAGAGGATCTTCTACGCGGCAGCTTCGCCTCCAGCTCCTCGAAGATCTCCGTTCCCTTCTGCAGTCGAATCGACGGCTTCTTGGCGACTGGTCGCGGCGCTTCCGGTTGCTCTTCGTTGGTGTCCACGCTGGTCCCTGAAGCGCTGATCGCGTCCAAGCTGTCCGGAGACAGCGAAGCCACGCTCGGAGGCTTCCTAGGCAGCTTAGCCTCCAGCTCCTCGAAGATGTCAGAGTTCCGAGATAACCTGCTCGAGGATTTCCGCGCGACCGACACTGTCTTCGGCTCCGTCGTCGGCGTTGTCGTAGTTGTCGGAGATGACGCGCTGCTACTGATGCTGGTGTTCATCGGTTGCGGATCCAAGCTGTCCAACGAGTCCTCCGCGATCGTCGTTATCGTTGACGAAGATGTGTTCGCCGCCTGCGGCGCCGTACGACGCGGTGGCCTCCGGTTCTTCGGCCGAACCGAAATCCGGTGGTGAGCAGCCGTGTGGTTCAAGCTAGCGCTCTCTAGCTGCGCTGCTCGACAGACAAACATTGCATTGGGTCAGTGTGTCAGCTCGAATGTGTGGGCGAGTCAGCGTGCAATTTAAGGCTGTCGGCAACGACACTCGACCGACGTCGACACATGTTCACATTACACTGTCCAACAAATTTCAACTTTTTTTGTGATTATAATATACTGTTGGGTCCTTCTTATAGAGTTTTTTGCGCTGATTCTAAATCTGGTTTTAATTTTTTTCCTATACGCACAGTTTTTGAAAAACATGGTTTTGAAAAAAAACATATTTTTCAACTTTAAACAAATATTGTGATGTTATTATAAAAGATATTGAATTGTTCTTTACAGCAGAAGATTCTGTAGACTTTCCCGAATGCAGTGATATCCAATATTAATGTATTATGATTGTTTAAACATGTTTTTGTAATTGTGGAACAAAGGTGTTGGACAGTGTTTATTACACGTGACAGTTTTCATATCTAGGAACGAATATGTTTTGACGTTGGTCTGGCGTCGTTCATGCGCGTTTATATACTATATTGAATTTTGGACAAGTTAATCATTATTGGACTGCGGATCTTCACGCATTTATAGTAAAATTGAGTAGATGAAATTCAAAATTGTTGTAATATTTAAAAAATTGAAGATCTCAATACATGATTTCTCCTCCATTAAAATCATTAAGGGAATAAATAACGTTCAATTTGGTTTCTATTTCTTGCGATCGATGCAGACAATTTTTATTTTACATAAAGATCGGAGTCTAATCATTATATTATAGTCCTTATGTTCTGTTAATTTTAGTGGTATTAGTGAATCGAGTATCGAGATGTTCATCTTATTATCAGATATTCATTGTCCAAGATCTGAACCATGTCGTATGCGAGTGCCTAAATTATGAGAAGAAACATGATATATTACAAACAAAGCTCCTCGATGGTAAACATTGCTTTCCTTTTCGTATTACTTCGTTCAGCAACAAAATACTACCAAAATTAACAGAACATAAAGGCTTCAATGCAATGATTAAATTGTCCAAAATTCAATACAGCATTGTATAAAGCAGAAGCAAAGTTTCAGATTTCTAATTTAAATTTAATTTAAAAGGCGACAGCCTTTAAATGTGTAAACTGAGTGAATCTCTTGATGAAAGTGAATTGGTTTCGTCAAAGATGGTTTCATAGTTTGAAAAAGTATAGGAAAATTGATTATCTGTTGCGATACAATCATTTTGCAATTCTCGGAAGTTGCGATCCATGAATATCCCGGAAACAAAAGGATAATGATCCGTCCATCTTATTTGTAGATCAAGAGGATTATCGGACGTTGGATCGGATCTTTATGCAAACGCGCGTCTTTGTAAACGTTCCCCAAAACATTATGATCTTTCGGTAATACTTACGTAAGTCTTCTTTGGCCACGGGAGCGATTCGATCGATCGAGTCCCTGGGTGATTTCGGGTGCTACGAAAAGAAATCGGTATTACTATCGATACGGATCGCTGAATCGAGAACCAGTGGATCGACGCTTGCTTGGCCAACGACTCGTAAAACGATACCGATAGAAAAACAACATATTTCGGCGTTGCGAAAGAGTCGTTTTCTAAATCAAGTAAAAATGTGACAAATGAAAGCACATTTTGAAAGTCCGGTGGACCTTATGAAGACTAACATTTAAATAGTATTTGAGTTTTGCGTTAGTGGGTGATTCCCTCACATCAGTGGTCGGCGAACTGCGGCTGTTCAAATGATGTTTTTAAAATAAACCTATTTTATTTTAATTTATTTCGAGAATTTAATTTAATTTAATTTTTAATCCTATTCTATTTATATTTTATTTTAATTCAATAGTATTTTAAATGACAATTTTCAGTTTTATTCAATGTATCTAGTCTTAACCGACCTTTAAAAACTGGATTCTTGTAAAGGAGTTTGGCTCTCAGAAGAAATCTAAATCGTCGTACTGCTGATTAGGGATGGGATCAAGTACCTCGCAAACAGGTTCAAACTTTGATTGATCGAATTCGAACTCTCTATAAGTACTTCGAGAAACGGAAATAGTACTCCTAAGTATACTCGAATCTACGCCAGACAGTTTCGAACCTTTTACGAGTACTTTGGTAAACGGAAATAATACCTGAAAGTATATTCGAATCTTGGTCGAACGGATTCGAAACTTTTATGAATATCGTACCGGAAATTCTCTGATTTTTCTAATCATTATTTTTTCACCTCTAAAATCAATTATGTTGTCTCTGGATAAAAGAAGAAATGGGATAACACCAAGTATTGTACATGAAATATTATTCTTAAATAGTTACGAATTTAATAAAGAAAGTGCTTGAAACCTTCTATGCAGTTCTGATTTTCAAGATTCGAGTACTACTTGTGAAAGATTCGATTCCTTTCAACATCGAAGTACTTGCAAGTATCTTTTCGAAACTAGTAAGTACTCATTCCGAGGTTCAATATCAGTTTGTGTAAAATGAATACTTTTCAAATATAATCATTAGACTGCGGATCTTTATGCAAAATAAAAATGTTTCGCATTGTTTGTTTGAAGCAGGAATAACATAAAAATTGATTTCATCCCTTAACGACTTTGTTAGATTAAAAGCAACATTACAACGTTCTTGAATTTTTTAAATCTTTTACTGCTTTATATATCGATCAATTTCTTCATAAATGCATACAGATCCGCAGTCTAATAATCATTGAAACATTGCTTTTAAGTAGTAATCGAAACCCATGAAATGAAACTTGGTTAGGTTAGGTTAGGTTAGTCTAATAATCATTGAAACATTATTGCTTTTAAGTAGTAATCGAAACCCATGAAATGAAACTTGGTTATTGAAATTGACTCGGATTCGTGAGTACATATTGAACTTGATCCCATCTCTACTAGGGCTGTAACTTTTCCGAAGCTTCGAAGACTTCGAAGCTTCGAAGAATTCGAAGGATCGAAGGGAACTTCGAAGTTTCGAAGTTTCAAAGTTCCGAAGCTTCGAAGTCTTCCAAGTGCTCGAAATTTCAAAGTCTTCGAAACGTATGAATTTGTAACTTATGAGTACCATACCATGTCACGATTTTTGATAATTAAAAATATTAACATTCAGTCACCGGTGACTGACACTGAACTTTCCGTTTTGATTTTTCGTAATTAAATTAAATTTAAAAGAGTGCATTCTATTAATAAATTTCGGGATCATATCACGAATGTACTTAAAAAATAATACTTTGCAAACAAAATTTTAATGAGTTTTATTAAATTCGGCGAAATCGGATATCGCGGACTAAATGAAAAGAAAGACAAGACTGGCTTGGCGCTTGACAAAACTCACGTATTCAGTAGGACTGTAACTTTCCTTCGAAGGTCAAAGATTTCGAAGCTTCGAAACTTCGAAACTTCGGAACTTCGAAGTTTCTGAAATCGAAGCTTCGAAATTCGAAGCTTCGAAGCTTCGAAATCTTCGTCCTTCGAAGGAAAGTTACAGCCCTAATCTCTACTGCTGATATTTATCGCTTTTGACTAATGGGTTTGCCGACCACTGCCTTATACCATTGTATTTGTTAATCGCAAAAAATTCCCATAGACGTGTTAGTAAAATAAATGTGACCCTATGCACACCGGTCTCTGTCGGTAGCGGCCGTAACGGTATTAAACCGCGACCGGAATTGGGACCGAAGCCGGAGCCGGGGCGGGGGCTCGGGGCCAGTTATCCGTGATCGTTCGGAACCGGTTGCAGGTGCCGGTCGCCTCGAAAGACACTTCTTCGTCTGGGAAAGGTATCGTTTGTGTTCCCGGTGCAACCCGGGACCAACAACCGGTCTTTATCATCGGTCGCCTCGTAATTGCGCGCGGCTGTACCTGTACAACTGATAAACTTCACTTTCGACGATTTGCAGCTGAAACACGAGTTTAACCGACGTTACCCGTGACTAGACGGGTTGAATGAGCGATCAAGATCGGGTCCTGAGATACCCGCCAGTTAATGTCACCGAACCTGGGGCCACCGGGATCCTGAATCCAAAGGAAAGTTGTTTCCCGACGTTAACCGACACGAATCGTTTATTTCTTGAAAACTCAACTTTGCAGCCGTTTCTCAAAAACCGGTGGAACCGTGCTTTAGCAATCGACTCCGTTCGCTCGTTAATCCATTCATTCGATTCAGCGATACCGAACAATTCTGACCGTTGCAACATGCGAAAACCCCGATTATCCTGTTCTCCAATTGGTCTATCACAAGTTTTGCACTACAAATTATGCAAGCCCTTTTGCAAATCAATTTCAACCTCTTACAAATAAAGTGTTTTTAAGTAATTTAATTGTGAAGCAATTCAAAATTTGATTTATTGCATAGATGCACACGAAATACTTATTTAAAAGTAATTACCACAATTCATTAACTTTGTAATGTATGAAGACGGTGTGTAGATATGTATATTCATTGCAGCCATTGACTAATTAATAAATTTGACGCTAAACCTACCGAGCACTAAAAGCGATTAACATGTTTCAGTTTGCAAAAATGACGAGGATCTTTTTATTTAGAACTTCTGTAATTATTTACAACAATATGTACCTGGATACAGAATTTTATCGAATCAATTTCCACGTAAGCAACTTCATAATTTCAATAATTATGAACTGGAAAATATGAAACCGGTCATTTGACTGGCAGTGGTAGGTTTAGTGTTAAAAAATGAAAATACATATGTGCCCATAATTATGAAACTGGTCTAACAATAACTCATACATTTCTACTTTCGAGATATTTAAAGAGAAAAGATATTAATTTTAAACATCCTTGATGGGTGTAAATGATTTGCAGAAAGTTGAATTGGGTGTAAACGATTTGCATAAGGTTGAATTCGACTTGCAACGCTGTACAAACAAAATGAAACGAAACCGTAAAACACGCGAAACCCAATTAGCCGATCCATTTTGCGAGCGAGTTTCGGCAGAATGCGGTTCAACCGCAGCCTACGTCCATCCGTGATGCAATCGATCATGCTCATTCCATTTGCGTGTTCGCTGTTCATGGTAACCCTTCCGCCTATCGGTAAACGTCGGCCGTGGTCGGCCTGCGTTCGCGATTCCGTGTGCATCCGCGCGCGTGCCAGAAAGAGGACGATTCGATTGTTCGGTCGATCGATTACCTCGATCGTCTCCTCGATCGGCGGACTCGCTTCCTTGATCACCGGCGGGATCCTCTGTCTCGCTTCCGGCTTCAAGCGTGGTTGATCCTCGATCCTGCACGAAGGCCTAACGGATCCCGTCGAGACGTCCTCCGGTTTATCCTATCATTGGATGAACACATCGAATCGTGAGAGGCTCGTGCACGGCACGATTCGTCGCGCGGCGTGTTGTTACGTCGCGCCGAACCGATACGGTCCGATGATAATGCTGCCTGTCGCGCGTTACTAACAATAAGTATACTTTTCAATATCTACCTCCATTATACCGGTTGAACCACCTGTCGTACAGTATTTCTCTCAATATTAATATGTACCTTACAAGTTAACCCTTCTTGCAGTCGGAGTTATTTCAACTTGAAAAATTATTTAAATAAAAATACATTTTCTCAAAACACCACGTTTTTCAAATGGACTAAAAAGTATAAAATCATTTTTCCCAGCCCCCTACAGACTCCTAACCACGTACAGATAATCCTGAAGATTTGTGATTGTGAATTTTTAACGGCTACGCAAATACTTGTAAGATTTAAAACGAAAAACGTGGGGCGCAAGATAATAGATAATTGATGCATGAATAGTTCACCCAAATTACTAAAAATTTTATTGCTTCGCAAATGATATGAACTGTTGTGTGAGATTTCTCAACGGCTGCTACTCTCTACACTCC